>JALGQJ010000101.1:12500-52500 GCA_023055345.1 Quercus wislizeni | reverse complement strand
GCTTGCCTTGACAGTAGGCTTTGCTTTACAAGCGCTGCTCACAGGCGAGGGCTTCACTAATATGATGGCTCCAGCAGGGGATTCGGGCGCAACCTGGAAAGAGGACACCCGTGAGATCGATATACTTCTGGAGTCTTCTTGGGAAACGGAGGACACGGGCTCGTCCGTAAACCAACCAGTAGCACCGCCTGTGCCGCCCGCTAATCCAGTCGCTTCCCCGGGGGAAGATGAAAACAAGAGCCTCAAAGAAGGGCATCCCTTTTTTTCTAACATAGCTCCTTTAGGATAATTGGTTGCAGATGTTGAGACACCAATAGAAGGTTCAAAGATGGAGGCTAAGACTTCTCACTCTTTATCCTCATTGGACTGAAGGAATACGCTGCTAAGGATGTCTGTCAAAAGAGTCCTCGCTACTCTTTGATCTATCTCCTCCGCTCTTCGCTAGCATCCGTATTGGCTTAGGAGCAAGTTCCCTCAGGTTATTCCCACTAGCTACTAGAGGAAGGGAACTACGAGCTAATAGGAAAGAAGAGAGCTACTAGCTACAGCTACTAGAAAGAATAGAAAGGGGATAGTATCCCGGTTGTGACCGGAAGAGTAGTAACCTCACCATTGCCCAGTTATCTTCTGTACGAGATGGAGGAAGCTGCAGCTTCAGGCGAAGAGCTTGCTTGGCCAGAATAGAATGGTCGAGTGGAAGTTTAGGACACGAGGAAAAGGATTTTACAGAAACTCTCCAGCAAGATATGGAACTGAAGATGAAGGAATTATTATCGCTTAGCGCTTGTGCTAAGGTAAACAGAATAATGAAAAACTGGCATCTCTGCCACTGCCATTGATGGATCAACTTATACTTTTGCTCGGGCTGGGCTGTGCTTCTGCGAAAATGCTTTATTACTTATTATTATTTATTGGTGTTGCTTATGCTGCCTAAGCCTAAGCTTGATCTTTGGATGAGTCCACTGGATTAGACTATTTTACCCTTGGATACCAGGGAGAAACACCTATATCACGCACGGGATCACGAACACTGAACATACGCGGGATACCTTTAGCATTACAGGAGAATCTCCTATACCCCACTCCCATCGATGGGATCACAACAAAGATCATCCATTTATAGATAGCTGGGTGATGGGTCTGGAAGAGAATATATCGGTTGTTGTAAAAGATGGAGGGGCTTATCATCAATTGAAGGACATTGATACTCGGCGAAGAGTAGTTAACTGGGGCCTATGATGATCAATGAAAGAACGCCTACAGTGATGATTGATCTATCCGCGCTGGCTACGTACGCTCTTTTCTATGCTGCTTAAGGGAGACTTCCTCTTTTAGGCGAACAGGTAGTTTCCACCGATCTTTTTACTTGCGCTAGTGCGTATCACTGCCTTCTCGTGCACTCTCGCGCTTGGTGTGAAGCTATTCCCTGCCAATGCTTTCAAGAGGGGAATTGGCAATCTGCTGCTTTAAGCTAAGCGCGCAGTGGAGGCCTGGGCTTTAGCTCACCTTTAGCCAAGCTGCGATAAGTGCGTTCAGTGATTCTTGTACGCTAATAGATGTGATTGCCTGGGTTAAGGTGTTCTCGCTGATTAACCCTGAGGTCGATTAGCGTGACTAGCTTAAGTTGTTGCAATGTGCCCTTCCCTCTCCCTTTGCTTATCTAGCTTTATGTTTACGGTTGCCCCATCCGCTTTTATGCAACGGGTGTCAAACTACCCTTCCTCCAAGATTGAAGTTTCGCTCCAGAAAATTTTAGGAAAAGCCATTGGAACCGAGTATAATAGCCCCTATATATAAGGACTCAGAGCCCTTTTGGAACTTCTTCCCGCCTAGAAGAAAGGCTTTCTTCGTCTGCTTTATCTGTTACGGATGCCCATTCATAAGAAGGAGAACCAATTCTGGCTTAGTTTCTGCAGATTCAGTGCCATGGTCGGAGGGAGAGCCACCAGCAAGTTATGGATCGAGTCGGCTAATAATTGGAGGGAGCGGGGTGGGCAACTTCCGTCGGTGCTGGCGCCTGCGGCAGCGCCTCTTGAACAATCATAAAAAAAGGTTGAATAGCTTCCCATAGTTCTTGCATTTTCTCTCTCGTAATCATTCGATTCTGCCTCTACTTCAATTAAGGCCTACTTCTACTCCTCCTTCTCCCTTAGGATAGGATCGTCGTTGGTCCTTCTTTCTTCAATCCCGTCGCTTCCTTAATTCCACTGCGTGGAGCCCTTCTCTTCTTTTCGATACGCTTTAGAACGTTCATCGAAGGCGTTCATGCAATTGTATTCCGGCAATCAGTCTAAAGAATGGGTTGTTTGTTGTTTTCAGTCTGACTTCTTTGATACCCTAAGCACTTGTTTTCTCCCTGTATTGAGCCCCCGTCTTGAAGTGAGTTAATGACTTCCTTCTTGTCGCCTAAAGCCCGGTAGTCTGCTTCCTCTCGCTGTCTTCTATCTAGGAAGCTCGCTTCAATTCCTCCTCAGGACGCGCAACCTTTCATCTTCTTCTTTTTACGCATCATCTTAGTCAGATTAGGTCTTCAAAGAAAGCCTGTTCCCCACTCATAATTCCATTCCCCGGCCCTCTTTGAAGACAGAATCGGTGATCTCGATCATCACTTACGCAATTCCTCAAGCAGGAAAGAATCGATGGAATAGATCAACTCAATAGATCAGACGATTTGTCTGAGTGAGCTTGAGAGAGGTGGGGAATAGTCTCCTATTGCTGTTCTGTTAACCCCTCTCTATCCACTGAACACCTACCCAAAGATCCCAGGCACTCGCTCACGTACTGTGTGCTAGTTCAATCCTCTAGCGTCCCCGGAGATCAGATTGAGCTGGTTTCCACCTAATTAAGAAGGATGGCTTTCACGAAATTACCCCAACTAACAATCCGACGACGAGGACTTGCTCCCTTTCCTATGGCACCCATGTGTGTGTCAAAGGTAATGCCTACTTCACTGAACTTCGATCGCCCTTTCCTTTACTGGCCGCTGCATCTGATGAGGATGAAGCCGCCCTTCTTTATCTATATCACCGAGCGTGACTTCACACAAAACCGAACTCTAGGCTCCTGGGATACAGCAACGCGTGCGGGAAAGGGATGATAGCAGGGGGTGTACGGCACAAGGTCGTTCTTTGTTCCCGCTCGTCCGTAGGGAAAATAAGGAACTTTAGTACCCACACGCGCACTCGCGATTGCTTGATATCTATGTCAGGTCAGGGGCGGGCCGGCCATAGGTAAAACACACTTCCTTAAGGGCTGTTGAAGGTATTGCACTACGATAGACTCCTGCCGTTGCTAAAGATAAGATTTGAAAGCCGTATCGCGCAGGAGCGCTCAAGCGCCCTATCTTACTTAATAAAGGGGCTCGAAAGCTGTGAAGAAAGTCGAGCTTGCTCTAATCGACCTGTAAAATAGGTGTGGTGAGGTATTGGGTGAAGTCCTGCAACGATTCGTTAAAGATGAAAGAGCTAGTTAAGGCCAATACAAGCCTATTTTCCTTTGGTGATGCCGCAGATGCACAATAGCCATAAACATAGGATAGGGTCGCCAACCTGGTCCTCACTACAAACAAAATGGATGATAAAGTAAAGAAGCCATAGCCATAACTTGAGAACGAACCAATTCAGGGAGATAGCTATGATGTTGGAGATTGCGGGATGATATTGCTGGCGAGAGGGTCGAGAGAATAACAATCAGGAGTCATCATGCATATCCCCTCCCTTGTAGCTGGGAGCCTTAAGACCACATTTCTGTAACTCCCGGACTTATCCCCCAACCATTAAAGGAAAGGCTCGACCTTGGCGGAAGCCCTAATTTTCTTGATGAAATATCCACTTTTGATTCAGCTCACCCAGTATTGCATGGAGTGGAACGATGATAAGCTCACTGGGCGGTAACTCTTTAGTCAATTCAGTTTTTAAGACGCTCAAACCGGGCATAACTCGACAAATGAACCGCAGTAACTGATCCGCTTCATCTCTAAACGGCCACTCCTTCACAAAGTGCTTGCTATCCAAAATAACACGAGTGGCCAACTGACTCCCCTTCAGGGTAATCCATTAGTATGTTTGTATACAAGTAGACCACATCGCGGTAAACATCAGCTCCAGAACCACAAGGCTCGAGCCCCTCCTGCCAGTTCATCAGATTCGGGGGGAGAACGCATAAAATATATAAAGAAAATATATATCTATAAAATTATTCTATGAAACTTTGAGAGAAGTAGGGTCTTATGGAGGGAAAGCCCTTTGAAGATCTTCAAGCAATCATTGCTCAGATCGTCTCTCCCCTCAACCTATTACATTCTCGGGATATTACATGCCACAAGTGCTCCATCCACATGTATACCCCCTCTACATTTCAGCATATGTGGACGGATGTCGCATTAGGAGAGTTTTCATTGACAGGAATTCATTACCTTTAAGACTGCAAAAGCATTGGGGCTCAAAGTAGAAGTATACCTCCACAAAATTGGATATGATTGAACGTCTCAAGACTCCTTGGGTACCATATGTGTGCAATTGCAAGTAGGACCCGACCCACATTATTCCATGTCACTTATATCAGGGCTTCCTTCAACCTAAAACGTCGGATTGGCATGGATACATGACCACATGGCCATACCATCAACAACTCATAAATGTCTAAAATTTCCGGAATGATTATCACGGAGAGGCCTTTTGCAGGATGTAATCAAGTTCAAGCTGAACATCAGGTCATGACCTCTATGATGACGGAAAAGAAATGACAAAGGAAAAGCAGTAGTGTATATATCTATATATATTCCTCCTGACCCGGAAGAAAACATTGAAGCAAAGAAGGGAGTGTATGAAAATCTTTGAGAAGACTTACTAAGAACTTCTTTAGGGAGGTGAAAAGCGCAACCACTCCGGTAGAAATGAAAAATGGAAAGAGAGATCCCATTCCTGTTATTCAAAACCGTGAAGGCCCTTGATCCAGAGGAAAAAGGGATCCAATAAAGAACCCTGAACATGGACTTTGGACGATCATTTCCATAAAGAAATTCTTATCAAAAGATGATGTAATGGACATAGACATGACTCCAATGGATGAATTCTAAGGCATGTCACAAATGTTTGATGAATGCAACGTATGTCAGTCAGATGAAGATTTCTCATTTGGAGTGGATTCGAAGGCGGGTGGACCCAGATACCACTCACCATTGAAGCTGCTGCTATGGGAAAGAGATGAGACTCACATGCATCGGTTTATAGCCGCCTATTCACTTGACTTATAAGGATTTTATGCCATCAAGCGAGTTTGTTCTTCATAAATAGAGAATCCAGAACCTATAGAAGTAGAAATAGACTCCCTCATAATTTCCACCAATCCTTAGATAGATTTTAAGAAAGAACTAAGGCAGAAATAGTGTTAGAAGAAACGAAACCATAGATATAAACCGTCAGCACAGATAGTGATCCTAAAATAGGATAGATTAGTACATCCCTATCTCCTACAGAACAGGATAAGTTGATTAGTTTCCTTAAAGAGCACAAAGAGAGATATGTTTGCTTGGTCCTATAGTGATATGCCAGGGTTAGATAGACCCATCCTTAGTCGAACATCACTTAGTCTTCGAAGAAGGTGCAAAACCTGTTTTAAACATAAATTCAGGAAATGACACCCTGACATAGATAGAACTTAAGGTCAAAGAAGAGGTAGATAAGCTTATTAAAGATGTTATCAAAACTTTAGATTACATTACTCAGACTGGCTGGATTTCTAACATTGTTCCTGTTCCCAAGAAAGATGGCGACGGTTAGAGTCTGTATATAGATTTAAGAAACCTTAATTTAAGATCCTAAGGATGACTTTCCTTTACCTAACATAGATATCCTGGTAGATAGTACTGCTGGTTTTGAATCTTTGTTTATGGATGGATTTCTTTTCCGGAACCTAGCAGAGTTTGATCAAAAGTGTTTCTACAGGGCACCTTTTGCTAGAAAGTTATACCTGAAGCGGGTGCAGAGGGCTATGAGAGCTATCTTCAATGATATGATGCATACGCGGATGGATTACTTTACTATATGATATAATAGTCAAGTATAGAACTAGAGAAGGTCACATAGAAGTGTTTGAAAAAGTGTTTTTCAGACGAATAAGCTTTTTTTTTAGACTAAACCCTAAGAAGTGTGCCTTTGGTGTGACTTCAGGAAAGTGATTAGGATTTATTTATAGTTAGCTGTAGGGGCATGGAAGTCGACCCTTCTAAGATCAAGGCATTTTAGGAAATGCCTGCACCTAAAAATATTAAATAAGTTCGAAGTTTGCAAGCGACGGTAGATTGATTTATATGAGGAGATTCATCTAAAGGTGATATGATGCAACAAACCTTTCACGGAGTTCTTCAGAAAAGACCTATACTATATGCGTTGGAATGGAATTAAAAGTTTTAGAAGGCATTCGAGGATATTAAGAGGTATCTATTGAATCCCTCTGTTTTATCTCCACCTGTGCCTGGGAGACCTCTTCTGTTGTACATCTCATGCACTGACTTTTCCATAGGATGGATGTGTTTTAGGCCGGATGGTCATTGATATAATGCCTTATACTACCTCAGTCAAACCTTAGTCGGATATGAAATGAAGTATTCACCTTTAGAGAAAACGTCGTATAGCTTTAGTGTTTGCAACTCAGAAGCTACGTCACTATATTATATGCTATGTTGGCCCATGCAGTCAAACTCTTGGCTCGTATGGATCCTCTCAAATACCTGTTTGAGAAGCCAGCATTGACCATAGCAATTGCTTTGCATTTTTCGGAGTTTGAGATTTCCTATGTAACCCAGAAAGCCATTAATGAAATGAAAGGTCAAGCACAGATCACTTAGCAAACCACCCTTTGCCTTCTCCCTTAGAAACTCATTTCCCAGATGAACGTCGTTTGCAATAGAAGAAGAGAAAGAGAAGTTGTGGCAATTTTATTTTGACGGAGCTCTGAATGCCCAATTGGGCAGGGATAGGGATAGTCTGAATATCCCAATAAGGAGTAATAAAGGATCCCCGAAGCTTTTAGGTTGAGGTTCCCTGCTACCAACAACATAGCAGAGTATGAAGCTATGCAGGCCAGATTCTCCAATTGGAATCGGAGATTCAGAGTTGGTAATTAAGCAAATCGTCAGATGAATATCAAACTGGCGGATGTAAAGCTTTTACCCTACTAAGAGATAGTGAGTTTAATGTGGAAACAATTCGAGGACTCGGCGGGAAGATAATGAATTTGCGGATGCGATGGCGCCCTCGATGTTTGAGATTCCAGATGGAGATGATTTTCATACAATTACGGTGGAACAACTGGACCAACCGGCTCATCAAGATGCGATTGTATGCGCTATTGAAGATGCAGCAGTATCAGACGACCTTCCTTGGTTTACTTATTTCAAGAATTACAAGTTGCATAGATCCCTGATCAGGCATCTCCTAAAGATAAGGAGACCCTTAAAAAAGAAAATGGAAACAGTTAGAATCTTCCGGATTAACGGATCGTCCAACTGGAAATGATAACAGAATGTATAGGTCATTAGAAGGAGTTCCAATAAGCGGATAAGTATAGTATACCACCTTACTTATTTTTTCTATGAGGAGAGTTTTTTTCTCTCTGAGCTTTATCCCTCTCCTTCCGTCTTAGTAATAGGGGTGGGGCTGGAAAATCCCTTCTCGGGATCGCTCGTCACAAGGTAGCTTGGGGGAGACCCCAAGCCGGATTGAATCCTTTTTTTTCCCATTTTTTGGAAAAAAGCTCTTCCTGATTCTTTCTTTGCGCTTACGGTAAGCCGGTTTTTTAGTACACAACACTCGTTGGCGAATAACTTACTTTCCTAACGAGTGTGAGAGCGATGCGCTTTGTCTTTTCGGGAAGATAGTAGGCAGGGATAAGAATGCTTCTTATTAAGAAAGGGCAGAAAAAGGAAGAAAAAGAAATGCTAACTTTGGCGATTGGAAGTGAGAGTCTTTGATCTCGGGCTCATCAATACCGGTTGAGACGGTAGGCGGACGACGAAAAATAGCGTAAATAACAGCAGCGGCATTCTCCCTTGAAATGTAGGAGGTCAGTACTGAAATGTTCAGCCTGTTCAGCAAGTTCACAGCGGGAGCTCCCGAAATCAGAAGGTTTCCACCATTTGGGAATAACGAGTCAGATGCCTACTGGATCCGAATAGGAAATCAAGGATTTCGGAATAGAAACCCGCTATGGGTGAGATATGAGGAGAACCCACAGGTAAGAGATTGGTTAGGTTCGTCAGAAGAAGTTAGCAGACGGATTTCTCGCCTTCGAAGTGATATGAAAAAGAAGTTCCGTGTATTTTTGAGGGAAAACCTCAGCAAAACTATCTTCACTTCAATCAAGTCTTCTGGCTAACTAATAGCGAGAAGAAGCGAGATTACATAAAAACGACCACTTCTCGATCTCAACGTCACCCCTAGCCCTGAGCCTGCCCCTCCTGCTGAGCCCGCCCAGGATATTCCGGACTGGAGTGCCCCCTATCTCCCCCCCACCCCCAAACCACAGGAGATAAGCGAAGAGAAATTGGAAAACCTCCATTTATTATCTAAGGAAGAGCAGGCAGACCTCCGCCGCCAATTGGATGATACCATTACGTACTATGAACGTCTGGAAGAGGCACATGATCGCTTGCTTAAACGGCTCTACCCGGATTTCCTAAGGGTGTATTCCTTGGAGGTTCTCCCATTTTATCTGGAGGCGGAGGAACGGGGGGGAAAGAAAAGGGAGGGGGGATAAGGAGAGCCTTAGCCCTTAAAATAGAATCGAATTCTAAACCGGCGCGGCGCTGCTGGATGCTTCTGATCAATAGAACAGGAAGAGGAGTCAGCCAAAAAGAAAGACCACCAAAAGTAACGACCACCAAGATACGCGTAGTGATTCGATCTTTTGATCGCCCATTTTTGGAAAACCATTTTTGGGGGCTTCCGCCTTACACACGGAAGATTGGATTTCCTGAATCACGAGTCTTATATACTGTGTTACGATCACCTCATATTGATAAAAAGTCCAGAGAACAATTTGAAATGGAAATCAATAAAAAATTTCTGGTCATAAAAACAGAAACGCATGAATTGCGCAAGAAGTTCTTTCGGTTAAAACGCCGTGCGACTTGGAGGACATAAGACTTCTTGGTCAAGCCAAAAAGATTTCCGACAGAATGCTCCTACCCCACCATGCCTGGCCCTTTACCTTACCTTAAGAAGAAAGAAAAAAAAAGGGGGGGGGGGGTATGAAGCGTGGGAAACAATGCAAGAAGTGTATGATACAACAGGTAACCTTAAGGAGTGGCGGCAAAGCTCTTGATTGATCAACGCGAGTGAACTGTGCTTAGACGCTTCGTAAAACCGCACCGATCTACGAGAGGAGCTGATGGATGAGTAGGCTTCCCCTTTCGATTCACGGAATGTGATCTGGGACACGATGGGAGTTTGCGTGCCTCGGTAGGAAAGAGATCACCGAAGTATAGCACAAGATCGCCTTTTCTTGCTGCCATGGGGTCGACCTGTAAACAAGGTAAACCCAATGGGAACCAAAAAACGGGGGGGTACCGCATTGGGCAGAAGACGATCCAAAAAGCGAAGGCTCACCCAGCTGAAGGAAGGAGCTTTTGAAGCTTACCTTATTATTAGAGAAAGAAAGGGAAAAGGGGCAACCTTTCTTTCTAATAATAAGAAAGGGGGCGAGATAGGCGACAGGTAGCTTGCTTCCAAGCCGGCCCGGCCGCGAGGAATCAAGAGATCTTTTCCGGTGCTGACTTGGATCTCGGGTGACGGAAAAAGGCGGCCAGAAGCGACGAGCAGCCGCGGTCGAAGCTTGGCTCTAGCCGATAGGCTAGCAGTAAGCTTGGCTACAGCGAAGCGCTTACCAAGCGCGAAGGAAAGGGCCTTCGCCGCTTGAGCCGTATGCGGGGGAACTCGCATGTGCGGTTCTTAGGGGGGGAGAGCTAGTAGGAGCCATCCTATCCCAATAGCGTATATTTGGAGCTCAATATGAAATCCTATTTTCTTGCAAGACCCGTTCGGATAAGGGAAAACTCCAGAGATTGCTTCGAAGTAAGATCCTTGCGTTGACCCTTTCCTGAACCGGAACCGCGGGGGGTGAGAGGAAAAGGGGATCAAAATGCCCCATCAATAAAGTGAGGGCTCTCCGGACCTTCCCCACCCCCTTTCCATTCTTCCTTCCCCTCTCACTCCCCCTTTTTCAATAAAGAAGCCCCGCTACCTAAGGGGCCCCCCCTCTGATAAGGAAGGAAACGAAAGAATCTCCATTTTATGACAAATCCGGTCCGATGGCTGTTCTCCACTAACCACAAGGATATAGGGACTCTATATTTCATCTTCGGTGCCATTGCTGGAGTGATGGGCACATGCTTCTCAGTACTGATTCGTATGGAATTAGCACGACCCGGCGATCAAATTCTTGGTGGGAATCATCAACTTTATAATGTTTTAATAACGGCTCACGCTTTTTTAATGATCTTTTTTATGGTTATGCCGGCGATGATAGGTGGATCTGGTAATTGGTCTGTTCCGATTCTGATAGGTGCACCTGACATGGCATTTCCACGATTAAATAATATTTCATTCTGGTTGTTGCCACCAAGTCTCTTGCTCCTATTAAGCTCAGCCCTAGTAGAAGTGGGTAGCGGCACTGGGTGGACGGTCTATCCGCCCTTAAGTGGTATTACCAGCCATTCCGGAGGAGCAGTTGATTCAGCAATTTCCAGTCTTCATCTATCTGGTGTTTCATCCATTTTAGGTTCTATCAATTTTATAACAACTATCTCCAACATGCGTGGACCTGGAATGACTATGCATAGATCACCTCTATTTGTGTGGTCCGTTCTAGTGACAGCATTCCCACTTTTATTATCACTTCCGGTACTGGCAGGGGCAATTACCATGTTATTAACCGATCGAAACTTTAATACAACCTTTTCTGATCCCGCAGGAGGGGGAGACCCCATTTTATACCAGCATCTCTTTTGGTTCTTCGGTCATCCAGAGGTGTATATTCCCATTCTGCCTGGATCCGGTATCATAAGTCATATCGTTTCGACTTTTTCGGGAAAACCGGTCTTCGGGTATCTAGGCATGGTTTATGCCATGATCAGTATAGGTGTTCTTGGATTTCTTGTTTGGGCTCATCATATGTTTACTGTGGGCTTAGACGTTGATACCCGTGCCTACTTCACCGCAGCTACCATGATCATAGCTGTCCCCACTGGAATCAAAATCTTTAGTTGGATCGCTACCATGTGGGGGGGTTCGATACAATACAAAACACCCATGTTATTTGCTGTAGGGTCCATCTTTTTGTTCACCATAGGAGGACTCACAGGAATAGTCCTGGCAAATTCTGGGCTAGACATTGCTCTACATGATACTTATTATGCGGTTGCACATTTCCATTATGTACTCTCTATGGGAGCCGTTTTTGCTTTATTTGCAGGATTTCACTATTGGGTGGGTAAAATCTTTGGTCGGACATACCCTGAAACTTTAGGTCAAATCCATTTTTGGATCACTTTTTTCGGGGTTAATCCGACCCTCTTTCCCATGCATTTCTTAGGGCTTTCGGGTATGCCACGTCGCATTCCAGATTATCCAGATGCTTACGCTGGATGGAATGCCCTTAGCAGTTTTGGCTCTTATATATCCGTAGTTGGGATTCGTCGTTTCTTCGTGGTCGTAACAATCACTTCAAGCAGTGGAAATAACAAAAGATGTGCTCCAAGTCCTTGGGCTGTTGAACAGAATTCAACCACACTGGAATGGATGGTACAAAGTCCTCCAGCTTTTCATACTTTTGGAGAACTTCCAGCTATCAAGGAGACGAAAAGCTATGTGAAGTAAAAGAAGAAAAGGTCGCCGACTGCTACTAAGAACCTAACAGAACTTTTCAAAATGTGGGTTCTAAAACCACTTGTGTAGGTCGGGGTTGAGAATTGGGGGGCCGACGAGGCTAGGGCCCCATTTTCCAGCAATGACCGGTCAAGGTCAATCAAAGTGGGGATTCACAGATGATTCTCAGCATAGAAAAGATCTTAACAAGTCTGATCACCATTTATAGAAGGATTGAACGGCGAATTGATCATCGACTCAAGCACGTATTGCCAGCTTCACATTACAACATGTCTCCTGAAAGGTCAACAAAGGGCGCCTCCCCCCACTGTCTAGGAGTAGAGAAGAGAGCACCTTCACCCGGCAAAGCACTTATTTCCTGCTTGGCCAAGATGTGTTAAACGGAACCTTCTTCCAAAATTTCTCTAAAGGCGGATAATGGGACTACTGGTCTGCTGCTTTGACTTTTTCTTTTTCCAACTACTGTGACGAAAGAAAGCAAAGAAACTCAGCTTCTTGCAGGTCCCAATAAGCGGGTAATTTAGGTCTACTCGTCAAGTAAAGCCTCACTTTTTCAACGAAGACCAGAACCGATTCAATCAATGCGACGTCGTCCCACCAGTCAAAAAGGAAGGAATATTCTGAGGCGGGCAAGGAAGGAAGAGAGCATTACGAATTGCCCTATTTGATCTAGTAAGGGGAAGCATTAACGGCTTTCTCATGTTTCCGATATCGGTTGTGGACTTCCGATATTCTCCGATCCCGTATGCTTTCTCTATCGTGTATGCTTTCTATATGTGTTGATCCGTTAAATGAAGGTAAGGATAGGATAATTGGCTGGTTGGTTTGTTCACACAGGCATGATAGTACTCAACTGCTGCAAACTAGTAAGGATTGTGCCTGCCATCAAATTCGTGCCGCATGGCGGGATTACTCTACACTCTATAAATAGAGGCTCGATAAGCCTTCGAGCTCTAAAAGAAAATCGAAGAATTTTTTGATTAGCACGGTTGATGAACTATGGCTATTGCAGAAAGGCTCGCTCAAGTTGGAGAGGAGATAGAGCAGGTAGAGAACGACCTGCGCGACCGCCGGAGACTCTTAAGAGCCTTTTGGAGACACCTGCCCCCGGAGAGCCCTGCCGTCGTAGGAGACCGCATGCGCGCGGCGGAACAGGGAATAAGGGACCTCGAGAGGAGGCTACAAATGCTGCGAAATGAGCAGCAATCGCTCATTGTGCGGGCGATCATCCTCGGTGACCAGAGAGACTAGAAGAAAGAAAAAAGTAGTTACAGTCTCTTCCGTCTACTGGTTTTTCCAATTTCAGGCCTAACCTTTGACTTATTCCAGTTTCGCAAATAATGTAGTTAGCATAATGCTTTTGAAAGAAAGGCATATGTGGTAGTTTATGTAGTTACCAAAATCAAGTAGTTCTAAAATGTTGGGTTGGGTAGCCCTATTAGTTGTTGTGGGTCAATGATGCTCGAGCATGTACTTGTTTTGAGTTCCTATTAATTTAATATAAGTTTTTATGGATTGATCACAGGCGGTTAGAGCAGGCCTTTACTAGATAGGGCAAGCCGTAGATCTAGCTGCTGATAGATGCAGCGGTTATGGAGTTGGATTAGAGCGGTCAGGCCTTACTCCATTCGCTTTGCTCGATATAATAAGGTTTAAGAATTCCTACGTGCCTTTGAGTAGCTAGTAGTTCAATAGCGGTCGAGAGGACAGGACGCAACAAAGAAATAGTTGGACCTCAGTTCTTTGTTCTTGTCCGCAGGTTATGTACTTAATAGGCTGTTAGGAGGACAGGTCCCCGGTTATCCTTATCCGTATCGGTCTTTCCGGGCTAACTATTTCAAAGATGAACTTTTTCCCCTGCTGGGCTTTGGCTTTCTTCTTTCTTAATGGCAGGCCAAGCGGCCAAGTCCCGTGCTTTCGGAATCCTTTCTTTTAGGAATTTCCACGTGCAAGAACTTCTACTCTCATTGATTGAGGTGCCCTCGCTAACTCCGAGACAGGCAACCGCGTCTATCCCGCCATTACATCGAGGTGAGCCCACCAGTTGCTAGTCTGAGTCTCTGTTCATTTCTCTAGTACCAGAATCAGACGATTCTATGGATTTTTTCGATGTTCACGAATCGTCTGCCTGTGTGGAACGCCCTTCGACACAAATCTTTCAAGTCTGAATCCCAAGATGGGGAATTGCTTATATAGATAGATCCGCCCTTTAGTGAGGACACCGCCTCTCTTCTCTTATCCTGATCTGTCTTTCCTGCTGTGTTTTGCGATGGTTATGTGGACTCGCAACAGCTTATGTATCACTCATAGTTGAGTCATCACAGAGTATGAGGTTTTTTAGAGGGAAAGTTTTACAAATAGGTAGTGTTAAGCATCAAAGTCATAGACATAAAAGAGGTTCTATATAAGGTAGATAATAGGTTCTATGAACGAACTACATAACTACAAGAGTAGACTGAAAGCAACCTGAATAATCTATTTAATAGATAGAGAAGCTTTCCCTGTGGTTTCTTTCTCATGAGCTAGGTTTAATAGATCAGTGCAGATCCGGAGCCTCCCTCCTCCAGCTTCTTTCTCCTGCCGCTCTTGAAAAAGGCGGGGGGTAGTGTTGTTAGGATATAAATAGATCGCCCTTTCTTGTACTGAAAGAGGTGCCCAACCCCAAGGGGTAGTTCCCTAACTGAAGGATTAAGTTATTGCTACTTCTTCCTACGGTTCTTTTTCTCATCTGAGCTCCGTCTTATCGTAGAGAACTACGGAATGTGAGTCCTGCCTTTTTGTATGTCACTAAGCGTGCCCCATTCCCTGTGATGAGACAAGAGATTCATCACAGGGAAGGAAGTCTCACACACAGTGAAAAGAGTCGGCTTGGAGAAAGGAAATTTACCGCACTTCTTAGGATCCAATTCCAGTGAAATCCGCAACAAAGCCAGCACCGGAACCCGTTGCTTTCGTGGGGTCAACTACTTTCGATATAGAACTGGAGAATCAAAAAGTGCTTTTGCCTCTATCTCTACTTCTGGAGGGGGCTCGCGATCTCTAAATGGATCTGCTATAGCTACTCTCAATATGCTTGGGACTCCGCCTCTTATGGATTTGGGTCGAGCGAGATGATATGCTGAAACGGGTGCTAGCTTAAACCGCCATAGAACGAAGCTTAGACGTCGCCCATATGCTAGAGATTATGTTGGGTTCGTCCCCTCACTACGACCTGGCTTCGGGGCCTTTCCTTCTCGTTAGCTTAGCTTGGCTTTAGGTAGATAAATCCCATGTGACTCCTAGTATTTATTGTTTGTTGTGATTTGGTCAAGTAACAAGTGTCCGCAATCCGTATAGTGTACTTTGACTTGAGTCACCATGGCTACATAGCCCTTCTCATTCTCACTATGGCACTTTCTCTTCTTTCAGTTATTCTCATTCCCTATACTACATCATAGTAAGGACTGCTCTGGAACGGAGCAACTATAAAGATAAGGAAGCAGATGCACGAATGGAAGATGCAAGAGTAGGCTTTGAATTTCATTCGAATATAGTGAATGAATAGAATAAACGAGCTTTTAGCTCGAGAAGGCATCTTTTGATCGTTGAACTTTCACGCTCATATAGCGAGAAACTATTCCAATTTCTAAAAATAGCTCAGTAAATGAATGGTCGAGCAAGTGGCTGATGACAAGAATACATACCGGCGCGATTTCGATCCAGTGTTTGTGCCAGCCCACTAACCCCAGGAGGGGGTACACCAAAGACAAAGACAATCCAACCAAAGAACAAGGGCATGCCTTCCTCGAATATGAATAAGTACTCGTGTAACGGTAAAGAAAGCCGTATCGAAGCCGGCCACTGACTTAGAGAAAAGGGGGTTGGCTGCGCGTGAATTGAATGTCTATCGCTCGTACCCAAGGCTGAATTTCCTCGGGGAGTGGAAACAGTCTCTCCTTCTTATTGAAAGCATTGGTCTCGGAACGCCCTCGCTGGGCAAGTTCACTCTTTCTGCTGCTGTTCCGGGGAAAGAAGTCGAATTTCTTTGGGAGGGTGTGGTATAGTTGATCACTTCTGCTCCTGTTGAAGGCCTACGCGCTGCTAATGCCGAGATTTGGTTTTATTCAGTGAGCGAAATCGCCCGAGTCCTTTTTTTATTAAACCATTTCTTTATCGATGCGAAACCTTAACTTAAGTGGGGCCAGGCAAGTGAGGAGAGGAGACTCGCCTTCTTCTTCTGAGAAGGGATGCCGAGAAAAGGCTGCAATTGAATCTGGTGCAAAGTCAGTAGTACTAGGGCCTTCGAGTGGGAATTTCCTCCTTCTATAAATAAGCAAGTGTAGCGAAGTCGGGGCTTAAGTAAGGCGGATCCTGATTCTTGGAAAGGTATCGAAGTCACTTCCGGATTTACTTATTTAGGAGTTCCAGTCGAAAGATAAATGAGTTAGCTCAGGGCGTGAAATAAAATAGATAAGAAAGGCGATTCCTGATCTGAAGAGTTGAGTTGCTATAGTGGAATCTCTTGAATTTGGGAAGGCTCAGGTTTCCTTACTTATATAAGTAGTTTTGATCCCGGCTCCGGTCAAATGGATTTAGGAAAGCTTCCACGTGACATCCTCAAGTTAGTCTTCTGCTGTCACTGTCTTCTCGAAAGCTAAAGGTAGTTCACCTAGGGGAAGAATCCGACTAAGCTTAGCCTTGAACTTGGCACCTTACCTTCTAATCCTTTGCTTGGGAATTTGATTTAATAAAGAGGACTAGCTGTGAGCTTTGAGGAAAGCCTGTAAGTGCTCTTTCTACTTCCCCTGGATTCCCTTCTCTTCCTGGTGAGTTGCCTACCCGAGCCCGAAGTCGCTTAAGGGAAAAAGAGCAAGCAACTGAAGACATCACATCGCTTTCTTCCTCAATCAAGAACCCAATAAACCAATCCATCAAGCAATAACTCAAGAAATATGTCCTGTTCTCATATTCATACTACTACTGATACCACTTACAAGAAAGACAGCTATAGCAACCCCCTCTAAGACAGGGAATCCTTAGAGCAAGTACCGTTTCTAGTATTAAAAGGTAAAGTCCTTACTCTATTCCTTCCTAAAGTCAGGAATAGCGGACTTGGGATGAGATTGCTATTGCTATAAAGTGAATACAAGGAGTACTGACTCTTACTATCTCTACTCATGTCCTTAGGGGCCTTCTTCTTGAGGTTTGGATTTCTTTAGGTGATGTTCGAAATCACTTTGATGGTATTCGGGAACCAATTGTCTCACCTTTAGGAATATGGTTATCCAAAAGGCAGGTGATACAAGTTCCTTCTAGCTACGGCGCTCATAAGAAGAAGGGTCCTGAGGGGCGCGGAAGTGCTTATTAGACTTGCTAAGAATGAATACCGGATAGTACAAGACGGCGGACATTGACAGCTGTAAAAAACGGATATCCGGGAGGTAGGCGAAGGACTCCGGGTGCGCAAAGTTGGGCACCTACTTCTGTCGTCACTTTGACTCGATCTTCCCTTGGTCAAGGAAGAGAGAGGAACTGTGGCATGCCAACGAAAGCGACGGTGGCTCCATACGGGGGAACGGGTTCTTAGGCAAGAACACAACGTCGCACTGAATTAGCGGGTTCCCTTCCATGTAGCGGATCTAAAATAAACATATAAAATGTTGCTAGCACGACCTTGGATCCACGCCAACTTGGTTGTGGCATCCTCATATCATATCAGTATGAGGTTTCCCATGAACGGAACCATTATCACTGCATTCTTCCTCAACATCAAGTTAATTTTCACGTGAAAAGTTTCATTTTCCCCGTATTTTTTGTTGCAATCTATTTTTAGCTTAGAACAAAGCTGGAACATCGGAGTACCTCTGATGTCTTCCTTCCAGACATCTTCCACTCAGGCTAGTTTCGTCTCACCCTATGGCATTGGTGTAAAAGAGAGAGAGTAGCTAGGTTAGATAGTCTATTTCTGCTATGAGTCTAGTTCAATCTATGTGGATATTAGCAGGCTAGCTACTACCGATGTGTAAATAGAAACTCCTGTTGATACGGCTGCAGGTATCCTCGCAGGCAGGGCTGCTCTTGCTATTGTTGCTAGGGTCCTCTTCTCCTATTGGTTGCTAGTCCCGGGCTTCTAGGACAAAGTGTAAAGAAAAGAGTTATAGTTCTTCTGATTAAGTATAGAAAGAGGAGTTTCAGAATGAAGTGAGCCGGCTTCGGCCAACGAATGAAGTTCTTTAGTAGATTATCTGGGCATAGTTGAGTTAGGAGCGAGGGAGTTGGAGTTCCATTTACTAGCTATATCCCCTAGTATCCTCTTCTTCTCGGGAAAGGTCAGTTACAACTAGGGATAGAGGACAGTCACATTCCTATTAGTAGGGGGAGTGCCTAAACATGAGTTAGGTTGAGTTAGGTGACCAGTATGAAAGCATAACGGCTTTGGGCAAGCAACTACTCTAAAGGCTACCATGACAACAGGGGCTTAGGAAGAAGTTTCATTGCTTTCCTTTGGGCTGATAGTCCTGTATACCATTCAACTCCTACGTTCCAAAGAATTCACTCCTTTGCAGTTCCTGGCCGAGTGAGTGGTAGCGTATCGAAGGTGGGGTAACTTCTTCTTTACCTATTGAATCAAGTAACTCCTTGAGAGTCATTAACCCCATCAATCCAGTTCTCTCCCCATGGTAATACCACCCTGTACAAGCAAAAGCACGAAGAGTGAAAAAGTCCCACAGTGTAGGATAATCACATAGTAAGAAAGCCTCATACCTGGCATCAGAACCAACCATAAAGTAAGGATTAGCAAGACAAAGCCTGGACATAGAAGCGAGGTATACATATGGCACGAGACACGGGTTACGAAACCATAGTCAGAATTCACTCAACTTCGACACCAGCCGGAGAGAAGGTACACATGCAGCAGTTGGCAACCCAGCATGGATGAGGTGGCACGACAGAAGAGACCAAGAAGCCACAAGGACTGAATCAACGTCTCTCCCATCGGGGATAAGTATACTACCTCCGCCTGGGTCAAGAGAATCGGTAAGGTTATAAGTTCCCGTAGTGACGAGTGTAGCTTTGGTCTACCCTGTGTCTTTAACGAATGCGGGGAATTCTGCCAGTTAATGCGGTTACTGAGACCGGTTAATGCGTTTAATGATGCCAGTAATTGCTTGTAAATAGTGTATGAACTGCAAATTCCCTCTTTGTGGTAAATCAAGAAAAACTGACATATTACCTATATGCGGAGAATTCCGTTTTGAAAAACTAATAAATTAGGGGATTGGTCATGCCATTTTTCTTTTCTTTTTATGGTTTCTCTTCCTGGATGGGATTGATGAGTTGCTTGAAAGACCATCCGATCTAGCGAAGCTAAAACCTAGTCTTTGTTCGCCCTTCAGCTGTATTTACAACCTGCCTTCAGAGGACAGTCAACGAATTAGAACCTTAGATCGATACGGCGTCAACCCTTAAACCATTGCATTAGCTCTCAGCATCGGATTCTGACTGTCCTCTAAGCTAGCTTTTTTAATCATCATAGTAGGAATCGGAATTCACTCTTCTCTCTCTCACATGGGCTGGGCCCTTTCTTACATTAGGGTCAGTCCTATGCGCACCTTCACTCGCGGATGAGGTCAGTCCCGGCCTCGGATTTCATAATCTCAAGACTCGGTTAACTTTGACTTGCGACTGAGAATGAGTTGAAGGAGAAGTCCGTAGACCTAGCCCAGACCTTAGGCTATTTCCTCTTTTCAAAATGCCCGGATGACACTCCTTATGCAGGAAAGGGCATCCTACTGATTGAGATGGGGTCCCCGCTATATATATTGGTGCTAAACCAGAGATTCTCATGGGCTATCCCGGCATGAGAAGAAATTTCATGGTTGCCGAAGAGGAGCCTGATCAAGAAGTATAGGATAGCGCCTTGATCTCTGCCTGTAACTAGCGCTACCAGCAGCTATGGCGACTGCGCCTCCTCGTATTGGTTCGCTGCAGAAGAAGAATTCGACTTGTCTGGATCCAGAGGTGGAAGAAGGACCTCCATCATCTTTGTACCCGGATCCTATTCCTATCCACAGCTAGTAACTGAGGGTTGCCTGGTTGCCCTCACCTGCCAAATACCTGCTTCGGGGGATACCAACTAATAACTAATAGCGGGATTTCAACTAATGGTAAGAGTAAACACCTCTATAATCTACGGATCTGAGGACCTAGCCCTTAAAAGAAAATGGGAGTGAAACGTTGCGCTCACTAACGCTTATTAATAGGGCTACGCTCGCTACAATCCTCTTATCTTAACAGGGGCATTAACTGAAAGAATGCAAAAAGAACTGGGCAGTAGCGCCTTTGCTTTCCCTCGCTCTGATCAGGAAGCCATGTTAGAAAAGGGAACCTTTGCTTATCCAACGGGAACGGTGGCAGTTTAAGTTGAAGCATACTTTTTGAGGAAGGCCTTTTCTTTGCCTCTCCTTTCCCTCTCTACCCGGCTTGTAATAGTCTCTGCCTTCCTTACTATCGGATACATCGAGTCTCAAACCTGGGATTCGTTCGCTGGAGACCAAGAACTAGCTGTGTTGGCTACTTGCAGGGTGGGGCAATCATCCGTCAGTAAAAGGCTCCGGAGCATATCAACATCGGGGTCTTCTTTACCTGAGTGGAACCACTTGGTTTCACTCCCCTTTCCCTTGCTTCCCTTTTCGCGTAGCTCAGACCAAAAGAGCTAGTAGTAGGAATCCCTCTGATCTTTATCACCTGTAAAGTGCCTTCTGAGGTCACTAAGGGATGCGGGCACCACATAGCTCTCCTCTTTAGAGATTGCCTGACCTGTCTCCTCTCACCTCAAGAGAGGAACGCAAGACTGCTAGCTAGTCTTCCCTTTGCCCGAGTCTTTATAGGAGTCTATCCTTCTGGAGGAGAGCCCGCTCTCTTTCCTGTAGCAGCCCTTATAGCTGACTGATTTCTAGGGTTTCCTAGCTCATATAAATGGGCGATCATAGCCTTCTAATCTCTTTTAGACTTTGCGCAACCCGCGCTTCTTTCCACTCCAGCTTAGACTCCTCTAGGAGCTTCAACTCCTGGAATTTGCTTTCCCTCTATGGCCATGACCTCGCTTCGAGTATGAATCTGAAGCCGGTTGGACTGTTTATCTGGTTCGATAGAGCGAGATGTATTCGATGCGTAGGCTTTAGTCTCCTTTACAAAAGGAGCGGCTCTTAAAGGTTGTCCTTTCTTTCCGTTTGAGGTGTCACGCTCCTCGACCGAGCGAGCTGCTACTTTGATTCTTGATTCGCGAACCTGAAAAGGCTGTAATTCAGAAGCCTCAGTCTTCGCTTCGTCGACACTGAACCATTTGACTTCTTCCTTGTGTAACCATAAGGTGAGGTCCATTAGTCTCACTATCTTTTCCCTTTCCTTTCATCTCTCTTCTAGAGCAAGATGGGGGATGGATGGGAGGAAATTTGCTTCTTCGCTAACCTTTGCGAAAGCTCTCTCTTCGCGCTCTTTATAATCTCTGCTCTCTTCGTCCTCGGCGTTAACTGCGGCGACAATACGTTCTTGTACCCGATTCTCAGAGGAATCTCGTCGTCGTCTTACCTCTGGAATGCCGTCGATCGGAGCCTCATTCCTGATCTCCTCGGTAAGCTTTTCTTCTCTCTCTGGGTTCCGTTTCTTTGATTTTCTCTGCTTTTGAAATGGATGGGCTCTTTGGATCTTCCCGATCGGCGGGACCGAGTCCGGTGATGGATGGAAAGAAGTCAATTTAAAGCACTAATTCTGTTCTTTGATCGGGGGTGTGGAATGCCGGACCAATCATACGTGCCATGCCCAGCAGATGGAGTTCACGACTATCGCCGGTCCCGGTCTTTTATCGAGCGAAGAGAGTACATCGGCTACAAGCCCCTCTAATGCATTTATGCGTGCCGGGCATATCGATGGGAATAAGAGCAGCCGGTATTCGACGAAGGGGAAGCAGCACCGACTCGGAGGAGAGAGCTGTAGATGAGCCGGACGTATCGGTGGATACCGCCCGTGATACCGGATATTAGTGCGGCGGGAAATAAACTGTATGCATGAGAAGCCGTCCATTCCCTATAATCTATATGAACAGCCCAACCCATCCTGCTTTTCTAGCGCCATTGACAACACGACTTCGCTCTGCTCATCCTTATGAATGAAAAGGGGCGGATTTCACTTTAGTGGAGACTTGGTTCGGTATCTTTAATGGAAGTGAACTCGAGGGAGAGTTAGATTCCGTTTCAAAAGAAAGGGGATTCTCACATAATGACGATCAAGTACCAGTTGAGGAATATAGATAAGAATAAATTGGGCCAACCCGCGAGCAAGTTGGAGAAAGCGCTTGATGAGCCCCTCCAAAAAGTAGAGTAGTTCCGGTGCAACCACATATATCCTACAGAAAAGTTTTGCTGTTTCAATGAGTCGGTGCAAACAGGAAAAAACCATTCCCTGCAAAAGGGATGGGACCCCCGACCGCGCTTATGACTCGTCCGTATCGTCTCTCGTTTAGGTCGACCGCTCTACGATGGCTAAGCTTTTTTCGAGAGAGGGACTTGACTGACAAAAGTTTCCGAATTCTAATTATTAATGCCGTTGTTATACTCCCGCCGCATTGATATTCTTTGAACAGCGGTTGCGCTTTGAAATCAAGGTAGTTGTTTACTTGCTCAACCATAATACCAGGCCCCTATCAATGACAGGTAAACTGTGCTATAAAGTACTATCATATCATCCCGTATGGGTTTATCCTCTCTCTCTTATCTTCGATCAAGCGACTTCGTTCCTTCTGTGATGAGAAATTCCCTAACGAAAGCTAGCCTTCTTCCATCGGATGCATTATCTAAAGGGGGGTAAACATGCTACAGATTCCGTAGTTCCATTATTGGATTAGCTTACATTACCAAAGGTTAGAGGAAATGTCGTAGATCTCAGTTGAGAGACTGAATGCGGATACTTTTTTTTTAAGAATGAAAAAGGAAAAGAAAGACTTCGTCCCACTCTCGGATAATGAAATCACCAAATGCTGCTCGACCCCTGAAGAAAAAGACACTCCGGCCTAACAGCACTTTCCTTACCCGTTGTGCTCTGTCTGAGATAAGGAGCAAGAGGCTAGACGGAAGACCTCTAATCTACCAATCAATCTAGCTAGCATCCTATGACTTTTGTTTCAGAGGCCAATAACCCGAAACTTCATAGGAAGCTCTTCCTGTCTATAGGTTTATACCACTAAATGATGGCATTAGACCCTAACTACCTTGTTCCTGATTGGATTGCTTGTCGTGATTCTCCTAGTTACTTCTCCACTTAACTCCGCTATCAAACTAGGGATATTTGAACTAAGCCGAATCTGTGGAGCGAGGACTGCTAACCCGACTCTGTTAATCTGTTACTAAGCCGAATCTGTGGACTGAGTCGCTAACTGCACTCTGTCTTGTCTTGAAAGAGGAACTCCCAATTACAAATCCACATATATACCTATTCTACTTTCCTGCAATAAAGACTCTATGAATCTGATAGCATATGGGGCTTTTACCATAGTAGCTACTCACTCATAACTCCCTCTAACGCAGGGAAGTAATCCAATCCCGAAAACGAAACTATAGTCGCTAACTTCACAAGACACTTGTTAGACGGTTTACAAAGCACCGTGCTTTCTCGAAAGATTCATTCATGCAGGCAAGTTCCTGAACCGAGCTCACTGCCTTCTTCGCTTAGGAGTGCCCTATTGCTCTTTAGTATCGAATCTGTTCCTTCCCTACCTCCCTTTGCTTGGCTATTCGTCTTTAGCGCGCGCTCTTGCTTACCTTGCCCGAGCTTAAGCGAAGCGATCTGTCTTTCCGCTTTAAGATAGATTTTACCGCTGAATTAAAGTAATGAAATTGCCCAGTTAAATAGCATTAGAAGCAGTTTCCCTCTTAACGAGGGATGGTTACACTGTCCTTCCCGACTCTTTGAGTCGATGACTAGTAACGGAACTCCTAACTTTGGACAGAGAGTGATTGCCGACTTTAGGTGTTGATACCGACTCTGTTGACTTCACTCTTGACAGCTTGTTCTCTTTTTAGAGTCACTCACAACTCTTATTGAACACTCCTAGCTATAAGGCGAGAGAGTGACTAGGCCGAAAAGGTGGAGCAAGGGAGTACCTATGAACGAAGAACTGGTAACTAACCTCTTGACTAACGGCTTGCCTTCGTTAGAAGGAAAGAAAGCTTATCCGCGCAATCAACGTGTATCGTTTACTTTGCTTTAATGAATGCTTAAATCCCTACTTCCACAGCTTTAATGGGTGATTCTCCGTTCCTCATTAGAGTTCGGAAATTGCCCAGAATCATTGCATTCATTATAATAAGTTGAGCTCTTCACAATGCTTAGTCTATGATTCAATTACCAGTCCTGAACTCAATTACCAATCGTTCAGTCGTTTACCTCAGACTAGCTACTAGTTAGAAGTCCACTCTTATACCTTTGATAGAGCTTTCCTCACTCCTCACATAAGGGGAACTCCTAACATTCCCTCTGAAACAAGAGGGAAGGTAGATTGTGACTAAGCCGAAGCTTCGATACCGTAGACTGACAACGTAACTTGAATACCTTTCCTTGCCTCTGAAATGACAGGTATGCAGTCTGATGTCTCTGTGAATTTGTCCCCCACTAGAGGAGTTTTGGGGGGAGCAAGAAAACGGTTGCGAAGAAGCTATTAGTCACAGATTCCACTCAATCTTTTACACCGATGTATCGTACTCTCTCGACCAGGTCATCATAAGAAAATACTGCGAAATCTTTCCGAAGTGAGAGAAGGAGGGAAGGCGCGCTACAACTAACATAACAGCCAGCTGAAAAACGCTAGCTCTAGCTAGGCTAGCGCGCAATGGCTTTCTCTGATAGGGGCTCGTTTCTTCAAGCTCCGCCCAACCTATACAAGGTGCTGTTCGCTTTCTCTCAGCCACTAGTGGCTTATGTAGTGGTCGGCATTCCTACGTGCTCCTCCTTGCCCCCCTACTTAAGAATCCAAGGGTGCCCTTTGGATGTTGTCGTGACGCTTTGGTTACGAAGGTTGCCGGGGTCTAGGTTTATGGATGGATTCAGTCAGCGAAAGTCCCTCAAACTCAATCAATATCAACAACATGTCGTGACCGGTTAGGCTTGGTTGATTTTGTCAGAAAAGAAAGTAGGTTTCGGGGGTTCATTGATTAGTACACCTCCGGTGCTGGTAAGGTCGGGACCATGGTCGTCCGTCTCCGGGTTGCCGGCCGATAAGATCTCTGAGATTGACCAGCCAGCTGGGTTGGTTTGGCTATTCCTTTCTATTGAAAAGGAGTCAGCTGTCTGCGCGAGTCACCTTCTTCTAGGCTCCGCTGGACGACACGGCATTCTCGTTCAAATATAGGCCGGCCGTACTTGTGATGGTTCCCAAGGATCCAATAGGACCACTTAGGTCTACGTTGCCACGATATTGTTCTATGGAAGCGGGCGGGCTGTTAGAAGTTCGGCCCGGTTTTTTTGGTGTCGTAGGGGAGGGATTGACCTTTTTAACGCATATTCAGTCATACCGGCATGGCCCCACTGATTTGTTTTCGATCAGAGCATCAAGCAGCGCAACCCGGTTCTACTTGACTAAGCCCCGTGCTCGTCCAAGGAGGGAGTTTGCTTTACCCAACTCCCTTTTTGATAACAAGGCAGAAAGCCCCGACCCGACATTCATTAGTTTCGAATGAAGAATGAAGAGTGCCCTGCCCCAGCAAGCACCTACTCCTATCAAAATGAAAAGCGTGACTTTACTAAACAAGCAAGAAAAGCCCTTTACTAAGAAAATAGATAGGGCTTTTCTCGCTTGTTGCTTTCTTCGCATACTTTCGCGCATTAATAGAATAATTAATAGAATACATATATAAAAAGGCTTTCCTTGAGTTTTCAATAAGGCTCGCGCTAGGCGCTCACGTTTTTTGGTTTCCCTAAAATCGAATATTTTTAAGTTGGTAAAGACCCACCCCTTGTTTCAGTCAGAATGAGTCCCCGGGACCCCGGGACATTGGCTTCCGCCAACAGTGGACTATTAAGGATCGCATCCCGCGCATATTCTACATTATAGCCTGCAACTAATTCAGCTTCCGCTTCTGGGAGATCAAACGGAGCTCGATTAGTTTCTGCTAGACAAGAAATGAAGAACATAACCAATACAGGGAACAAGGGAATACCGGACCATATCTGCTTTTGCGCCATGACAATCTCACTCGAATTACGGGGACCTACACATATTAGTACAGTATACCGGGGTCCCCGGCCAGAACCACACGTGCAAGTTTCCCTGCATGTGGCTCGTCCGTGCTTTCCGAGGCGCTGCCTGTGACTCAGTATGGGAGAAGGGGGCGAAACTGCACACTTTCGCGTTCAGAGCATTGTCCGAGTGAATAGGCAGCGCCTACCAAGCAAAGCTTTCTTGAAGAGGCTGGGCTGGTTCCTTTTCGGCGCCTGCCTTTTATTTAGATGTTGGGGCACGGCAAGTCCCAGGAAAGTATAGGTTGGCTTCCAGCTCCATCTTGGCCGGCATCCTGCTCTCGAGGGGGTGGAGTCCTGGGGCGAACTACTCATTGCTGTGTTGCCCCGAAGGGCATTTGGTGAGGAGTATAGTTTTGAGGGAGGGAAAGCGTGGTTGACAAGCCACTTCGAGGAGGCTCATTGACTTCAAGAAACGGGATACCGAGCCGAGGGAAGACTTTGTTGGGGCCTACGGGCACGGATTTCGTCAATCCTTTAAAAGAGGCCCTTGGGTTATCTACCCATCTATTAAATGGGAGATTCTGGACGCCAAAGCAAAAGAACTTGTGGAGTTGAAATCAAACTAAAGGGATCCCGCTTAGTGACGTGGACAAACTGACCCCTTTGGGGAGGAAGGTTAACCCAATCTTGAACCCCGGGGGGAATTCCTTCCATACAGGATTGGGGAAAGACCAGACTTCTAGCCCATTACTTGGCAATGGATCCAAGGGGAAGCCAACTCACTTATCGATCCCAGAGTGCGGTTAATCTGCTTATTCCAGTGAACAAAGAAAGCAACTCCATGGGGTTAAACCCCTAAATCAAAGGAGGGCGGACTTGGTTCGCTACAGGACAAGGGCTAAACTGGGATCATTACATCCCGGAATAGAGGACTATTATCCGACAATCCCTACTAAGGGGAGGTAAGCCCTACTCAGGTCGGAGACAAGCTTGATTCAGCGGGAAAAGAAAAAAAAAATACAACAAGAGAGTATATGCTAATTCCCCTAACACACGCGGAGAAGAGAGCGGAAATGCAAAAGCCAAAAATAAGAGATAATAGACTAGCGGTCTTTGATTGCAGATCCATTTGGATAGTAAAAGAAGCGCATGAGGAAGAAGGGAATCAAGCCTGATAGCGCCAGCCGTTAACTCCTGTTTACGTTTACCTTCCTTTTAGCCTGCCTGGAACTCCTGAATTCACTCTTTAACTAGAGGAAGCGCCTAAAAGAAAGCCTTTTTTCGAAACTTAGGCCGTCTACACCTATATCAGACAGCTTTAACAGGCCTTTTGACAAAAGATAAATTGCCTTCTAGCCTCTTCTCTCTCTCATAACAGAAGAGAGCTACTACAGGGGAGGGGGAACTCTTTCTAGAGGAAGGGATTCGTGTACTGATTTGCCTGAGCTTCCTTCTAATGCTCGAACTGCACTCTGCTAGCTCCTATGCTTCCACTTTCAGACAGTTCCTAGAAAAGAAGTACTAGACTGATAACAGGGAAGAGATTCACATAGATACTATTGCTATCCGGGAATAGATTTCTATGTTAGCTAGCGGGGGCGGGCTTTCCTATGGTAGTCCCGCTGTGGCCTCTGACCGTCCGTCCCGTCTCATCTTGATTTGGCTATACTTGTATGTAGCCAGCCTTGTTAGCTTCACATGAGAGCCTTTTTCTAAAGGCTAAAAAGGCACTCATCAGTCAGCTCGGCCCCTTTACTATTCAGCTTTGCCGCCTATTAAGAGAATAGGTCCCGTTCAAGCGGCCCGCCCTTATTCATCTATACTAGCTGCCACGCACGACCCAATAGGAACGATTTCCGCGCCCCTCTCTAGATAAGAAGCAGAACGCGCCATCACCTACAGCCCTTTCCTCTGCCGGGGACTTCCACGATATGAAAACGGGCGGCATCGTCGTATGCTCGACATTGGTTGCCCTGGTTTATATCCCGGAGTAGTCCTATAGCCGATCTGTCACCCAACCTACTTAAACAACCTAAAGGCTTGGCCCCGTCCCGTTTGGAGAATGAGTCTTATGGCATGGCTTAGTCAGTTATTCTCGCAGTTCAGATAAGATTCGGACCGCCACTTTTCTGAAAGCATGGTTCTTGCCTTCCTCTCTCCTCCCTCCTTGGAGCTCGTCCATTCGTTGGGTGATCCCTTGCTCTCACGTTCGAGTGTTTGCTCGTCGTTTAGGCCGGTGAGTGAGATTTCTGCTCATTGCAGTCACCTCCGGGGTTCTTCGCACCTGGATAGTACCAGGACCCTTGTGCCCCGGCCCTTGATCAGATAAAGCTGCCCGCCCGAAGCCAGCCCTATGACCCACAACTCAAAATGAGCCTTGCGACGAGACGCGGACATTCCCCATGCTGCGGTTCCCTCCGGTCCGTTCCCGGGTTGGGTTAGGGGAACATCCGAGCGATTGCCTTCGCGGATCCAAACGCGCTCACAAGGCGCACAATAATAATAAGACCAATAGAGACTTCATAAGAGACCATTTGAGCTGCAGATCGTAATGCTCCTAGAAAGGCATATTTCGAATATAGAGGAGTGAAAGTTCCCAAAATCAACGAGTTGATCATACCCTTCTTTGAACCGTACGAGCACGTCCTCTGTCACCCCCCACCGCGCTTACGGCTCTATACCCCAACCCAACTTGCTCTGGCCCCCGGTCTTCCCTTTCTATTTCTCGGCAACATAGGACTTACAAAAATTGCTGAATCATTTCAACAACTTGGTGAAATTCGGCACTTTGGAGACCAAATTCACTAATATTTCGATATATCGGAAGAATTTGTTCCAAAGTGCGGGAATTGTTATGAATAGACATTGCGAGATGAGAAAAGGTGAGTCCCGGGGGAAGAATAAAGTGATCCCCATAAAAATGAAGTACTGATGTATGTAAATGTTTTTCTATCTGCGCATGGATAGTTTCAAAAGAGATATCTAAAACTTTATTTTGTATTTCGACGTCGGGCATACCCGCTAATCCCCTCGTACGAAAAACTTGATACGTTATGAGAACGATCAGGGGACTCGCGGCAACACCAATTAAATTGATGAGCTCTGACGAAATATGAGTAAGACTCATGAATAATAATTAATTCATAAGATTCATAAAAATTCTTTTAATTCTTCTTCCCTCCTTTTTTTACCCTTCTGCCTTGCGCAGCTTTAGAAAGGAGAGAATTTGATAAAATAAAGTCATTCTCTCCAACCCTTAGAAGTAGGGCGAGAGAAAGTCAATATGATATTTGCGTTGGTTTTTCCAACGAAACTAAGCACTTTTTTGTCTTTATCATTCGGAAAGCTCAGTCCCACACTCTGACTTCAATGATGGGAACAACCCCCGCACTCCGGCGCTCCAATGAACAACAGTTCTCCTTCTATATAAAATACTAAATTTCATAATATAAGGTGACAAGCATTGACTAGAAGGGGGGTCATAGAAACGACAACCCGTGTGATTCTCAGCTTCAGAAAGCCCACTATCCCAATTTGAAAAAGCCATTTCTTCAAAAGGAATGGAAAAAGAAAGATGAAGAGGCACTTTATAACTATTTATAAATAAAAAAAGCCGCGACAGAAAGGATCTCACCTTCTTCTTTCGTACTCAAGTTTACATGATCTGGCCTGGTCGACCCAATCATGATATTTCGCCACATCGGGGTTTTGGGAGTGGAAATTCTGCCACGAACCCCCACAAAGAACGAGCAAGAACGGGACTACAACCCTATAACAAAGGAATTCGCTTTCCATTGATCTCTTTATACGCTATTATCTTTTTTTTTTCCTATCAGCAACAAGACTCTCTAAAGCGAATGAAGTGAACCGAGAAGAAGGAGGTTGACCACTTAGAAAGTGCTCCCAGGAATAGCCTTTCTCTTCTATTTTATACGAATACCGGGCTTTCCATCCTAGATGAATAAGAATGATTCGAGTCGTCTCAGTTCCAATTAAAGAGAGAGTTGGGTGGACGCTACTTAGGCTATTAAGCCGCGCTCCTCTCTCTTTCTCTATGATATTAGTTGATCTACTTTGGTTACAGTAGAAAAGGAGGGAAAGGGCTTTGCTTTGCATTCGTTGCTGTCGAATGAGTTAAGTAAGCGTGCACGCGGGTGAACTCCTTGAATCTGAAAGCTTGTTGATACTATGGATTGCACGAGCATGTGAAAGTTGCCCAAATCGATGAGATTAAGAGGACAAAACATAGACCTGTAGTCAGCATTACTAAACTGTATCTTGAAGGAACTTTCCAAAATTCCTCAACCAAGGGGCCACCTGGTCAAAAACCGGGGTGAGACAACTAATGCAATTAAGGTGAGGAGGAAGCTCTTAACAGAACTAGGAAAACTTCTTCTCTCCCACTAACCAAAAGCTCAAAAAGAAGTAGAAGTACAGTATTCTCGTGCAAGTATAACACATCAAAAACTTTGATAACCACCTTGAACTCATCTAGGAGATATAGATACAGCGGAAAGAGAATATCTATTGACAAGCACATGGAAGTATTACGCTACCCCCACCTACACCTGTGATAAAACATATCACAGAAAAACAAAGGTTTACTCAGTAAAACTATCACTCCATGATAAGAGCCTTAGGCTAAGATGAACCTACCTCCTCAAAGGACAAAAACAACCTTGTTTTACTCCCTAGGAAATGGTTATCCCACTATTATAGGTGTAACAAGGACATCTCACCTCAAAAGTTTCTAAATGTTGACTACACATCAAAGTCCTCTACTCTTCAGAACAATTTCGTTATCTCAATCTGATCATAGAATCTCTCCCACTACGAAGGCGGGTTTGGAAACTTTTTTATAACTAGAAGGCTCAAAGAGACGAGACTAGCTATATCATATATAGAAGCGATTCTTGATTGAGATTCCAGAAAGAAGGTAACTTCTATTATCGTTAAAGAAGTTTTTTTTTTACCCTTTCTGTTTCTAGAATCAGTGTTCTAAAGTCGTCTTTGCCATATCAGTGATCAATTCGACAATTAGCCTCAATCTATTTTAGAAAGGTAAGACAGGTCTCCCCGATTCAATACAATATTCCGAAAGAGTTATGAAAGAATGGGCCAACTGCTTGTAATAGGCCAGTATGGATCAATCCTGCGACTTATACAATCGAGTTCTTTTTCTCGAAAAAATGATCGGATCGAGATCTATTGGAAAGCTCCTCCGACCCAATGAATCCACTCTTATCCAATACTCAAAATTCGGTGGTGCGCTGGAGGGAATGAATTGAACAATTGGTCTCAACCAACTCTTCTTTACAAAAATTGGGGGACTTAAATGACCAGACCATCTCGGGCCTTCCATTCATGAAGCCCTTCGCTTTCTTCTTTCAGAGAAAAGGGAATGAGATTTTTGCGGGAAAACAGTTCCTCAACGTTCCTATCGATTAGAGTCGGGGATAGGTTTTTAATCGAAGGATTCCTCCAATCAATCTCTCCCTTCGGAGGAAAGGCGCTTAGGACCCGAAATCCCGAAGAATAGACAGAGGGCCACTCTATCGGAAGGGAAAGAGCTTATTTAGATTTCCGAATCATTATAGACTTTCTTGAGGCTGTTTGTTCTAAGAACTCGAGCGTCAGGTTGCCTCGGGGTCTTTCTTCTCTTAGCTTATGAGGTCTCGGGTATTCTATTCCGGCAGTCCCGAACTCAAATACTTCTACGATCTAATAACACTATTATTCACTCATTGTGTTGTGTTTATAATCCCTCCGCCTGAAGTCAAGACACCTAAGGACCGGTCTAGGATGCGGCGAGAAGAATGATTCAAAACGAGTTTTTTGTTGCAGTAGGAAAACAAACAGGACCTTTTTTCTTATTTTAACAAAAAGTAATTGCAGCGAAGAGGAGTTAGAGATGAAGGGTTGGGAAAGAACAGGCCCAACCTCTTTCTTCAAAGCACTAAGAATAGAGTAAACTCTCCAATTCTTTGAAGCACCCGGTCGCCTTTGGGCAACGACGTAGGGCCTTTGGACGACTAAGTCAGCTCGGCTTCATGGAGCAAAATGTTTGCCTACATTGGGGATAACGGCTTGTGGTATGCCCGCCTCCATTAAAAAAGATGCTCGTGTTTTCCACGAAGAAGGGGGGCCCCCCCAGCGAGATAGCGGGTGAGCGTGAGCTATTTCCAAAAAAAGGAAAAGGGGTGATCCTTTTTCTTCAATGAAAAAAGAACAAACAATTCTTTTCTAAGTATTAGAGTGCGGCAGAGGACTACGAAGAAGGAAGGAGCTTACTAAGAGGTGGGCCGGGGAATAAGAATAAGTCAAAGATCATCGGTAGTTGTGGGGTGCCCCCAAATGATCCTAGGAATCGGACAACAATGCCTCCGATCCTTCGAACAACTCGAAACCTACACACGGGAGAAAGAGTTGAACTAGGGCCAGGCCAATTCAATCGGACTCTGCTCATATACGTAGGGCTCATATAATTAGGGGGGGACTAATGATGTATCAATGCATGAACCGGATTCTTTTCTTCCTTTTGGGAATCCTTGGGGATTCTTTTTGGTTGGTGCACTAGGCTAGGCCCCTGCTTTAGGTTTTGATTCCTCGCCCAATGAGAATGAGAAGGAGTCAAAGGCTAATATCTCTCTGCCCGAATCAATGATGGAATCAGGCCACTGGTTTCGAGCGGCCATTCCAACTTCGTCTCCAATCCAACTGCCACGCCAGATCTAGTGGATTGGTAATCCCTGTGTTGAAATGCCTGCCTTGCTTTTAACTGTAATGCTACTGAAATAATAAGGTCAAGGGGGTTCCGATAGCTAACCTTTGCCTCCAGTAACCGGGTCTGTTATTGATTTCGTGTCTAAGTGGGGAAGTGCTTATCATTCATTCACGCTTCGAACGAAACGAAGAGAACCGATCCCTTTGCCGATACAATGCATACAAAACAGCGGGTTCTTGAAACTCCTCATATTAAGAAGCTACTTTCCCGATTCCCGCCATGAAATCTCCTGATCTACGACCACCCTCGTTTTCGAGCAGCGAAAAGAAGGTTCAAGGGCCGGGGGATGGATTTGTGTAGTGAACTTTCGCGTCTCCTATTCGTTCGATCAGCTAGTAAGCGAGGTACGAGGTCACATGATAGTCTAGCCAGGCCCGAGGGAGGCGGGAAGATATCACGAAGGGAGGGGGAGAAGAAGAATGCATTCCCTGTCTGGAGCTCTGTCAATTCCGTCCGGAGAGAGACCACGCCGTGCTCATACGTTACGTATCAACGGAAACGACGCCCTCTATCGATCGCGAACCGTTCCCCTTTATCTTGAACGACAAGTGTCACTACCCTCCTGGTCCACACTGGGTCTGGTGGACGCGATATGAGGACCTCCTTCCCTTCTGCCCACCCTTCCTCCTCTGCTTTTCTTCAGTTTCTGGGGTGATCTTATCTATCCTTTGTTTTCCATTTTCGGTATTTGTGCCCTCTTGTCTTGGTCTGGATGGTTGGGACGGTCTTTGCTCCAGGTTTATGATGAAAAGGCCTAAGGACGCCTCTGATGACTGCTGGTTTGGTTGCAGGTGTCCTTTTAGGTCTTCTTTTCCTTTTTGGCTTTGAGCGCTCTCTCTACTTGCTATCGACCCTGCTTCTTCTTCTTTCCTTCCTCGCTGCCGAAACTTACGAACCCTCCCTCCTCTGTGGATGCGGTTATGTATAGTTGGAGATGCATCTTGTTATCGTTGGTTTAGCTCCTTGCTCTTTATTGGGAAGTGCCTTAGTGAAGTAAGGCGGGTCTTCCTCGAAAGAAGCATTAATGGTTGGGGCGTAAGGGCTTGATTGGCTCTTTAGGTCTTCCTTAGGGGGGACCTTACGGCTATTAGTGATTTATATTCTGACAATCTTTTAAAGGAGAAAACAGTAGAGTCCGACCTGATACTTTTCCCTAATGAAGTGCATTAAAGATAGGGCCACTGAAATATGCTTCGTGCGCTCATGAAAGACTGGATTAGAGGATATATGGATGGCCGCCCGATTGTCACAATGCATTTCTATAGGCATTTGCCCAATCTCAGTTAGGAGATTCTTGAGCCACATTAGTTCACATGCGGCGTGAGCCATAGCTCTATACTCAGCTTCAGCGCTTGACCGGGCCACCCCTTAAAGTACTATCGGCTGTCTCTGACTTTTCCAGGTAACTAAGTTACCTCCTACTAGAGTGCAATAACCAGATGTAGAACGCCTATCTGATTGTGAACCAGCCTTTACGTAATAGGATCAGAATAGGCAGATACGCAAAGGTGCCCATTCCGAGAGTAGGGAATCCCTTGACTTCGTTTATGCCCTTATGCAGTAAAGAAAGCAAGTGAGGCGGGCTAAGATTCCATTCGAAGTAACGTAAGAGGATTCGATGTTGCACCATCTTCAACTCTTCTCGGTCCGCTTTGGCTCCTGATCTTGAGCTCGCTTTTCTTGGCCTCAGGCTTGGCTTCTTCTTGGGGTCCTTGCCTTTTTCGATACTTTAGGCCCTTGCCCTTGGCCTGGTCTCGACCCCCCTTGGCTAAGTACTTTCAATCTAGCAGGCTAGCTGCCTGTTTCGCCCCTAAGTCTTGGACATTTTGGCGTAGGTTGAAGCCCCTTCATGAAATCGAAGAGCCGGTCCTCTTCCGTCATATCAAAAATGTCCAGGGAGAACTACGAAAGATGGCCTTCACATACTTGCGTATGGGGCCTGTTTGCTTCAGGCTCATCAACATGCCGGACCACAACCGGGCAGGAACCCTCCATTCTGCCTGAAACTCGTCCTCAAAATGGATCTAATTTCACTTCACGCTCTGCGTTCTTTACGTCTTTTGGCCCGCCACCAGAATTTGGCTGAACTATCAAGATACATGGCAGCCGTATTCACCGACGCCTCCTCGGACTACGTCCGACAAGCCGCTCCATATCCTAAAAGTCTTCGATCCTTAGCATCTCTTCCGCCAACCCGGATTCATGTAGCGCTTGACTTTCCTAATTTGGATAAGTGCCCGGTCTTCCCTGAAACTCTTAGTTGACGCCGTTCTCTATCTTTATCTTTGGTCAAGTCTTTGATCGTCGAGTCAAGCTGATCGAGGAATCAAGACCTTCCCGAATGGGGTACAGTCGAGATCTTAAGAGGAGGTTCATAGCGGGAGGGACTAAATAGAAAGATCTCTAGCAAACCAAGTCGCGAACTGCTTGTATTGCGTCTATCGCGTATTTTGAAGCAAAAAATCCTCCTCAAGTATGATCATTTTTGAAGCAACTCTCCGGTTGGAAAAGGTCTTTAGGAGAAAAAGACGCCGTTTCCTAGCTAGATGCGGTAGTTTCTGGACTCCAATACCTGATAGCTACTCGAATATTGCTTCTAGTCGCCGAGCTGAGGCTATCTCTTTCCTAGGTTTGGCTAAGGCAAATGACTGAACCTGTAAAATAGGAAATGAAATGTTATCCGCCAACTCCCCTCTTTCTTCTTCTACTGATCTAAGTATGCTTTCCCTCCAGGGATAGGACTGATGCCCGCTCGAAGCAGCCTTCATTGATATTGATCACTCTTACTATAGGATAAGAATATTCGTAACTAAGAAACTGAAAGGAAAGAAGACCTGACTAGGATAGCTTCCTGGCCTAGGTAGTTTTTATGTGGTAGTTAGCTTTCTTTTCCCTAGATTGCTTAGTGCTGAGCTAAGTTCCGCCCTTTCCTATTAGCTATAGTAGGAGGTTGACTATGTCCTCTAGGACGGAAAGGGATAAGATCAACAATGCCATCATTGACTTCTTCCTCTGACCGGGCTTTTTGTTGATTGACTGAACCCGGACTTCTTTTCCAATCCAAGCAACCTACGTGATCAAGTCTTCACGTAGTTACTTCTCTCACGCGCTTTTCCACGATTCGCCTGCGGTAAAGCAGCTCTCTAATATCCTTATTGCTCGAGTGAGGTTTCAACTATGCTAGGAGGGGCTAGAAGGTAGGAGGCTGGGGGTCTAGGTCACAGTACGAGAACCTATTATCCTACCTCTTATTACTGGTTATTACTGGGGTTCTATACCCCTTTTCTCAACGTCGAAATAGGCCAGGGTTCGTCTATTTCGATACAAAAACCACGACTTTGAGAGACCAGACCAAACCCACTTTGGGAACTCAAAGACCAGGAAACGGAAGCACGCTTTTGGCCATATTCCTAGGGTCTTTCTTTTGGACGGACACCCATTGGTTAGAAGATGTTCGAAAGCAGGGGTTCCGGATACCTTATCCATCGCACCGTCGAAGTCAACTCTTTGGTGAAAATCCTGACATTGAGGTAACCCCGCCAGTTTCTATTCTGAGTCTCTGCTCTTTCCCTATCAGACGTTCAGACGCAGATGATAGCTGCAGCTTCTTCCTCTTGCTTCTTCTGCGTCTTCGTCTTATCGTCTGCTACCTTGGATTATACATATTTTCATATTGCGTATATAATGAAAAGAGATGCTACCATGAGAATCAGTGAGAATCAGTCCTATGCTTCTCTTCTCCTAGCGCAGAAAGCTCGGGAACCCACTCTATCATCCTATGCGGGGATGAGCCCTACCTCATTCAATCTTCCTATTAATCTATCTATTCCAGTGGCATAGGGAAGAGTGACCACCAAGATATGCGACAGGACCGGGCTCTGGCTGCCCAAGCTGCGCTACGTACCCTTTGTTAAGGGATCACGTCGCACGTAGTTCTCTCCTATGGAAAGCAGCAAACATTAGAAAAAGTTCCGCGACTCCGTCTTTTATATTGGTATGTGATAGGTTGTAGCAACTACGTTTTCCTTTCTTCCCATCATGATGGGCGTCTCGCTCGGGTAATCGAGCGGGGCGATAGTAGGGTGATTCCCTACTAATGGTCCTGATCGCCCAGAGTGCTTTCGTCAGCATTTTGGGAGTCACGACTTCCCTGAGGCACTCCTGCTGGTTGTCTTTTAGATGATATAGCAGGAACTACCTCACCTGGTACCTAGGGCGTGACGAACCCTACGTACACAGGACTTGGCAATTACCAAGTGCCCCCCTAGGCTCCACCACGAGATGGTGCCTGTGGGTGAGATCGTGTGTGGTCTCAGATTGATTGAACTCAGTGTCCTTGTGGCCTGAGGTACATATCCAACGGTTTCCTGGATTGTGGATGAATACCCACAATTCAGGGGTGCGTGGAACCTCGCCCAATCCAGCGATGGAGAAAGGAAGGAATCCTTCCTCTGACTCACTCAATGACCTTCTATGGTTGAGTTAGTAGGATTCTGACCCGACAAGTGCAGTGCGCACAGCCTCACGGCAATCACTGCTGGTTCCTAGAGAAACTAACAATGAAACCGTTGTTTAATGTATTAATTAATTTGAGACCACTCCGGTGGCAGAAGATCATGAATATCCTTCGACCGTTATCTCCTCATCTTACTATTTCTAAACTCACTCCAATTGCCCGTAGATATATGTATTCGTTTCTCTTACTAACGACTCTTGTTATTTTTATGTATTTTCTTTGTCTGAAAATAGGCTTTCTTGCCTATTTCATTTCCGTGTTTTGGAAGATAGGGTTCCTGTTGGCAGGGAGAACCCTTTCTTTTTTGTTGCCACGACGCCGGTGGGCCGGAATCTTAGTCTTCGGGCTTTCATCGGTAGCGAGGCCACGCCCCCTCTCGGGAATATGATGTTGCCTGCAGGGGCTTCTGGCTCCTCGAGCTCAAACCCCCGGTGGAACCTTGATCTCAATCTGCATCCACGGGAAGAAGTAGAAGTTCCCGCTGAAGAGGCCCCCCAACTCGATATGGATGTGTACGGGGAAAAGGATCAAGACCGAATTAAGGAAATTTTAGATTTCCAACTTCGGGACAAGATCTCGAAGAAGGAGAACGAAATAAGAAGGGTCCTTGAAGGGCTGATCGAGGGCGAGATTCTCAAAAGGAAATTATCTAGCTCGGATTTCGATTTCCGCAACCTGGACCAGTTTGCGGGGGAGGTCATCGGCAAGCATGCGCCAAACTTTGCTCCGAATGATCCACTTCAAAAGAAACATAAATCTATTTCCTGGCTGTTAACGCAGCTTAGGAAAGATGATAGCTCCATAAACTTTCAGGTGAAACGCGATATTGAACGCAATCTTCTCGATTTCATTGTCCAAGAATGAAAAAGAAGCTTCTATCAATATTGTGTCGCCCCCGGCCCCCCCCTTTTCTAGTTAATTGTGCCTATTTATCAATTTGCCTTTCCTATGATTCTCCTTCGGACCCTCATTCTCATTTTTGTTTTCGTATTATGGATCTTGGTTCGCGATGGTACTTGTGGATTCAAGGGTACAAGAAGGCCCGGTGGTGTGGGTGGTGCTTAAACAGATAGAAGGAACCCAGCGAAGGTAAGCTGGTGCTCAAACTTATCAACTTATGAAGCATCTACCCTTGCTTTAATGGATGGATCTGTCTATGCCTATGTACCAGAAGTTGGAAGAGCAGCCCTTGATGAGGGGTATGCTTCTAGGTCTCGATCACGAAGGTCCTAATCGTCGATAACGATCTATAAAGGCGACCACGATCACGAGAAGCATAAGCTCGATCGGGATCTATATATGCGACTTAGTCAACAGCTTCAACTGATGCTCGGCCGCTCCCCATGCTACTCACTCTGCGTTGAGGTGCTGTGCCTCCACTGGCTCTGCTACTTGCTCAGATGTTGCTTTGAAGGGAATAATGAATAATTCATATGTTCCCAGTGCGAAGAATGCATCGTAACATAACAGATATGCATATTTGCCTCCCGGGGAAAAAGAGAATCTCAGTGATCCAACAATGGAGCCCACCAAGTGCTACGAGTGAAGCTAAAGGAGAGTGAGAGGTTGGTGCGGACGAGAGGTCAATAGGTTGATAGGTTGATGAAGCTTTCAAAAGTCTATACCAAAAAAAAACCAGCAAGAGCAGTAGCATCAGAGGTTGAGATGGGAACGGAGACGGAGCAAGCAGAGGTAATAGACGCAGGAGCAAGGCTAGGGCCATATCCAATTGACCGGGTGTAGGCACTACCGGCAGAGGTAGCAAAGGCAGTGCCGGTCCACCACCATAAACAGTAGCACCACCTACTTCATAAGCATCAGTAGCAGGGACGGTTGGCCGAGCTCACTCAGCAGCTTATGATCTTGATCTTTCTGACCTTGATTCTGTCGATTCATAAGCAGTGAAAGGTGCACGAGTAGTTCCAGGTGCAGGAGCATCGATAGTAGCACCATTAGCAACGGCACCGGTGGTAGAGATAGCGGCATAGGCAGCAGCGCTTGTTTAACCGACTGATCCAGTTGTTTACAACAACCTCGACGATGAACCAGTTCATTCGGTCACCACCTTGAATAGCATTGTTGCTAGCATCGTATAGTAATAGATGTGCGTATTTGCCCGGGACTCACCCGCTGGAACCTGGCCTTCGACTCCACCCCCCATTATCTTAAGCCACATTGAACCTCCAGGTAATGGACAAGAAAGCCACATCTGAACACGCCCGTCCAAAGTAGCATCCTTAGGCACGTCCTTATCGCGGGAGGGGAAGAGATGAAAGATTCATAGTCTCGAAGACCCCCTCTCCCGACTCAGTCACATGCAATCAGGCTTTCAACCCGGCCAACTCTCCCTTCTGTGCCACCTGACAAAAAAAGGTATGGTCTTTCTGAGAATAAGAGCATATCCGCCTGGAAGACCTTATGGAAAGTCGCCTATGAAAAGAGCATACCCAACCAATATGAGCCTGTCCGAGACTTGCCATTCCCATGGAAGAAAGTTTCCCTGCGTATTGATTCATTACCGACTGATAAACGGAAAATGCTTGTTTCTATTCCCTCCTTCCGAGCGATGAACCGTGATTGTCTAGCTGTACGGAATCCCTGGGG
>JALGQJ010000101.1:0-5000 GCA_023055345.1 Quercus wislizeni | reverse complement strand
CTTCTTTGGCTGGCCATGCTTGGCCGACTGCCTACTTTCTTATCCCATCCACCGCCCTTCATCTAACTGCTTTAGTCAAGCAGTCACGTGCCTCTTCCATCCGTTCGGTCCTCGCTCTCAACGCAAACGGGAGTCAGGGAGTCGGCGGGGGCTTAAGAGGTAGGGCTTAGCTAAGCCTTGCGTCATTCAGGTTTCTTTGATTTGGTTCTCTCAGTGGTTTCGTATAAATAAGAGGCATTGTGCGTTCTGTTCGTTCAGGCGCGTAATGCAAGAACGAGTAGGATATCTGCTCTCTAGCTTAGCTGATCGGGGGGCTGTTGTTTGCTCACCACTGGGAGATGGAACCATATCCAATCAATGGGGCTTCTTTGTTCAATCTCTTGAGGTCGAAGAAAGGATTGACGGCCTGTTGATCAAGGAAAGCCAAAATGAAGTCTTGCTTCTCTAGCTTGGGTTGTCTTCCCGGATCCCTGCTTCTGCTTTTGGTTGTGGATCTGCTTCTCCAGTGACGGGCGGGAGAACACTGCGAACAGTGCACATCTCGTCTTATCCACTTCTTCATCTTCAGGAAAGACTCGCTAGAAAGCAGCTTGCTAAGAGTGGCAAGGAAGAGAGAGAAATCCCCCATTTTGAGGGGTCTAGAGGAAGAAGAAGCAATTACGCAACAAGCCCCTGACCGGGATAGGGATAGGAAAGAGTGTGATTGGTTGGGGGTGTCGTTATACGCTCTCGTCACCCTTATTCTGTCCTTGACCTATCTATTTTGCCTAACGAGCGTACAGCGTACATAGGCTCATTCGCTGAGTTGTCAACGAAGAGTGAGAGTAGTGCAATGCCACTAGTCAACAATCAATGAGGTACGGGTCAAAAATCGTTCAATGCTTCTACTGTTCTCTGGTATCCACGTTGTGAACTCCGTAATAAGTCCTATGTATATAATTCCAGACAGGATACTACACAAAGAATAGGGTCCATGGGATCGTCTTCCTTCTTTGAGCAGGGGACATGCCATAGTATAAGGAATAGGGGATTAGCAATTGAATCAGAATAGGCGGCACATTCATGCACAGTTAATCCGATAGTTAAGATATCCACTGTTAGCCTTTCGGAATAGAAGGAACTCTTTGCAGGAAGAATTGTCCAAATAGGAAGGGATTCACTACCCGGGACTGCCTGCTTCTTCGTGACAAGGAAGAATTGGACAAAAAGGTTTTGCACTTGAATCAGCTGTTCGGGAGGTCTCGCCTGGAGGAACGAGGGTCTTAGTAAAAGGCCTAACCGCTCTTGCAGGCAGGGCTAATTCTTTTTCTTTCGAGACGGGAAGAGAAGGAGTGGCACGAACGGTATAAAAAGAAGGCAGGCTTAGTTCGACGTGGTCAGCAGTCCTATCTTCTAGAAGGATCGCTTCTGCTTTTGTTGAACTCATGGGCAGCTGTGAAAAAGAAAGAGCTTCGGCTTCCTCCTATTACGGATATATGCTTTCAGTTCCGCCTTTTCGTTGCATCCCTCACTTGAGTGAGTAAACGTGAACGGCCACTGCTTTCCTTTGTGTTACATGAAATGAGGGCCCCCCTCTCACTTAAAGGCAGCCTCCTAACCCGTGGAACCTGCTTGCCCGTTGGATGAGAAAGCTGACTTCGCCCTCAAAACCTAATCTGTGTGGAGCAGGAAAGAGGAGATCGGAGTCAAAGGGAAGGATAGCACCAAAGCGAAAGACCTACTTCAAGGCAAAGAGAGCAGACCAAGTAGGAGAAATAGGTTTTAAGGAACCAAGTCAGCAAGTCGAAGCTCAAGGACGAATGAGTTCTTGAGTCAGCAAGCTTTATCCTCTTTGGCCCCCTTTCCAGCACCAAGGTACCAACAAAAGCGAAACGTAGCGACCAAATCTTTGAAGAGAAGGAGAAGGGAGCTTACTCCGCTTAGAGAAACTGGAGATCGTAGTCTCAATCCTAACCTCATAGAAGGTATTTTCATGGTATGCCTTCCTGGCTCGTATGATTGTGTTGCCTTCCTCACTGGTATTCCCATATCGGGATCGAGGACCAAGACGAAGCGTAGTACCATACCTGAACCTACCTCTCGCTAGTCTTACTTCTTTTTTCAGACTTGGTGGTGGAAAAGGGAAGAAAGCATGATTGCGAACTACACTAAGGTGCAGATAAACTCGTTAGCGGGAAGAACAACGACTAGCAGTACGAGGAAATCAGAGAAAAAGGGCAAGTAGGTCGGCTTCAAAAAAGGCTAGGGTTGCTTTCTCTGTTGGTTGAATTCGCCACTAGGTGGAATCAGACCTTCGGCTCTCGATTGTTGCTGGATTACCTATGTCGCTTGCGTTAAGCTTTCTTCGCTTTCAGTTCCGCCGTAGCAAAGCGCAGATGCGGTAGCCATCTTTGAAAGCTGCCCGTTAGCTTAGTAGCTGCGAGACCTGTCAAGTTCCGCTCTTCCCACTTGATCCTGCAAGCCTATACTTCTTGCTTTGATGGCTGTCACTGCAATCGTTGGAATTGGTTGGTCGCTTGCTTGATTGGAAGGACTGCCGCTTTTCTCTCTTAGCTTGACTGATCGTGTAGCAACGAGCTGCTTGAATCTGAAACCCTAAGCATTCAACCCTAAGAAGCATGATCGGCCATTTCCCGATTGAACCAACACAGCTGTTCCGCTTCCCACCCCCACCTACCTTCCCTGAACGAGCTCTTTCTATCCGTTCCTTTCCCTTACTTCTTCCCTAAAAGCTGGATCTATCTCTTCCTCCGAGTCCTAGGAAGGCTAGCTATGCTGCTACTGATACTGATAGTTATGCTGGTGGGTTGACTGGTCTTGTTACTGGTGCTGGCTATGCCACTACTGTAACCTCTGTCTATGGTGGCTGTGCCCCTGCCCTTAATGCCTTTGCTTCAGCTGATGGTACTGGTGGGGGATTCCATAGTTTGTTTGGCAAGGCACAAGCTTGATTTATGTATATAGATGCGCGGCGCAGCAGGCAATGACGAAACCCCCTTTATAGGGACTGAAAAAACTCCAACTCGGTCTTGAACTGACACTGGAATTGGATTGACTACGGGATCTGCTTACTCCCCAGCACCCAGATTCGCTTTTGACTCGGTCAACCAGATATGGAACTGAAAGTACTAGGTAAACTCTGGCACCTGGCACGAGAAAAGGATCTTTATCTGGGCGAGATAGTAATTGCTTTCTAAATTCAATGTATTTGCTCGAACCGGAACAACTGGAACTACACCCAGCTCTAGAATTGCTGCTACTTCTGGTTGGTGCTCTGATGCTGGTCATGATTCGATAGAAGAAACTGCTTACTCGGAGGCCTTCACCTCTGCTACTAACTTCATTAGTCGCCCTCCTTATGGTGTTCAGTGGCTCCGTACACCCTTGCTCTTTCTCCCGCCCTTGTTCCTGTCACGGGTTGTGCTCCCGTGACTCTCTGCGCGGTTATAAGCCCGGAGATCGAATCTGATTCTTCCCCTTTGAGAGGGATTCTCGTGCCAACCATAGGAAGAAGAACTCGGTTCCTCATCTTGGATCGGATTGGATCAATAGCTTTGTGCTGATCTACGAACGACCCTTCTATTTTATTTCTACTTCTTCAAGTCTCCATCATCCCGATCTCTCTTTCCCGGTTTGCCTGTCCAAAGAAAACAGAACCTATTCTAGTTCAAGGTTGGAATCCTCAAACCAATCAAAATATTCTTTCTAGTTCACTATTCTTATGATAAGCAGTTATGTCTCATTCATGTGATGAGAAATATGAGAATGAAAATTAGCAAATTTCACATCTACGGCGGATTCTGTGCCCCAAATCACTTATACTTATGAAACTAAGGGGAAGGTATGACCCCTCTCCCATTGAACAAAGGGGATCCGTAGGGCGGACTCACTCACATACTGGATAGGTGGCTCGGAATTATAGTGCGTCTTCCGTTCCCTGGGGGAAGAGAAAGCACGAATCTATTACAATCTTAGTAGAGAACAGAGGAGGAATCCCCTTTCGTTGGTTCTTCGTTCCGTCCTTGACCTATGATATGATCAATGGCTTAATCCATCCACTGGACCACCTGGAATTATTAATTAAACCTTTACCCTTGAGATTGAAAAAGGAAATTGGATTTGATTATTTAATCTTCTTTTCTTAGCTTAGATTAAGATCATCAGACCGGTAAGTTCAATCAAAGGAAAAGAAAATGGATTTGATTTTTTGATTCCTTCTTTCCGCTCTTCGCTTAGCTACACCGGCTTACAGATGCCCATGTCCTTCATGGATCTAGGAGTTCATACGAATAATGGCTAGCGGGATTCCGCATTCAATCGGAGTTGCCTTAGTAGGTTTCCGAAGGAGAAGGAGCGAAAAGGCACTCGGCACAAGGAGTTGGACCTAGCCTTGACATACGATCAAGGTCAGATCTTTAGGGGAAACCGGATGCCCTGATCTATGAGCAAGTTTAGATCCGGATTCCCCTGTTTAATACGATGATACTGGTCAGTGAATAGCATCCCAAAGGCTAAGCGAAAGAGCTCCCTCTCGAACTGGAAGGGATGCTATTGAGCGAGGTGGTGACTCTCAAGATGAAAGGGATGTCGCGCCCACAACCCCTGTTTCTTTTGCTCCTGCTTGCTTTGACTCTATTGCCGAAGAAGCCTTTGCTTTCGCTGGCACAGTTACTGGTTCAAGGTGAACCACACCCAGAATGACTTATGCCACTGACTCTGTTGGTGGATATACAATTGGATTTGGAACTGCGTCTGCGACTGGATGATCTGCATCATATGGATCTCTAAATATGGATTTATAAATAACTTGATCCGCTCGAATAGGAACCGCCTCAACAAGAGCACAGGAAGCAATTTATTCAGTAGAGATAGATTTACCGAAAATGGAGACATTTGCACGTGTTCCAGTTCATGTTCCAGGATTAGTTAGTGTTCCTACTATTGAGGCTCCAGTATTTCCTTTAGTTCAAAAATTCGCCGAATAACATCTATCTAATGAT
>JALGQJ010000100.1:75000-77500 GCA_023055345.1 Quercus wislizeni | reverse complement strand
AGGGGTTGCCCGTGTGCATCGCCGAATACCTCCCAACTCTTCCCCCCTAAAGAGCGCTTAGGAAAAAATCCGCTCTGGCACGAGGAAACATTGATTTGTTGAGGAGGAATAATGGGTCTTTTTTGGAGCAATTCTTGGAGTCTTGCCCTGATTTTTTGCACACATGCTAAGAAAAATACAACCTCCAACTTGTCAAAATTTGGAGGCCAGATTCAACGTATTTTATTTTTTATGATTTTCGGATGCCGAAAAATAGGGAAAATCATAAAAATTCAAAAATGCTCGGAACGCCGAACCGCTTGTTGGAATCCTCCTCTAAAATCATGGAACGAATTTAGGGACACAAAAATGGAAAAAGGCACGAGCCAATTTTGCTGGAGTGCGGGACGATGCGGGGCGATGCGGCGTGGCGTGCACGCGGGCATGCCCCTGGGATGCCCACTGCCTGCCCAAGGCGTGCAGCAGCCAAGGCCAAGGCAGCCCCCCATGGGCAAGCAGCGAAGGCATGGGCATGCAGCAGCCAAGGCCAAGGCAGCCCCCATGGGCACGCAGCCAAGGCATGGGCATGCAGCAGCCAAGGCCAAGGCAGCCCCCCATGGGCACTCAGCAGCCAAGGCATGGGCATGCAGCATCCAAGGCTTGGGGGAGCACGCAGCAGCCAAGGCCTGGGCGTGCATGCAGCAGCCAAGGCCAAGGCACGCAGCCAAGGCCGTGGCCTGCTTGCGTGGGCGCGCTGGCATGCCCCTGGGCGCAGCCAGCAGGGCCCCTGGGGGCACGCAGCCAAGGCCGTAGCATGCAGGGTGCCTGAGGGGCAGTGGCAGCATGGCGAGGGCGTGGCATGCCCCGTGGGTGGGATGCCAAGGCCGTGGCATGCCCTTGGGACCCTAGAAGGCCTTGGCAGCATTTGGGGGGGCTGCTGCTGCCAAGCCTAGATAGCCTCTTCGGACACCTCCAACTCTTCCCCCCCTAAAGAGCGCTTAGGAAAAAATCTGCTCTGGCACGAGGAAACATTGATTTGTTGAGGAGGAATAATGGGTCTTTTTTGGAGCAATACTTGGAGTCTTGCCCTGATTTTTTGCACACATGCTAAGAAAAATACAACCTCCAACCTTTCAAAATTTGGAGGCCAGATTCAACGTATTTTATTTTTATGATTTTCGGATGCCGAAAAATAGGGAAAATCATAAAAATTCGAAAACGCTCGGAACGCCGAACCGCTTGTTGGAATCCTCCTCTAAAATCATGGACTGAATTTAGGAACACAAAAATAGAAAAAGGCACGAGCCAATTTTGCTGGAGTGCGGGACGATGCGGGGCGATGCGGCGTGGCGTGCACGCGGGCATGCTGCCAAGGCCAGGGCATGCAGCAGCCAAGGCAGCCCCCATGGGCAGGCAGCCAAGGCCAGGGCATGGCCCCATGGGCAAGCAGCCAAGGCCAAGGCAACCCCCCATGGGCAGGCAGCCAAGGCCAAGGCATGCTTGCATGCATGCTGCCATGGCCTTGCCAAGGCCATGGCAGCCCCCATGGGCAGGCAGCCAAGGCCAAGGCACGCAGTCAAGGCCTTGGCATGCTTGTGTGGGCACGTTGGCATGCCCTTGGGACCCCTACAAGGCCATGGCAGCACTTGGGGGGGCTGCTGCTGCCAAGCCTAGATAACCTCTTCGGACACCTCCAACTCTCCCCCCCTAAAGAGCGCTTAGGAAAAATCCACTCTGGCACGAGGAAACATTGATTTGTTGAGGAGGAATAATGGGTCATTTTTTGAGCAATTCTTGGAGTCTTGCCCTGATTTTTTGCACACATGCTAAGAAAAATGTAACCTTTAGCCTGTCAAAATTTGGAGGCTATATTCAACATATTTTATTTTTTATGATTTTTGGAAGCCAGAATATAGGAAAAATCATAAAAAATTCAAAACTGCTCGGAACGCCAAACCGCTTGTTGGAAACCTCCTCTAAAATCATGGACTGAATTTAGGAACACAAAAATGGAAAAAGGCACGAGCCAATTTCTCCGGAGTGCGGGACGATGCGGGGCGATGCGGCGTGGCGTGCATGCGGGCATGCCCCTGGGCACCTTGCCATGCCTAAGGCCTGCCATTTTGGGTCAAATAACCTCCTTTTCCAAAAAACCCTCATTTTTTGGGAAACCAGCCAAGGCAAGGCATGCAGCAGCCAAGGCCTAGGCAGCCCCCCATGGGCACGCAGCCAAGGCCAAGGCAGCAGCCCATGGGCAAGCATGCAGCCCCATGGGCATGCAGCAGCCAAGGCCAAGGCATGCAGCAGCCAAGGCCTAGGCAGCCCCCCATGGGCATGCAGCAGCCAAGGCCAAGGCATGCAGCAGCCAAGGCCTAGGCAGCCCCCCATGGGCACGCAGCCAAGGCCAAGGCATGCAGCAGCCAAGGCCTAGGCAGCCCCCCATGGGCATGCAGCAGCCAAGGCCAAGGCATGCAGCAGCCAAAGGCCATGGCAGCCCCCCATGGGCACGCAGCCAAGGCCA
>JALGQJ010000100.1:52500-55000 GCA_023055345.1 Quercus wislizeni | reverse complement strand
CTGCAATGGGTGAAACTAACACCGTCCGCGTTGCAAGAGCGCGCCGCAGCTATACCACATACACGTGAAATACCAACCTGGGTCCACCCCGGCGATGCATTTAGGGCCCACCTCGCGCCGTGGAGCACGCGGGGTTGGGTGCCTAAGGGCTCGTCATGAGCATGCCTACCCGTGGCCAAGCTCAAGAGGGGTTGCCCGTGTGCATCGCCGAATACCTCCCAACTCTTCCCCCCCTAAAGAGCGCTTAGGAAAAAATCCGCTCTGGCACGAGGAAACATTGATTTGTTGAGGAGGAATAATGGGTCTTTTTTGGAGCAATTCTTGGAGTCTTGCCCTGATTTTTTGTACACATGCTAAGAAAAATACAACCTCCAACCTGTCAAAATTTGGAGGCCAGATTCAACGTATTTTATTTTTTATGATTTTCGGATGCCGAAAAATAGGGAAAATCATAAAAAATTCGAAAACGCTCGGAACGCCGAACCGCTTGTTGGAATCCTCCTCTAAAATCATGGACTGAATTTAGGAACACAAAAATAGAAAAAGGCACGAGCCAATTTTGCTGGAGTGCGGGACGATGCGGGGCGATGCGGCGTGGCGTGCACGCGGGCATGCTGCCAAGGCCAGGGCATGCAGCAGCCAAGGCCAAGGCAACCCCCATGGGCAGGCAGCCAAGGCATGGGCATGCAGCAGCCAAGGCCAAGGCAGCCCCCCATGGGCAAGCAGCGAAGGCATGGGCATGCAGCAGCCAAGGCCAAGGCAGCCCCCCATGGGCACGCAGCCAAGGCATGGGCATGCAGCAGCCAAGGCCAAGGCAGCCCCCCATGGGCACTCAGCAGCCAAGGCATGGGCATGCAGCATCCAAGGCTTGGGCGAGCACGCAGCAGCCAAGGCCTGGGCGTGCATGCAGCAGCCAAGGCCAAGGCACGCAGCCAAGGCCGTGGCCTGCTTGCGTGGGCGCGCTGGCATGCCCCTGGGCGCAGGCAGCAGGGCCCCTGGGGGCACGCAGCCAAGGCCGTAGCATGCAGGGTGCCTGAGGGGCAGTGGCAGCATGGCGAGGGCGTGGCATGCCCCGTGGGTGGGATGCCAAGGCCGTGGCATGCCCTTGGGACCCCTAGAAGGCCATGGCAGCATTTGGGGGGGCTGCTGCTGCCAAGCCTAGATAGCCTCTTCGGACACCTCCAACTCTTCCCCCCCTAAAGAGCGCTTAGGAAAAAATCCGCTCTGGCACGAGGAAACATTGATTTGTTGAGGAGGAATAATGGGTCTTTTTTGGAGCAATTCTTGGAGTCTTGCCCTGATTTTTTGCACACATGCTAAGAAAAATACAACCTCCAACCTTTCAAAATTTGGAGGCCAGATTCAACGTATTTTATTTTTTATGATTTTCGGATGCCGAAAAATAGGGAAAATCATAAAAAATTCGAAAACGCTCGGAACGCCGAACCGCTTGTTGGAATCCTCCTCTAAAATCATGGACTGAATTTAGGAACACAAAAATAGAAAAAGGCACGAGCCAATTTTGCTGGAGTGCGGGACGATGCGGGGCGATGCGGCGTGGCGTGCACGCGGGCATGCTGCCAAGGCCAGGGCATGCAGCAGCCAAGGCAGCCCCCATGGGCAGGCAGCCAAGGCCAGGGCATGGCCCCATGGGCAAGCAGCCAAGGCCAAGGCACGCAGCCAAGGCCAAGGCAGCCCCCCATGGGCAGGCAGCCAAGGCCAAGGCATGCTTGCATGCATGCTGCCATGGCCTTGCCAAGGCCATGGCAGCCCCCATGGGCAGGCAGCCAAGGCCAAGGCACGCAGTCAAGGCCTTGGCATGCTTGTGTGGGCACGTTGGCATGCCCTTGGGACCCCTACAAGGCCATGGCAGCACTTGGGGGGGCTGCTGCTGCCAAGCCTAGATAACCTCTTCGGACACCTCCAACTCTTCCCCCCCTAAAGAGCGCTTAGGAAAAAATCCGCTCTGGCACGAGGAAACATTGATTTGTTGAGGAGGAATAATGGGTCATTTTTTGAGCAATTCTTGGAGTCTTGCCCTGATTTTTTGCACACATGCTAAGAAAAATGTAACCTTCAGCCTGTCAAAATTTGGAGGCTATATTCAACATATTTTATTTTTTATGATTTTTGGAAGCCAGAATATAGGAAAAATCATAAAAAATTCAAAACTGCTCGGAACGCCAAACCGCTTGTTGGAAACCTCCTCTAAAATCATGGACTGAATTTAGGAACACAAAAATGGAAAAAGGCACGAGCCAATTTCTCCGGAGTGCGGGACGATGCGGGGCGATGCGGCGTGGCGTGCATGCGGGCATGCCCCTGGGCACCTTGCCATGCCTAAGGCCTGCCACTTTGGGTCAAATAACCTCCTTTTCCAAAAAACCCTCATTTTTTGGGAAACCAGCCAAGGCCAAGGCATGCAGCAGCCAAGGCCTAGGCAGCCCCCCATGGGCACGCAGCCCATGGGCATGCAGCAGCCAAGGCCAAGGCATGCAGC
>JALGQJ010000100.1:20000-22500 GCA_023055345.1 Quercus wislizeni | reverse complement strand
AGCAATTCTTGGAGTCTTGCCCTGATTTTTTGTACACATGCTAAGAAAAATACAACCTCCAACCTGTCAAAATTTGGAGGCCAGATTCAACGTATTTTATTTTTTATGATTTTCGGATGCCGAAAAATAGGGAAAATCATAAAAAATTCGAAAACGCTCGGAACGCCGAACCGCTTGTTGGAATCCTCCTCTAAAATCATGGACTGAATTTAGGAACACAAAAATAGAAAAAGGCACGAGCCAATTTTGCTGGAGTGCGGGACGATGCGGGGCGATGCGGCGTGGCGTGCACGCGGGCATGCTGCCAAGGCCAGGGCATGCAGCAGCCAAGGCCAAGGCAACCCCCATGGGCAGGCAGCCAAGGCATGGGCATGCAGCAGCCAAGGCCAAGGCAGCCCCCCATGGGCAAGCAGCGAAGGCATGGGCATGCAGCAGCCAAGGCCAAGGCAGCCCCCCATGGGCACGCAGCCAAGGCATGGGCATGCAGCAGCCAAGGCCAAGGCAGCCCCCCATGGGCACTCAGCAGCCAAGGCATGGGCATGCAGCATCCAAGGCTTGGGCGAGCACGCAGCAGCCAAGGCCTGGGCGTGCATGCAGCAGCCAAGGCCAAGGCACGCAGCCAAGGCCGTGGCCTGCTTGCGTGGGCGCGCTGGCATGCCCCTGGGCGCAGGCAGCAGGGCCCCTGGGGGCACGCAGCCAAGGCCGTAGCATGCAGGGTGCCTGAGGGGCAGTGGCAGCATGGCGAGGGCGTGGCATGCCCCGTGGGTGGGATGCCAAGGCCGTGGCATGCCCTTGGGACCCCTAGAAGGCCATGGCAGCATTTGGGGGGGCTGCTGCTGCCAAGCCTAGATAGCCTCTTCGGACACCTCCAACTCTTCCCCCCCTAAAGAGCGCTTAGGAAAAAATCCGCTCTGGCACGAGGAAACATTGATTTGTTGAGGAGGAATAATGGGTCTTTTTTGGAGCAATTCTTGGAGTCTTGCCCTGATTTTTTGCACACATGCTAAGAAAAATACAACCTCCAACCTTTCAAAATTTGGAGGCCAGATTCAACGTATTTTATTTTTTATGATTTTCGGATGCCGAAAAATAGGGAAAATCATAAAAAATTCGAAAACGCTCGGAACGCCGAACCGCTTGTTGGAATCCTCCTCTAAAATCATGGACTGAATTTAGGAACACAAAAATAGAAAAAGGCACGAGCCAATTTTGCTGGAGTGCGGGACGATGCGGGGCGATGCGGCGTGGCGTGCACGCGGGCATGCTGCCAAGGCCAGGGCATGCAGCAGCCAAGGCAGCCCCCATGGGCAGGCAGCCAAGGCCAGGGCATGGCCCCATGGGCAAGCAGCCAAGGCCAAGGCACGCAGCCAAGGCCAAGGCAGCCCCCCATGGGCAGGCAGCCAAGGCCAAGGCATGCTTGCATGCATGCTGCCATGGCCTTGCCAAGGCCATGGCAGCCCCCATGGGCAGGCAGCCAAGGCCAAGGCACGCAGTCAAGGCCTTGGCATGCTTGTGTGGGCACGTTGGCATGCCCTTGGGACCCCTACAAGGCCATGGCAGCACTTGGGGGGGCTGCTGCTGCCAAGCCTAGATAACCTCTTCGGACACCTCCAACTCTTCCCCCCCTAAAGAGCGCTTAGGAAAAAATCCGCTCTGGCACGAGGAAACATTGATTTGTTGAGGAGGAATAATGGGTCATTTTTTGAGCAATTCTTGGAGTCTTGCCCTGATTTTTTGCACACATGCTAAGAAAAATGTAACCTTCAGCCTGTCAAAATTTGGAGGCTATATTCAACATATTTTATTTTTTATGATTTTTGGAAGCCAGAATATAGGAAAAATCATAAAAAATTCAAAACTGCTCGGAACGCCAAACCGCTTGTTGGAAACCTCCTCTAAAATCATGGACTGAATTTAGGAACACAAAAATGGAAAAAGGCACGAGCCAATTTCTCCGGAGTGCGGGACGATGCGGGGCGATGCGGCGTGGCGTGCATGCGGGCATGCCCCTGGGCACCTTGCCATGCCTAAGGCCTGCCACTTTGGGTCAAATAACCTCCTTTTCCAAAAAACCCTCATTTTTTGGGAAACCAGCCAAGGCCAAGGCATGCAGCAGCCAAGGCCTAGGCAGCCCCCCATGGGCACGCAGCCCATGGGCATGCAGCAGCCAAGGCCAAGGCATGCAGCAGCCAAGGCCTAGGCAGCCCCCCATGGGCATGCAGCAGCCAAGGCCAAGGCATGCAGCAGCCAAGGCCTAGGCAGCCCCCCATAGGCACGCAGCAGCCAAGGCCTTGGCAGCCCCCCATGGGCACGCAGCCAAGGCCAAGGCAGCCCATGGGCATGCAGCAGCCAGGGCCTAGGCAGCCCCCCATGGGCATGCAGCAGCCAAAGGCCATGGCAGCCCCCCATGGGCACGCAGCCAAGGCCAAGGCAGCAGCCCATGGGCAAGCATGCAGCCAAGGCCTAGGCAGCCCCATGGGCATGCAGCAGCCAAGGCCAA
>JALGQJ010000010.1:28854457-29211245 GCA_023055345.1 Quercus wislizeni | reverse complement strand
TAAGTCCTTCTACCTACGAGTGGAAAGTACGAACCAAGTCACTTACGGGTGACTTGGTCGAAGTTGGGTGGGAGGACTAACCAAGCCAACAGCAAGTGCCTTGGTACAAAATTTAAGTCCTTCAACCTATGGGTGGAAGGAAGAACCAAGTCACTCACGAGTGTCTTAGTCGAAATTTAAGTCCTTCTACCTACGGGTGGAAGGATGAACTAAGTCACTCACGAGTGCCTTGGTTAAAATTTAAGACTTTCTACCTTCGGGTGGAAGGACGAACCAAGCCACTAGCAAGCGCCTTTGTACAAAATTTAAGTCCTTCTAGGCATGGGTGGAAGGATGAACCAAGTCACTCACGAGTGTCTTGGTCGAAATTTAAGTCCTTCTACCTACGGGTGGAAAGACGAACCAAGTCACTTACGGGTGACTTGGTCGAAGTTTAAAGTACAACTACCTACGGGTCAAAGGACTACGCAAGCTACTAGCAGGTGCCTTGGTACAAAATTTAAGTCCTTCTATATATGGGAGGATGGACGAAACAAGTCTCACGAGTGTCTTGGTCGAAATTTAAGTCCTTCTACCTACGGTTGGAAAGACGAACAAAGTCACCTACGGGTGACATGGTCGAAGTTTAAAGTACAACTACCTACAGGTCAAAGGACTACGCAAGCTACTAGCAAGTGCCTTGGTACAAAATTTAAGTCCTTCTATATATGGGTCGAAGGACGAACCAAGTCTCACGAGTGTCTTGGTCGAAATTTAAGTCCTTCTACCTACGAGTGGAAAGGACAAACTAAGTCACTCACGAGTGTCTTGGTCAAAATTTAAGTCTTCCTACCTTTGGGTGGAAGGACGAACCAAGCCACCAGTAAATGCCTTGGTTCAAAATTTAAGTCCTTCTACCTACGGGTGGAAAGGACGAACCAAGTCACTTACGAGTGCCTCGGTCAAAATTTAAGTCTTCCTACCTTTCGGTGGAAGGACGAAACAAGCCACCAGCAAGTGCCTTGGTACAAAATTTAAGTGATTCTACCTACGGGTGGAAGGACAAACTAAGTCACTCACGAGTGTCTTGGTTGAAATTTAAGTCTTTCTACCTACGGGTGTAAGGACGAACTGAGTCACTTATGGGTGCCTTGGTCGAAGTTTAAAGTCCTACTACCTACGGGTTGAAGGACTATCCAAGCCACCGGCAAGTGCCTTGGTAGAAAATTTAAGTCCTATCGACAGGTGGAAGGATGAACCAAGCAGTCACGAGTGCCTTAGTCAAAATTTAAGTCTTCCTAGCTTCAGGTCGAAGGACTAACCAAGCCACCAATAAGTACCTTCGTACAAAATTGAAGTCCTTCTACTGAGAGGTGGAAGGATGAACCAAGTCACTCACGAGTGCCTTGGTCGAAATTTAAGTCTTTCTACCTTCGGGTGGAAGGACGAACCTAGCCACTAGCAAGCGCCTTTGTACAAAATTTAAATCCTTCTAGGTACGGGTCGAAGGATGAACCAAGTCACTCACGAGTGTCTTGGTCGAAATTTAAGTCATTTTACCTACGAGTGGAAGGAAGAACCAAGTCACTTACCGGTGCCTTGGTCGAAGTTGGGTGGAAGGACTAACCAAGCCAACAGCAAGTGCCTTGGTACAAAATTTAAGTCCTTCTACCTACGGGTGGAAGGAAGAACCAAGTCACTCACGAGTGTCTTGGTTGAAATTTAAGTCCTTCTACCTACGGGTGGAAGGATGAACCAAGTCACTTACGGGTACCTTGATCGAAGTTTAAAGTCCTACCTACCGGTGGAAGGACTAAGCAAGCCACCAACAAGTGCCTCGGTACAAAATTTAAGTCCTTCTACCGACAGGTGGAATGATGAACCAAGTCACTCACGAGTGTCTTGGTCGAAATTTAAGTACTTCTATCTATGAGTGGAAGGATAAACTAAGTCACTCACGAGTGCCTTGGTTAAAATTTAAGTCTTTCTACCTTCGGGTGGAAGAACGAACCAAGCCACTAGCAAGCGCCTTCGTACAAAATTTAAGTCCTTCTAGGCACAGGTGGAAGGATGAACCAAGGCACTCACGAGTGTCTTGGTCGAAATATAAGTCCTTTTACCCACGAGTGGAAGGAAGAACCAAGTCACTTACGGGTGCCTTGGTCGAAGTTGGGTGGGAGGACTAACCAAGCCAACAGCAAGTGCCTTGGTACAAAATTTAAGTCCTTCTACCTACGGGTGGAAGGAAGAACCAAGTCACTCACGAGTGTCTTAGTCGAAATTTAAGTCCTTCTACCTACGGGTGGAAGGATGAACTAAGTCACTCACGAGTGTCTTGGTTGAAATTTAAGTCTTCCTACCTTTGGGTGGAAGGACGAACCAAGCCACCAGTAAATGCCTTGGTTCAAAATTTAAGTCCTTCTACCTACGGGTGGAAAGGACGAACCAAGTCACTTACGAGTGCGTCGGTCAAAATTTAAGTCTTCCTACCTTTCGGTGGAAGGACGAAACAAGCCACCAGCAAGTGCTTTTGTACAAAATTTAAGTCCTTCTACCTACAAGTGGAAAGGACGAACTAAGTCACTCACGAGTGCCTTGGTCAAAATTTAAGTCTTCCTACCTTTGGGTGGAAGGACGAACCAAGCCACTAGCAAGCGCCTTTGTACAAAATTTAAGTCCTTCTAGGCACGGGTGGAAGGACGAACCAATCACTCACGAGTGTCTTGGTCGAAATTTAAGTCCTTCTACCTATGGGTGGAATGATGAACCAAGTCACTCAAGAGTGTCTTGGTCAAAATTTAAGTACTTCTATCTATGAGTGGAAGGATGAACTAAGTCACTCACGAGTGCCTTGGTTAAAATTTAACTCTTTCTAACTTCGGGTGGAAGAACGAACCAAGCCACTAGCAAGCACCTTTGTACAAAATTTAAGTCCTTCTAGGCACGGGTGGAAGGACGAACCAATCACTCACGAGTGTCTTGGTCGAAATTTAAGTCCTTCTACCTTCTACCTATGGGTGGAAGGATGAACCAAGTCACTTACGGGTACCTTGATCGAAGTTTAAAGTCCTACCTACCGGTGGAAGGACTAAGCAAGCCACCAACAAGTGCCTCGGTACAAAATTTAAGTCCTTCTACCGACAGGTGGAATGATGAACCAAGTCACTCACGAGTGTCTTGGTCGAAATTTAAGTACTTCTATCTATGAGTGGAAGGATAAACTAAGTCACTCACGAGTGCCTTGGTTAAAATTTAAGTCTTTCTACCTTCGGGTGGAAGAACGAACCAAGCCACTAGCAAGCGCCTTCGTACAAAATTTAAGTCCTTCTAGGCACAGGTGGAAGGATGAACCAAGGCACTCACGAGTGTCTTGGTCGAAATATAAGTCCTTTTACCCACGAGTGGAAGGAAGAACCAAGTCACTTACGGGTGCCTTGGTCGAAGTTGGGTGGGAGGACTAACCAAGCCAACAGCAAGTGCCTTGGTACAAAATTTAAGTCCTTCTACCTACGGGTGGAAGGAAGAACCAAGTCACTCACGAGTGTCTTAGTCGAAATTTAAGTCCTTCTACCTACGGGTGGAAGGATGAACTAAGTCACTCACGAGTGTCTTGGTTGAAATTTAAGTCTTCCTACCTTTGGGTGGAAGGACGAACCAAGCCACCAGTAAATGCCTTGGTTCAAAATTTAAGTCCTTCTACCTACGGGTGGAAAGGACGAACCAAGTCACTTACGAGTGCGTCGGTCAAAATTTAAGTCTTCCTACCTTTCGGTGGAAGGACGAAACAAGCCACCAGCAAGTGCTTTTGTACAAAATTTAAGTCCTTCTACCTACGAGTGGAAAGGACGAACTAAGTCACTCACGAGTGCCTTGGTCAAAATTTAAGTCTTCCTACCTTTGGGTGGAAGGACGAACCAAGCCACTAGCAAGCGCCTTTGTACAAAATTTAAGTCCTTCTAGGCACGGGTGGAAGGACGAACCAATCACTCACGAGTGTCTTGGTCGAAATTTAAGTCCTTCTACCTATGGGTGGAATGATGAACCAAGTCACTCAAGAGTGTCTTGGTCAAAATTTAAGTACTTCTATCTATGAGTGGAAGGATGAACTAAGTCACTCACGAGTGCCTTGGTTAAAATTTAACTCTTTCTAACTTCGGGTGGAAGAACGAACCAAGCCACTAGCAAGCACCTTTGTACAAAATTTAAGTCCTTCTAGGCACGGGTGGAAGGACGAACCAATCACTCACGAGTGTCTTGGTCGAAATTTAAGTCCTTCTACCTTCTACCTATGGGTGGAAGGATGAACCAAGTCACTTACGGGTACCTTGATCGAAGTTTAAAGTCCTACCTACCGGTGGAAGGACTAACCTAGCCAACAGCAAGTGCTTGGTACAAAATTTAAGTCCTTCTACCTACGGGTGGAAGGAAGAACCAAGTCACTCACGAGTGTCATGGTCGAAATTTAAGTCCTTCTACCTTCTACCTACGGGTGGAAGGATGAACCATGTCACTTACGGGTGGAAGGACTAACCTAGCCAACAGCAAGTGCTTGGTACAAAATTTAAGTCTTTCTACCGACAGGTGGAATGATGAACCAAGTCACTCACGAGTGTCTTGGTCGAAATTTAAGTACTTCTATCTATGAGTGGAAGGATGAACTAAGTCACTCACGAGTGCCTTGGTCAAAATTTAAATCTTCCTACCTTTGGGTGGAAGGACGAACCAAGCCACCAACAAATGCCTTGGTACAAAATTTAAGTCCTTCTACCTACGGGTGGAAAGGACGAACCAAGTCACTTACGAGTGCCTCGGTCAAAATTTAAGTCTTCCTACCTTTCAGTGGAAGGACGAAACAAGCCACCAGCAAGTGCCTTGATACAAAATTTAAGTGATTCTACCTACGGGTGGAAGGACAAACTAAGTCACTCACGAGTGTCTTGGTTGAAATTTAAGTCTTTCTACCTACGGGTGTAAGGATGAACCGAGTCACTTATGTGTGCCTTGGTCGAAGTTCAAAGTCCTACTACCTACGGTTGGAAGGACTATCCAAGCCACCGGCAAGTGCCTTGGTAGAAAATTTAAGTCCTATAGACAGGTGGAAGGACGAACCAAGCAGTCACGAGGGCCTTAGTCAAAATTTAAGTCTTCCTACCTCCAGGTCGAAGGACTAACCAAGCCACCAATAAGTACCTTCGTACAAAATTTAAGTCCTTCTACCGAGATGTGGAAGGACGAACCAAGTCACTCACGTGTGCCTTGGTCGAAATTTAAGTCTTTCTACCTTCGGGTGGAAGGACGAACCAAGCCACTAGCAAGCGCCTTTGTACAAAATTTAAATCCTTCTAGGTATGGGTGGAAGGATGAACCAAGTCACTCACGAGTGTCTTGGTCGAAATTTAAGTCATTTTAGCTACGAGTGGAAGGAAGAACCAAGTCACTTACCGGTGCCTTGGTCGAAGTTGGGTGTAAGGACTAACCAAGCCAACAGCAAGTGCTTGGTACAAAATTTAAGTCCTTCTACCTACGGGTGGAATGAAGAACCAAGTCTCTCATAAGTGTCTTGGTCGAAATTTATGTCCTTCTACCTACGGGTGGAGGGACGAACCAAGTCACTTACAGGTGACTTGGTTGAAGTTTAAAGTGCAACTACCTACGGGTCGAAGGACTACCCAAGCTACTATCCAGTGCCTTGGTAAAAAATTTAAGTCCTATCTATGGGTTGAAGGACGAACCAAGTCACTTACGAGTGTCTTGGTCGAAATTTAAGTCCTTCTACCTTTGGGTGGAAAGGACGAACTAAGTCTCTCACGAGTGCCTTGGTCAAAATTTAAGTCCTTCCATCTATGGGTCGTTTGACGAACCAAGTCACTCACAAGTGTCTTGGTCGAAATTTAAGTCCTTCTACCTATGGATGGAAAGGATGAACTAAGTCACTCACGAGTGCCTTGGTCAAAATTTAAGTCTTCCTACCTTTCGGTGGAAGGACGAACCAAGCCAACAGACAATGCCTTGCTACAAAATTTAAGTCCTTCTACCTACGGGTGGAAGGACGAACGAAGTCACTCACAAGTTTCTTGGTCAAAATTTAAGTCCAACTACCTACGGGTGGAAGGATGAACCAAGTCAGTTATGGGTGCCTTGGTCGAAGTTTAAAGTCCTACCTACGGGTGGAAGGACTAACCAGGCCACCAGCAAGTGCCTTGGTACAAAATTTGAGTCCTTCTACCTACTGGTGGAAGGATGAACCGAGTCACTTACGAGTGTCTTGGTCAAAATTTAAGTCCTACCTACGATTGGAAGGACGAACCAAGCCACCAGTAAGTGCCTTGGTACAAAATTTAAGTCCTATCGACAGGTGGAAGGACGAACCAAGTCACTCATAAGTGTCTTGGTCGAAATTTAAGTCCTACTCACGGGTGGAAAGACGTACCAAGTCACTTATGGGTGCCTTGGTGGAAGTTTGAAGTCGTATAACCTTCAGGTGGAAGGACTAACCAAGCCACCAACAAGTGCCTTCGTACAAAATTTAAGTCCTTTTACCGACAGGTGGAAGGACGAACCAAGTCACTCACGAGTGCCTTGGTCGAAATTTATGACCTACTACCTTCGGGTGGAAGGACGAACCAAGTCACCCTAAAGTGCCTTGGTCAAAATTTAAGTCCCCTGCGCCATAAATAATTTTAGGTTCGTCTGTCAAAGACCGATAGGTCTCTCAAGATCCAAATCGAACCATCACCCCATGGGTCCTTCCACTCCAAGATCACGGACCCATAGGGTGAAGGGGGCAACTGAAGAGGAAACATTATGCGTGACTGAGCTATCTGTATGGAGGTGACACGAACAGAAGTGGCATGTACAGACCGAACGGCCATGTGGCATCCAGCCCATTATTATGTGGTCTCCAAGGAACCTTAAATGGAAAATACTTGTGACACACAATCTGCCTTGTTTTGTAGAGTCCCAAAATGGGAATATACATACATTAATGAGTATCTTCCCCAAAAGGAAAAGACTTGTTCTGCAAGCAACGGAGTCTGGCCCTACGCGACTATAAAAATTCAAAGACCCTCAAGAAAAAGGTACGCACAAATTCTCTAAAGCTAATACTCTCTAACATTGTTGGAGCCCTCTTTTGACTTAACTTTCAGAGGGTCTTTGGCTGGTACTACACCGGTACTCTCTGTAAAGTCTTTTTTTGTGTTGAGCAGGTCTGGTGTCGAGCGTGTTGGAACCGTGTGGCTCACTGGTGATTTTTTCGGCATCATCAGTTATTATTTTAAAAATGTAAAAAAAATACCCCTAATCTAATTAGAAAATTATTATTCCTAAAAAAATAAAAAGTAGGGTTAAAATTGCAATTCAACATAAACTCGTTCAGGGGAGAAAATTGGTCCATTGCGTGAATAACTTTTAACTTGAGATTTTTGGTATCAATTGTGGCCCGCTCAACCAAGAAAATAAAGCTTGCCTGGCCCTATCTTGCTTGAGCGAGTCAATAAACTTGCTTGAGTGTGTTAAAGTCGGAAATTTTCAACGACAAAAAGAAATTGGTTCCATGAAGAGAAGAAAATATTCAAGCAAGATTTATTAACAAACGTAAGTTTTGGACAAATTTGTGGGTAAGTCATTCGCAATCAAGTCATCTCTATATATTAAGTGGATTCAGAAGGTTAGTAATGATTTCAAAAATGTAAAAAAAATATATCCCTAATCTATTTAGATAATCATTATTCCTAAAAAAATAAAAAGTAGGGTTAAAATTGCAATTCGACGAAAATCAAAAACAAAAAATGACCCTATAAAATTTTTTCCCTAAAAATTAGTTTTAGGTCCAAATTTGAGCTGTAACATAAACCTATTCATGGAAGAAAATAGGTCCAATGAGTGAATAAATTTTAACTTGAGATTTTGGGTATCAATTGTGGCTTGCTCAACCAAGAAAATAAAGCTTGCCCAGTCTTGTCTTGCTTTAGTGAGTTAATAAACTTGCTTGAGTGTGTTAAAGTGTGAAATTTTCGACCAAAAAAAAAAAATGGTTACATGATGAAAAGAAAATATTCTAGCAAGATTTATTAAATAACATAAGTTTTGGACAAATTTTTGGGTAAGTCATTTGCAATCAAGTCATCTCTATATATCAAGTGGATACAGAAAGTTAGTTATAATTTCAAAAATTTTGAAAATACCCCTAATCTAATTAGATAATCATTATTCCTAAAAAAATAAAAAGTAGGGTTAAAATTGTAATTCAACAAAAATAAAAAACAAAAAACTGCCAAAGAATTTTTTTCCTAAAAATTAGTGTTAGGTCCAAATTTGAGCTGTAACATAAACCTATCCAAGGGAGAGAATATGTCCACTGAGTGAATAGCTTTTAACTTGATATTTTAGGTATCAATTGTGGTCCACTCAACCAAGAAAATAAGGCTTGCCTGGTCTTGCTTTAGCGAGTCAATAAACTTCCTTGAGTGTGTTAAAGTGTGAATTGTTCGACCCAAAAAAAAAAAAAATTGGTTACATGAAGAAAAGAAAGTATTCAAGCAAGATTTATTAAAGAACGTAAGTTTTGGACAAATTTGTGGGTAAGTCATTTGCAATCAAGTCATCTCTATTTATTAAGCAGATTCAGAAAGTTAGTTACTACTTCAAAAATGTAAAAAAAAATACCCCTAATCTAATTAGATATTCATTATTCCTAAAAAAATAAAAAGTAGGGTTAAGATATTCATTATTTTTGAAATCATAAACATACCTGTTATTCTTATGAAATAGAATCGCAGTGAGATGGTATGTTTTCAAAGAACATATTTTAGGGTTAGTTGGAGTTGGTGTAAGCAAGAATTTCTTATTCAATTTCTCTTTGATTGGTCTCAGTGTTGGGGTCTCTCAGATTGTTCTACTCTTATGGATTTTTTTGTCTCCTAGAATAGTTTAATGTTTTTTTGTTCCTCTTTGTTTTTGTTTGTTCTTTGTTCACTATTGTGAACTGTGTGTATCTTTTGTTCTATTCCTTTTCATGATGGTGTTATCTAGTTACATTTGTGGAAATGTCTTAGTGGAGCTAAAATTATTATAGGTTATTTGTAATAGAAACGTGGTTTTAGAACCCAAGAGGGAAAAAAAAGAAAAAAACCTATAGTGGCGGGCAAAAACCGCCGCTGAAGGACTAAAATTATGAAATAATTGAAGACATATAGTGGCGTTTATCGCTTGCCGCTAAAGCTTCAAACATATAGCGGCGGGCGAAACTGCCGCTAAAAGGTACATCGGGTATGTTGTACATGAAGCCCTATAGCGGTGGGCCTATCTCGTCGCTAAAAGGCCACTTGGCCGAATGGCAAACCTCATATGGTGGTGGTTTTTAGCCTGCCGCAATAGGTCGAAAGCACCGCTAAATGACAGATCTATTGCGAAGCTTTTTGCGACTGCCGCAATCGACCTATAGCGGCACTGCAACACTAACGGGATGGCCCGCCACAATAGCACCCGCCGCTATAGGTCAATTATACCTTTAGCGGCGCTTCTGGCCCGCCACAATAGCCCATTTTTCTTGTAGTGGTGTTAGGTTCAAATTTGAGCTGTAACATTAGTTCATTTGAGTGAATAACTTTTAACTTAAGATTTTGGGTATCAATTGTGGCCCGCTCAACCAAGAAAATAAAACTTGCTTGGCCTTGTCTTGCTTTAGCAATTCAATAAACTTGCTTGAGTGTGTATAAGTGTGAAATTTTCAACAACAAATAAAAAAAAAAAAAATTGGTTCCTTGTAGAAAAGAAAATATTCAAGCAAGAATTATTAAAAAACGTAAGTTTTGGACAAATTTGTGGGTAAGTCATTTGCAATCAACTATTCTCTATTAATTAAGCGGATTCAAAAAGATAGTTATGATTTCATAAAAGTAAAAAAAAAACCCTTAATTTAATTAGATATTCATTATTTCTAAAAAAATAAAAAGTTGGGTTAAAATTGTAATTCAACAAAAATAATAAACAAAAGACTAACAAAGAATTTTTCTATTCCTAAAAATTAGTGTGAGTTTCAAATTTGGGCTGTAACATAAACCCGTTCAAGGGTGAAAATAGGTCCATTGAGTGTATAACTTTTAACTTGAGATTTTGGGTATCAATTGTGGCCCACTCAATGAAGAATATAAAGCTTGCTTGGCCTTGACTTGCTTTAGTGAGTCAATCAACCTGCTTGAGTGAGTTAAAGTGTGAAATTTTCAACAACAAAAAAATTTGGTTACACGAAGAAAAGAAAATATTCAAGCAAGATTTATTAGTGAACATAAGTTTTGGACAAATTTGTGGGTAACTCATTTGCAATCAAGTCATCTCTATATAATAAGTGGATTTTGATTGTTAGTTATGATTTCAAAAATGTAAAAAAATACCCGTAATCTAATTACATAATCATTTATCCTAAAAAATAAAAAGCAGGGTTAAAATTGTAATTCAACAAAAATCAAAAACAAAAAACTAACAAAGAATTTTTTTTCCTAAAAATTAGTGTGTGGTTCAAATTTGAGCTATAACATAAACCCGTTCATGGGTGAAAATAGGTCCATTGAGTGAATAACATTTAACTTGAGATTTTGGGTATCAATTGTGGCCCACTCAACCAAGAAAATAAAGATTGCTTGGCCTTGACTTGCTTTAGTGAGTCAATAAACTTGCTTGAGTGTGTTAAAGTGTGAAATTTTCAACAACAAAAAAAATTTGTTTACATGAAGAAAAGAAAATATTCAAGTAAGATTTATTAATGAACGTAAGTTTTGGACAAATTTGTAGGTAAGTGATTTGCAATCAACTCATCTCTATATATTAAGTGGATACAGAAAGTTAGTTATGATTTCAAAAATGTAAAAAAAATACCCCTAATCTAATTAGATAATTATTATTCCTAAAAAAATAAAAAGTTGGGTTAAAATTGTAAATCAACAAATATCAAAAACAAAAAACTACCATAGAAATTTTTTTTTTCTAAAAATTAGTGTTAGGTCCAAATTTGAGCTGTAACATTAACTCGTTCAAGGAAGAAAATAGGTCCCTTGAGTGAATAACTTTTAACTTGAGATTTTGGGAATCAATTGTGGCCTGCTCAACCAAGAAAAAAAAGCTTGCCGGCTCTTGTCTCTTTTTAATGTGTCAATAAACTTGCTTGAGTGTGTTAAAGTGTGAAATTTTCAACCAAAAAAAATAATAATAATAGTTACATGAAGAAAAGAAAATATTCTAGTAGGATTTTTTAAAGAACATAAGTTTTGGACAAATTTGTGGGTAACTCATTTGCAATCAAGTCATTTCTATATATTAAACGGATACAGAAAGTTAGTTATGATTTCAAAAATGTAAAAAAATACCCCTAATCTAATTAGATAATTATTATTCCTAAAAAAATAAAAAGTAGGGTTAAAATTGTAATTAAACAAAAATAAGAAAAACAAAAAATTACCAAAGAAATTTTTTTCCTAAAATTTAGTGTTAAAATTTGAGCTATCCCGTTCTAGGAAGAAAATAGGTCCATAGAGTGAATAACTTTTAACTTAAGATTTTGGGTATCATTTATGGCCGGCTCAACCAAGAAAATAAAGCTTGCCTGGTCTTGTCTTGCTTTAGTGAGTCAATTAACTTGCTTGGCTGTGTTAAAGTGTGAAATTTTTTACAAAAAAAATTTGGTTACATGAAGAAAAGAAATTATTCAAGCAAGATTTATTAAAGAACAAAAGTTTTGGACAAATTTGTGGGTAAGTCTTTTGCAATCAAGTAATTTCAATATATTAAGTGGATACATAAAGTTAGTTGTGATTTCAAAAATGAAAAAAATACCACTAATCTAATTCGATAATCATTATTCCAAAATAAATAAATAAATAAATAAGTTGGGTTAAAATTGTATTCCAACAAAAATAAAATAAAAAACAAAAAACTACCGAAGAAATTTTTTTCCTAAAAATTAGTGTTAAGTCCAAATTTGAACAGTAACACAAACCAGTTCAAGGGAGAAAATTGGTCCATTGAGTGAAAACCTTTTAACTTGAGATTTTGGGTATCAATTGTGGCCCGCTCAACCAAGAAAATAAAGCTTGCTTGGTCTTGTCTTACTTTAGCGAGTCAATAAACTTGCTTGAGTGTGTTAAAGTGTGAAATTTTTGACCCAAAAAAAAAAAAAATTGGATACATGAAGAAAAGAAAATATTCAAGCAAGATTTATTAAAGAACATAAGTTCTGGACAAATTTGTTGGTAAGTCAATTGCAATCAAGTTATCTCTATTTATTAAGTGGATTTAGAAAGTTAGTTATGATTTCAAAAATGTAAAAAAAATACCTCTAATCCAATTAGATAATTATTATTCCAAAAAAAATAAAAAGTAGGGTTAAAATTGCAATTCAACAAAAATAAAAAACTAAAAACTAACAAAATTTTTTTTTTCCAAAAAATTATTGTTAGGTTCAACTTTGAGCTGTAACATTAACCCATTCAGGGAAGAAAAATTGGTCCATTGAGTGAATAACTTTTAACTTGAGATTTTTGGTATCAACTGTGGCCCGCTCAACCAAGAAAATAAAGCTTGCCTGGCCTTCTCTTGGTTTAGCGAGTCAATAAACTTGCTTGAGTGTGTTAAAGTGGGAAATTTTCATCGACAAAAACAAATTGGTTCCACGAAGAAAAGAAAATATTCAAGCAAGATTTATTAAAGAACGTAAGTTTTGGACAAATTTGTGAGTAAGTCATTTGCAATCAACTCATCTCTATTTATTAAGCAGATTTAGAAAGATAGTTATGATTTCAAAAAATTAAAAAAAAAATGCCCCCAATTTAATTAGATAATCATTACTCCTAAAAAAATAAAAATAGGGTTAAAATTGTAATTCAACAAAAATAAAAACCAAAAAACTACCAAAGAATTTTTTTCCCTAAAAATTAGAGTGAGGTTCAAATTTTAGCTGTCACATAAACACGTTCAGGGGTGGCAATAGGTCCATTGAGTGAATAACTTTTAACTTGAGATTTTGGGTATCAATTGTGGCCTGCTCAACCAAGAAAAAAAAGCTTGTCGGCTCTTGTCTTTTTTTAATGTGTCAATAAACTTGCTTGAGTGTGTTAAAGTGTGAAATTTTCAACCAAAAAAAAAAAAAAAATAATAGTTACATGAAGAAAAGAAAATATTCTAGCAGGATTTTTTAAAGAACATAAGTTTTGGACAAATTTGTGGGTAACTCATTTGCAATCAAGTCATTTCTATATATTAAACGGATACAAAAAGTTAGTTATGATTTCAAAAATGTAAAAAAATACCCCTAATCTAATTTGATAATTATTATTCCTAAAAAAAATAAAAAGTAGGGTTAAAATTGTAATTCAACAAAAATAAGAAAAACAAAAAACTACCAAAGAAATTTTTTTCCTAAAAATTTGTGTTAGGTCCAAATTTGAGCTATAATGTAAACCCATTCAAGGAAGAAAATAGGTCCATAGAGTGAATAACTTTTAACTTCAGATTTCGGGTATCATTTATGGCCTGCTCAACCAAGAAAATATAGCTTGCCTAGTCTTGTCTTGCTTTAGTGAGTCAATAAACTTGCTTGAGTGTGTAAATGTGGGAAATTTTCAATGACAAAAATAAATTGGTTCCACGAAGAAAAGAAAATATTCAAGCAAGATTTATTAAAGAACCTAAGTTTTGGTCAAATTTGTGAGTAAGTCATTTGCAATCAACTCATCTCTATTTATTAAGCGGATTCAGAAAGATAGTTATGCTTTCAAAAAATTAAAAAAAAATGCCCCTAATTTAATTAGATAATCATTATTCCTAAAAAAACAAAAAGTAGGGTTAAAATTGTTAATTCAACAAAAATAAAAAAACAAAAAACTACCAAAGAATTTTTTTTCCTAAAAATTAGTGTGAGGTTCAAATTTTAGCTGTAACATAAACACGTTCAGGGGTGGCAATAGGTCCATTGAGTGAATAACTTTTAACTTGAGATTTTGGGTATCAATTGTGGCCCACTCAACCAAGAAAATAAAGCTTGCCTGCCCTTGACTTGCTTTAGTGAGTCAATAAACTTGCTTGAGTGTGTTAAAGTGTGAAATTTTCAGCAACCAAAAAAAATTCGTTACATGAAGAAAAGAAAATATTCAAGCAAGATTTGTTAATGAACGTAAGTTTTGGACAAATTTGTGGGTAACTCATTTGCAATCAAGTCATCTCTATATAATAAGTGGATTCAGATAGTTAGTTATGATTTCAAAAATGTAAAAAAATACCCCTAATCTAATTACATAATCATTTTTCCTAAAAAAATAAACAGCAGGGTTAAAATTGTAATTCAACAAAAATCAAAAACAAAAAACTAACAAAGAATTTGTTTTCCTGAAAATTAGTGTGAGGTTCAAATTTGAGCTATAACATAAACCCATTCACGGGTAGAAATAGGTCCATTGAGTGAATAACATTTAACTTGAGATTTTGGGTATCAATTGTGGCCCACTCAACCAAGAAAATAAAGCTTGCTTGGCCTTGACTTGCTTTAGTGAGTCAATAAACTTGCTTGAGTGTGTTAAAGTGTGAAATTTTCAACAACAAAAAAAATTTGCTTACATGAAGAAAAGAAAATATTCAAGCGAGATTTATTAATGAACGTAAGTTTTGGACAAATTTGTGGATAAGGCATTTGCAATCAACTCATCTCTGTATATTAAGTGGATACAAAAAGTTAGTTATGATTTCAAAAATGTAAAAAAAATCCCCCTAATCTAATTAGATAATTTTTATTCCTAAAAAAATAAAAAGTTGGGTTAAAATTGTAAATCAAAAAATATCAAAAATAAAAAACTACCGTAGAAATTTTTTTTTCTAAAAATTAGTGTTAGGTCCAAATTTGAGCTGTAACATTAACTCGTTCAAGGAAGAAAATAGGTCCATTGAGTGAATAACTTTTAACTTGAGATTTTGGGTATCAATTGTGGCTTGCTCAACCAAGAAAAAAAAGCTTGCCGGGTCTTGTTTTGCATTAATGTATCAATAAACTTGCTTGAGTGTGTTAAAGTGTGAAATTTTCAACCAAAAAAACAAAAAAAAAAAACTTACATGAAGAAAAGAAAATATTCTAGCAGGATTTTTTAAAGAACATAAGTTTTGGACAAATTTGTGGGTAAGTCATTTGCAATCATGTCATCTCTACATATTAAATGGATACAGAAAGTTAGTTATGATTTCAAAAATGTAAAAAAAATACCCCTAATCTAATTAGATAATTATTATTCCTAAAAAAAATAAAAAGTAGGGTTAAAATTGTAATTCAACAAAAATAAGAAAAACAAAAAACTACCAAAGAAATTTTTTTCCTAAAAATTTGTGTTAGGTCCAAATTTGATCTATAATGTAAACCCGTTCAAGGAAGAAAATAGGTTCATAGAGTGAATAACTTTTAACTTGAGATTTTGGGTATCATTTATGGCCTGCTCAGCCAAGAAAATAAAGCTTGCCTGGTCTTGTCTTGCTTTAGTGAGTCAATTATCTTGCTTGAGTGTGCTAAAGTGTGAAATTTTTTGACAAAAAAAATTTTGGTTACATGAAGAAAAGAAATTATTCAAGCAAGATTTATTAAAGAACATAAGTTTTGGACAAATTTGTGGGTAAGTCATTTGCAATCAAGTCATTTCTATATATTAAGTGGGTACATAAAGTTAGTTATGATTTCAAAAATGAAAAAAATACCACTAATCTTACTAGATAATCATTATTCCAAAATAAATAAATAAATAAATAATTTGGGTTAAAATTGTAATCCAACAAAAAAAAAAAAAAAAAAAAAAACTACCGAAGAAATTTTTTTCCTAAAAATTAGTGTTAAGTCCAAATTTGAACAGTAACATAAACCAGTTCAAGGGAGAAAATTGGTCCATTGAGTGAAAACCTTTTAACTTGAGATTTTGGGTATCAATTGTGGCCCGCTCAACCAAGAAAATAAATCTTGCTTGGTCTTGTCTTGCTTTAGCGAGTCAATAAACTTGCTTGAGTGTGTTAAAGTGTGAAATTTTCGACCAAAAAAAAAAAAAATGGTTACATGAAGAAAAGAAAATATTCAAGCAAGATTTATTAAAGAACATAAGTTCCGGACAAATTTGTTGGTAAGTCAATTGCAATCATGTCATCTCTATAAATTAAGTGGATTCAGAAAGTTAGTTATGATTTCAAAAATGTAAAAAAAATACCCCTAATCCAATTAGATAATTATTATTTTAAAAAAAAATAAAAAGTTGGGTTAAAATTGCAATTCAACAAAAATAAAAAACAAAAAACTACCAAAATTTGTTTTTTCCAAAAAATTTGTGTTAAGTTCAAATTTGAGCTGTAACACAAACCCGTTCAGGGGAGAAAATTGGTCTATTGACTGAGTAACTTTTAACTTGAGATTTTTGGTATCAATTGTGGCCCACTCAACCAAGAAAATAAAACTTGCCTGGCCTTGTCTTGGTTTAGCGAGTCAATAAACCTACTTGAGTGTGTTAAAGTGGGAAATTTTCAACAAGAAAAAGAAATTGGTTCCACGAAGAAAAGAAAATATTCAAGCAAGATTTATTAAAGAACGTAAGTTTTGGACAAATTTTTGGCTAAGTCATTTGAAATCAACTTATCTCCATTTAATAAGCGGATTTAGAAAGATAGTTTTGATTTCAAAAAATTAAAAAAAAAAATGCCCCTAATTTAATTAGATAATCATTATTCCTAAAAAAATAAAAAGTAGGGTTAAAATTGTAATTCAACAAAAATAAAAAACAAAAAATTACCAAAGAATTTTTTTTCCTAAATATTAGTGTGAGGTTCAAATTTTAGCTGTAACGTAAACCCGTTCAAGGGTGGCAATATATAGGTCCATTGAGTGAATAACATTTAACTTGAGATTTTGGGTATCAATTGTGGCCCACTCAACCAGGAAAATAAAGCTCACCTACCCTTGACTTGCTTTAGTGAGTCAATAAACTTTCTTCAGTGTGTTAAAGTGTGAAATTTTCAGCAACCAAAAAAAATTGGTTACATGAAGAATAGAAAATATTCAAGTAGGATTTGTTAGTGAACGTAAGTTTTGGACAAATTTGTGGGTAAGTCATTTGCAATCAAGTCATCTCTATATATTAAGTGGATTCAGATAGTTAGTTATGATTTCAAAAATATAAAAAAATACCCCTAATGTAATTACATAATCATTATTCCTAAAAAAATAAAAAGTAGGGTTAAAATTGTAATTAAACAAAAATCAAAAAGAAAAAACTGCCAAAGAATTTTTTTTCCTAAAAATTAGTGTGAGGTTCAAATTTTAGCTGTAACATAAACCCGTTCAAGGGTGGCAATATATAGGTCCATTGAGTGAATAACTTTATACATGAGATTTTGTGTATCAATTGTGGCCCACTCAACCAAGAAAATAAAGCTTGCCTGGCCTTGACTTGCTTTAGTGAGTCAATAAACTTGCTTGAGTGTGTTAAAGTGTGAAATTTTCAAGAACAAAAAAAAAATGGTTACATGAAGAAAATCAAATATTCAAGAAAGATTTATTAACGAACATAAGTTTTGGACAAATTTGAGGGTAAGTCATTCGCAATCAAGTCATCTCTATATATTAAGTGGATTTAGAAGGTTAGTTATGATTTCAAAAATGTAAAAAAAAAAATTCCCTACTCTATTTAGATAATCATTATTCCCAAAAAAATAAAAAGTAGGGTTAAAATTGTAATTCGACAAAAATCAAAAACAAAAAATGACCCTATAAAATTTTTTTCCTAAAAATTAGTTTTAGGTCCAAATTTGAGCTGTAACATAAACCCGTTCATGGAAGAAAATAGGTCCAATGAGTGAATAAATTTTAACTTGAGATTTTGGGTATCAATTGTGGCCTGCTCAACCAAGAAAATAAAGCTTGCCCAGTCTTGTCTTGCTTTAGTGAGTTAATAAACTTTCTTGAGTGTGTTAAAGTGTGAAATTTTCGAACAAAAAAAAAATGGTTACATGATGAAAAGAAAATATTCTAGCAAGATTTAATAAATAACATAAGTTTTGAACAAATTTGTGGGTAAGTCATTTGCAATCAAGTCATCTCTATATATTAAGTGGATACAGACAGTTAGTTGAAATTTCAAAAATTTTGAAAATACCCCTAATCTAATTAGATAATCCTTATTCCTAAAAAAAATAAAAAGTAGGGTTAAAATTGTAATTCAACAAAAATCAAAAAGAAAAAACTGCCAAAGAATTTTTTTCCTAAAAATTAGTGTTAGGTCCAAATTTAAGTTGTAACATAAACCTGTCCAAGGGAGAGAATAGGTCCACTGAGTGAATAGCTTTTAACTTGATATTTTGGGTATCATTTGTGGTCCGCTCAACCAAGAAAATAAGGCTTGCTTGGTCTTATCTTGCTTTAGCGAGTCAATAAACTTGCTTGAGTGTGTTAAAGTGTGAATTGTTCAACCCAAAAAAAAAAAAATGGTTACATGAAGAAAAGAAAGTATTCAAGCAAGATTTATTATAGAACCTAAGTTTTGGACAAATTTGTGGGTAAGTCATTTGCAATCAAGTCATATCTATATATTAAGTGGATACAGACAGTTAGTTGAAATTTCAAAAATTTTGAAAATACCCCTAATCTAATTAGATAATCATTATTCCTAAAAAAAATAAAAAGTAGGGTTAAAATTGTAATTCAACAAAAATCAAAAAGAAAAAACTGCCAAAGAATTTTTTTCCTAAAAATTAGTGTTAGGTCCAAATTTAAGTTGTAACATAAACCTGTCCAAGGGAGAGAATAGTTCCACTGAGTGAATAGCTTTTAACTTGATATTTTGGGTATCATTTGTGGTCCGCTCAACCAAGAAAATAAGGCTTGCTTGGTCTTATCTTGCTTTAGCGAGTCAATAAACTTGCTTGAGTGTGTTAAAGTGTGAATTGTTCAACCCAAAAAAAAAAAATGGTTACATGAAGAAAAGAAAGTATTCAAGCAAGATTTATTATAGAACGTAAGTTTTGGACAAATTTGTGGGTAAGTCATTTGCAATCAAGTCATATCTATTTATTAAGCGGATTCAGAAAGTTGGTTATTATTTCAAAAATGTAAAAAAAAAAAAAAAATACCCCTAATCTAATTAGATAATCATTATTCCTAAAAGAATAAAAAGTAGGGTTAAAATTGGAATTCAACAAAAATTGAAAACAAAAAACTACCAAATTTTTTTTTTCCTTAAAATTAGTGTTAGGTTCTGTGGCACCAAAGGATCTGGGTGCCCCGGCCCATTTCGAATAATAAGCCCAAGGGCCTAGCTGAGGAGGAAAACGTCCGAGGATGACTAAAGAAGGCCCAAAGCTATTAGGAGAAATTGCCGAGGAACGTCACGTCCTCGGCGAACTGGTGTCTTGAGAAGAAAGGGCAATACGCCATCCACCGTAGCCCTCCCCGTCATCCCCAAACGAAGGGATTAGCGTAGGGGGCAGCTATGGGAGCATGGTGAAAGGGCTATTGTAAAGGAGCCTGTCACCTCCCCATTAAATACCCGCAGCTGGCAGTCTGGCCGCATTAATGAAGGAATGACCCCTGAATAGCACCATGCTGTCCACTGCAACTCACAACAAGTTGAGGGAAGCGCTGGATGGGACAGACACTTAAGTGACGACTTGCACAATCGACAGATGGACGGCCAAGATGAAGGGGGCAGAAGAATATATAACCAGATAGATCTCACGAAGAGGGGGACGGCAATTCGGAGGACACCAGAAAGCTCTAGCTGTGCAGTATCAGAGGAGGAGAAGAAGAACTCATCCTCGGACAAGGCCCGAGGATGAATTTTGACCCTCTCCCTAACTACGCCATTGACGATCCTGCTCCCCAACGATTCTGCCCGACCGTTGACGAAGTCCTCGCAAAGGCCCAGTTCTTGAGCCCGCTTCTCTACTAAATTCATTGTATTGGGCCTGTTGGGTTTGGGTTTGCTCACATCTACAGTGAAAGACACTCCCCAAACTGGGACCCTACAATTGGCGTCATCTGTGGGAAGAACTTGTGTGCTAGTGAGAACGATAATCGAATAAGGCAAGGCCAAACCCCCATGAGGGAACGATGATGGCCAACCTACTGGGCCACAAGTGGAGAACTGCCAAGAGGTTCCTAGCTCAACGGGCGTCTGGCGCCACGTGCGTGGCCCTCGCCCCCTCCAGGGCCCGGACGACCCGCGAACCTCACGGGCGGCCCCCGTTGGACCCCGATGGAGGAAGACGGCGGCCGCGCGAAACGCTTTCAAGGGGCTCTGCGGCAGGAACAGTCTTTGGAGATTGGTGTTGGTGCCTTCTAACTCACTCGAGCAGTCGAATGGGGCTGTAGCGTGGGCGAATCCTCAGGAAACATAACCAAGGTCTTGCATGGTCCTCGGACTCAAACCTATGGGAAAACTAATAACTCGTGACAAGTATCTAAGTGTTAGACAGAACCAAGGTACTACATGGTCCTCAGACTCAAACCTATGGGAAAACTAATAACTCGTGACAAGTATCTAAGTATTGGACAGAACCAAGGTGTTGCATGGTCCTCGGACTCAAACCTATGAGAAAACTAATAACTTGTGACAACTATCTGGGTGTTAGACAGAACCAAGGTATTGCATGGTCCTCGGACTCATACCTGTGGGAAAACTAGTGACTTGTGGCAACCATCTGTGTACTATGCAGAATCAAAACTTATTTCCGCCAAGCATTAAGTACAGCCATAGCTTCGCCTGGGCCCTGGGATCAGACGACGGAGGGAGATAGACGCCCTGGCCCCCCTGTGGGTCTCGGACAGAATCATGACGCGCCACGACCTTCTCGGATTGTAGGTTTCAAAACTAGCGTTTCTTTCTAAAAAAGGTCGCACAGTTCGCAGCATGGAGCACATCGTCGTGTGCTCGGCTGTTTTTGGAAAGGCGGAGGCGGTGCAAAAATACATGCGTAAGAAAAATAAGTAAACAAAAACATCTATGGAAAGTAATAACAATAAAGAGGAAAAGATTTCGCCAAGTAAAAATCATAAACCCCTTTCCATTAAATAAAATGTTTCACATCGATTACAAAATAGCCGAGGAAGGCCCAATTTACAACTAATTACAGAACAACCAAGGACGGCATGTTTCACATCGATTACAAAATAGCCGAGGAAGGCCTGATTTACAACTAACTGCACAGTGGCTGGTAAAAGGAAAGGGGTGATGGTGGGTTTACAGTCCCGCTTCAGCAGCCCTTAAGCCAGTACGCTTGGCGCAGGTGGTGATGAGGAGAAGGAGGCGGGAGCATCTGAATTGGTTTCCACCTGCGGAGGCTACCCTGAAGTGAACCTGGCCCACCATACAATGTCGGTACTTCTAAGAAGTCGCCCTTCACATGTCCCGTTGTTTGCCTGCAACGGTGGGGATGGCTCCCTCTGATGTCACAATCGCCGCCCTCGACTCCGCTTCACTGTCTTCCCCTTCGTCTTTAGCTAACTCCTGCGCATTCTCGATCGACATTTGGAGGAATACCAGGAACCTAGTACGGTTCGCGCTAGCTACGGTTCTTGGTCGAAGGAGGAGAGTGCTTTTTTTTGTCCAGTTGAAGAATGGGAGGGACTTTAGCCCCAATTCTCTTTGCCTCAGCTGCAATGCCCATAGTTCAGGCGGCATCCTTTTTATCCAAGAAGAGAGGAAACTTGGAACTTCTGAAGAGTTCCAAGGCTAATGGGTGTGGAAGATGTTCCTCTCAGTGCACCTTATATAGAAGGCGAAATCTGGGGAAGCTCACTACCCACAGAGCTCAAGGAAAGAATGTCAAACAAAATGAATTCCACTCGGTTCCCAAGGGAGCCTTCAGTCTCCAAATTCGCGCCGCGTCATAAAGGCACCATTGAATACGCCTCCCGTATTCCAAAGCAATCCGCATTACCCCCGAAGAGGAAGCATTAATGGCGATGCGCCTCGTACGCCGAAACGCTAGGAACGTGCCATGGATAACCGAAGAAACTCTGGCGCCCATAAGAAGGCAAAGCTTAATCGACCATGTTGTAGGCCCGAGAACGTCAAAATCCTCCTCCTCGTCCGAGGTTCCGGACAGCAGGATTTTGAGGGGCTATTATGGGGCCAAAGGATTTGGGTACCTCGGCCCATTTCGAATAATAAGCCCAAGGGCCCAGCCGAGGAGGAAAACGTCCGAGGATGACTAAGGAAGGCCCAAAGCTATTAGGAGAAATCGTCGAGGAACGTCACGTCCTCGGCGAACTGGTGTCCTGAGAAGAAAGGGCAATACGCCATCCACCGCAGCCCTCCCCGTCATCCCCAAACGAAGGGACTAGCGTAGGGGGGCAGCTATAGGAGCATGGTGAAAGGGCTATTATAAAAGAGCATGTCACCTCCCCATTAAATGCCCGCAGCTGGCAGTCTGGCCGCATTAATGAAGGAATCACCCCTGAACAGCACCATGCTGTCCACTGCAACTCATAGCAAGTTGAGGGAAGCGCTGGATGGGATGGACACTCAAGTGGTGACTTGCACAATTGACAGATGGACGGCCAAGATGAAGGGGGCAGAAGAATATATAACCAGAGAGATCTCACGAAGAGGGGGACGGCAATTCGGAGGACACCAGAAAGCTCTAGTTATGCAGTATTAGAGGAGGAGAAGAAGAACTCATCCTCGGACGAGGCCCGAGGATGAACTTTGACCCTCTCCCCAACTACGCCGTTGACAATCCTGCTCCCCAACGATCCTGCCCGACCGTTGACGAAGTCCTCGCAAAGGCCTAGTTCTTGAGCCCGCTTCTCTACTAAATTCATTGTATTGGGCCTGTTGGGTTTGGGTTCGCTCACATCTACAGTGAAAAACACCCCCCAAACTGGGACCCTACAGGTTCAAATTTGGGCTGTAACATTGGTTCATTTGAGTGAATAACTTTTAACTTAAGATTTTGGGTATCAATTGTGGCCCGCTCAACCAAGAAAATAAAGCTTGCCTGGCCTTGTCTTGCTTTAGCAAGTCAATAAACTTGCTTGAGTGTGTATAAGTGTGAAATTTTCAACAACAAAAACTATAAAAAAAAAAAAAAATGGTTCCATGTAGAATAGAAAATATTCAAGCAAAATTTGTTAAAAAACGTAAGTTTTAGACAAATTTGTGGGTAAGTCATTTGCAATCAACTATTCTCTATTAATTAAGCGGATTCAAAAAGATAGTTATGATTTCAAAAAAGTAAAAAAAAATACCCTTAATTTAATTAGATATTCATTATTTCTAAAATAAATAAAAAGTTTGGTTAAAATTGTAATTCAACAAAAATCAAAAACAAAAAACTAACAAAGATTTTTTTTTTCCTAAAAATTAGTGTGAGTTTCAAATTTGAGCTGTAACATAAACCTGTTCAAGGGTGAAAATAGGTCCATTGAGTGTATAACTTTTAACTTGAGATTTGGGGTATCAATTGTGCCCACTCAAAGAAGAAAATAAAGCTGGCTTGGCCTTGACTTGCTTCAGTGAGTCAATCAACTTGCTTGAGTGTGTTAAATTGTGAAATTTTCAACAACAAAAAAAAATTTGGTTACATAAAGAAAAGAAAATATTCAAGCAAGATTTATTAGTGAATGTAAGTTTTGGACAAATTTGTGGGTAACTCATTTGCAGTCAACTCATCTCTATATATTATGTGGATATAGAAGTTAGTTATGATTTCAAAAATGTAAAAAAAATACCCCTAATCTAATTAGATAATTATTATTCCTAAAAAAATAAAAAGTAGGGTTAAAATTGTAATTCAACAAAAATAAAAAATAAAAACAAAAAACTACGAAAGAAATATTTTTCCTAAAAATTAGTGTTAGGTCCGAATTTGAGTTGTAACATAAACCTGTTCAACGGAGAAAATAGGTCCATTGAATGGATACCTTTTTACTTGAGATTTTGGGTATCAATTGTGGTCCGCTCAACCAAGAAAATAAAGCTTGCTTGGTTTTGTCTTGCTTTAGCGAGTCAATAAATTTGCTTGAGTGTGTTAAAGTGTTAAATTTTCAATACCCCCCCCCCCCCCCCCCCCAAAAAAATAAAATTGGTTACATGAAGAAAAGAAAGTATTCAAGCAAGATTTATTGAAGAACGTATGTTTTGGACAAATTTGTGGGTAAGTCATTTGCAATCAAGTCATCTCTCTATATTAAGTGGATTCTGAAAGTTAGTTATGATTTCAAAAATGTAAAAAATACCCCTAATCTAATTAGATAATTATTATTCCTAAAAATATAAAAAGTAGGGTTAAAATTGTAATTCAACAAAAAAAAACTACCAAAGAAATTTTTTTCCTAAAAATTAATATTAGGTCCAAATTTGAGCTGTAACATAAACCTGTTCAACGGAGAAAATAGGTCCATAGAGTGACCTTTTAAGTTGAGATTTTGGGTAACAATTGTGGTCCGCTCAACCAAGAAAATAAAGCTTGCCAAGTTTTGTCTTGCTTTAGCGAGTCAATAAATTTGCTTGAGTGTGTTAAAGTGTTAAATTTTCGACCCCCCAAAAAAAAAAAAAATTTGGTTACATGAAGAAAAGAAAGTATTCAAGCAAGATTTATTGAAGAACGTATGTTTTGGACAAATTTGTGTGTAAGTCATTTGCAATCAAGTCATCTCTCTATATTAAGTGGATTCTGAAAGTTTGTTATGATTTCAAAAATGTAAAAAATACCCCTAATCTAATTAGATAATCATTATTCCTAAAAAAATAAAAAGTAGGGTTAAAATTGTAATTCAACAAAAATTAAAAACCAAAAACTACCAAAGAAATTTTTTTCCTTAAAATTAGTGTTAGGTCCAAATTTGAGATATAGCATAAACCTGCTCAGGGGAGAAAATAATTCCATTGAGTGAATAGCTTTAAACTTTATATTTTTGGTATCAATTCTGGCCCGCTCAACCAAGAGAATAAAGCTTGCTTGGTCTTGTCTTGCTTTAGCGAGTCAATAAACTTGCTTGAGTGTGTTAAAGTGTGAAATTTTCGACCAAAAAAAAAAAAAAAAAATTGGTTACATGAAGAAAAGAAAATATTCAAGCAAGATTTATTAAAGAACATAAGTTTTGGACAAATTTGTGGGTATGTCATTTGCAATCAAGTCATATCTATATATTAAGTGGATTCAAAAAATTAGTTATGATTTCAAAAATGTATAAAAATACCACTAGTCTAATTAGGTAATTACTATTCCTAAAAAAAAATAAAAAAAATAGGGTTAAAATTGTAATTCAACAAAAATCAAAAACAAAAAACTACCAATTTTTCTTTTCCTAAAAATTAGTGTTAGGTTCAAATTTGAGTTGTAACTAAACCCGTTCAAGGGAGAAAATTGGTCCATTGAGTGAATAGCTTTTAACTTGAGATTTTGGGTATCAATTGTGGCCCGCTCAACCAAGAAAATAAAGCTTGCCTGGCCTTTTCTTGCTTTAGCAAGTCAAAAAACTTGCTTGAGTGTGTTAAAATGTGAAATTTTCAATGACCAAAAAAAAAAAAAAAAAAAAAAATTACATGAAGAAAAGAAAATATTCAAGCAAGATTTATTAAAGAAAGTAAGTTTTGGACAAATTTGTGGGTAAGTCATTTGCAATCAAGTCATCTTTATATATTAAGTAGATTCAAAAAGTTAGTTATGATTTCAAAAATGTAAAAAAATACCCCTAACCTAATTAGATAATCATTATTCCTAAAAAAATAAAAAGTTGGGTTAAAATTGTAATTCAACAAAAATCAAAAACAAAAATCTACCAAAGAATTTTTTTCCCTGAAAATTAGTATTAGGTTCAAATTTGAACCAATAATAACTAACTACCTATGATTTGTTGTGAAAATGTTGTAAAAATGTTGCGGATGTTGCACCTCTCATACACATTTGATACATTTTTTTCCTAAAAATTAGCACACACTAAACCTAGAAGTTTACTTCCTTTCTAAGTCCTAAATTTTAGCTTCTTAAAAATCTCTTCCCATGTAACATCAATAACAATGGATAGATTGAAAATTAAAAATTACTATACTAAACTCAAAATAAAAAAAAATAAAAAATAAAAAGTCCCAATGCAAGTGCGTAGCACATGTAATGAAACTAGTTTCTGTTATTGAAAAAAAAAAAATGGAAATGTGAAAAAAAGGGAACTGCCAACGTGTTTGGTAAATAATGGAAACGTGAAAAAAAGGGAACTGTCAACGTGTTTGGTAAAATGTGGAAACGTGAAAAAAAAGGTAACTGTCATTTGATACATTTTTTTCCTAAAAATTAGCACATACTAAACCTAGAAATTTACTTCTTTTCTAAATCCTAAATTTTAGCTTCTTAAAAATCTCTTCCCATGTAACATCAATAACAATGGATAGATTGAAATTTAAAAATTACTATACTAAACTCAAAATAAAAAAAAAAGTCCCAATGCAAGTGCACGTGTAATGAAACTAGTTTCTGTTATTGAAAAAAAAATGGGAACGTGAAAAAAAGGGAACTGCCAACGTGTTTGGTAAATAATGGAAACGTGAAAAAAAGGTAACTGCCAACGTGTTTGGTAGTTCAATCCCATTAAATCATCAATTGAGCCCCAAACATGAATAATGCTAAATATACAAATTATTTTACAAATTGTTGATGTAGTGAGTAATTATTGGTAAATGAAAAAATGATATTAATGGTAGGTCTATGTAAAAACCAATAAAAGGTTGGCTACATCAACATCTTATAAAAATGTTGTAAAATAGTTTGTGAGTGGAGAAAAAAATGGGATGCAAGTATCAAGTAATCGTTACTTTAATTTCTCTCTAAATTCAGGTGACCAAAAGCATTAAAAAAAAAAAAAGGATAGACACGGACAGAGCAATAGAGAAGAGGCTTCAGCAAGCACAAAGAAAAGACACACCGATAGATCTATAGAGAGCAGCAGCTAACAAGCAAGTAAAAAACAGAAAGCAAGCGAAAAGAAGAGGATACAGAGGCTTAAAGTAGTTTCAGAAATTGGTTTTTATGTGGGACTTCACCAGTCATCTTTTTCTCAAAATCTCTTTCTCTTCTTCTCAAAACTAAATTTTGTTTGATAAGACAAATAGAATCGGGTTTCATGAGGAGTTCCTAACTCCATATATGAAATTTAGAGTCCCTGACTTGCAAATCTTATTTGAGAATTACCAAATAAAAATTCTCTCAAACTTTTGCCAATGGCTTCTCAAAATTTAATAAAGTCCTTGACTTTATCAATTCCATTAATTCAATTGAGTCTTTGACTCTACCAATTTAAACAAACTAATGGAGTTCTTGACTCTATCAAATCAAATACATCAATAGAGTCCTTGACTCTACCAATAAAACTAATTAATAGAGTCCTTGACTCTACAATGATGAATTAATTTAATGGAGTCTTTAACTCTACAAATCGAACAAATCAGTGGAGTCCTTGAGTCTACCATTATAAATTAATGTAATGGAGTCCTTGACTCAAATAATTGAAATATTAGAGTCGTTGACTCCACCAATTAAATAAATTAATGAAGTCCTTGACTCTACCATTCATTACAGATGAATTAAATGGGGGGTTTTTTACTCCTCCAATAAAAAAAATTTGGAACCAATTTAAAATAATATGCTTCAATCAAGTCCTAGACTCGACAAATTATTTTAATAAATACAACAGAATTTCTAATTCCTTCAAATTAATTCAATAGAATATTTAATTCCAATATTTCTAATTCCCAAAATAAAATGATCATAAAATTCGTTTGAGAGAAATTTCCAATTCTCAATCTCTAAAAATGATCATACTTGTTAAAATTTCTATAGAGATAAAAATGAAGGAAATGAAAATTTGTATGGACATTCAATTTCTCAAAAAGAGTCTTTGGTTCAATTTCCATAAAAACATGGGTCCTTCCTTGAGATTAAAATAAATTATCTCATCCAAAAATAAAATTAAGTCAGTGCTTAATTAAATACCAAGTATTTGAATTCAATGTCCATGATTTAATTAAAAGTCCTTAAGAAAAAAAAAATGACATAAACAAATTTGAGGACTTTAATTAAATCTAAACCTCAACTTTAAGAACTAATATTTGGTTTGATCCTAGCCAAAGGTATGTAGGTAACCTAAATACATTATTAGGTGCAGCCACAAATAAATAGAAACACCTATCTCCACACACACACAACTTATGTACAAAGGTAACATAGTTGGAATCAAAAGATCTTCCCTTGAAACAAAAGATTTTAATTATAAGATATATTATCATAAATAGGCACTACTCACATTAATAGAACCCATATGATCAAGCACCTAAGGGTGAAATTATATTTGATGGATTTTACTCAATAACATTTTTTGTTAAACAGAGCAAACTAGTAAAGCGTCGGTTTGGGTTAGAGTTTTAAAAGGTTGTCTTTAAAAAATTACGATCTAAAAATGTGTGTTCAAAAAACTATATTTAAAGTCACAAACTATTTTCGTTAAAGCTGTGAAAGTGAAAACATCAACATGTGACACCATTAGAAGATTTTAATCCTATTAATTAATGCTTAATAAAATCTATAGTTCATTTGCTTAGGATAAATATTGTTGCATGCTTCTTAATGCACATACTTTTATACTCAACTAAAAAGGTAATTATTTTTTTGAGAATAACTAAAAAGGTAATTGAAATCGTGACTCAAAATCATGATTTCAAACTTTGGAATTTTTTTTTTTAAAATTACAATTTTAGATACTTTCTCAAATAGGTGTAAAAGTATGCATTAATTAAGGGGAGTATAATAAATGCTACTCTTTTATTTAAAATATTATAAATGACCCAATAACTAAATAAAAGTCTTTCTTCATTTTTTGAAATTTCCTAAGACTTCGAAAGTCAGAAGTCTTGTGGGTTTCGGCGTGCCGCTATCAACTAATTAACCTGAATTTTGTACTGCAGAAACTTATTTGTGGAGAATTGAGCCTATTTAGATAAGCTATTTTTAAAACATGTTTTGAAAAAAGAGCGGTTTTAAATTGTGTTTGAAAACGTGATTCTAAAAATCATAGCTTAGCGTTTGGAAAAACTTATGAAAAAATGTTGTTTCTATTAACTGAATGGTTATCCTAAAAAAAAAGAAGATTGAACGGTTAGATATTTTAGTTAAAATTACTGTTTCTAATGCAAATGACCAAAAGGACCATATTATTTCACCAAATTTAAACTTTTTGTCACCGCACAATGCAAGGCCCAATATATGAGTCACGACTATGGAGCAACTGAAAAGGTCAGGTTTTAAATAAGAGATGCTTTGGAATTATTCTTATAACATAAAAAAGTCGTAATTTGACCTTTTAGGACAAGACTGGTCGGTACTTATATTACCAACCTAAATAGGTGAACCGAGCACTCCAACCTTTTGGGGGAAACGTCACTGTTACAAACATACATGTAACATGGGGCCAAGACACTATAAATTGTACTACAAATTTTTATTTTGTTGAGAGCAATAAAGTGTACTACAAAACGCTGATAAATTCCTGATAAGAATGTTATAAGTGCAACTTAAACAATAAAATAAATGACTATTTGGATTGCTTTTTTGTAATATGGACGGGCTTTTTCTAAACATGTATACATACATGTAATATTTTAATAAGTTATTAGAGGAGGGGTGACAAGGTAAAGAGTTTTACAAAGTAATAGGTAATAAAAGTTTAATTGGTAGCTTTATCTCCTAAAATTTGTGTAGGAGAAAATAATGATGGATCTTTTTAAGTTATTAATATGTCAGATCCCTTCAACTATGAAAAAGAGTGACACCATTAGAAGACTTAAATTTTGTTAACATCTCACCAAGTCCTTCGTCATTGTTTAAAACTTCCAAAGTCTTTTGGTCATTGTTTAAAACTTTCAAAAATTTGAAAAGTTACTGTCTTGAAATTTTGGACTATATAAGAATTGTTTGATGCACATTGCATAATTGCAGACTAAACGTATGGAAATTATCAAACATGTAACAATCATGATATCCTAGTCAGTTTTACGCCATCCATTACTTTTTCATTAAATAAAATAAAAATAAAATTTGACTATAATTACATATCTAGTTATCCACACATCGGTATCCCATGTAATGGTCAATAAAATTTATTTTTGGAAAAAGTTTTGCTACATACTGGCATGTAGCAATTGTTGCATACATGATTATGTGGCAGCAAAAACAAAGTGACAAGTGTCTAAGGGTTCACCTTATCATGTGCATTTAGACACATGTTGCTTTCTTTTTGCTGACACATAACTCATTATACAGCAATTGCTGCATACTTGTATGCAGCAAAATATTTTCTTTTTATGTAACACATTTATTTAAGTTTAAACTCCAAATTACATCCTCCAACTTTAACATATTATCAAATCAGTCATTTAAGTTTCATTTTTTTTCAATCTTTAACTTAAATATTTTTTTCAGTCTAGTCATTCCATCAATTTTGTCCAATCTTGTTGTTAGTTTAATATTTTTCATTTTCCAAAATGACGTTGTTTTAGTGAACTTGAGGATTTAGATTGGATGGAAGGAATACAATGAAAACAAATGTAAGTTAAAGGATTGAAAAGAAAAAGAGTAAAACTTAAAGAACTGAATTCAAAACAAGGCAAAGTTAGAGGTGCAATTTGTAATTTAGTCTTAATTTAATAATTATTAATAAATAAAAAGCCAATTAGAGAACTTTTAGAGAAGAATAAACGTATTAATTAGAATTTGTCCACAAAATCAAACCTAAATTAAAATTTATTTACTGTTAGGCTTCCTTAGTTAAAAAGATAGTGTATTCTAATTAGATAACTATCGATGGAAACATCAAGGATTCCAATCTGTCCTCCTCCATTATATCTATTAAACAATAAAATAATAATAATAATAATAATAATAATAATAATAATAATAAAAAGAACAAACAAACTTCAAAACGTGTGCTTCTATTGGAAAACTTTAATCCTAATAATGTTGCAATGAGTCTTTGGTTAGTGTTTGTAAAATAAATTTAGACTTGGAAAGTAATGGCCACGTGGTCCCACAGTTAACTAGCGTGACTTTTTGAACTATATAATTGTTTGATGATATACCAATACTATTTTGAAGTAATTGATTCTCCAGATTCATTCAAACTTGAAAATGTGTGTTACGAAGGAATCTAACTTCATAAACTGTGCCAAGATTTTTGTAGCTCAATTGGTTGGCACATTTTGGTATTTCAATTGAGACATCTAGGATTCAAATCCTCCATTATCTGTTATAATTATTGAATTATTCAAAAGACTTAAAATATTTGGTACTATTAGGAGACTTTAATCCTAATTACATTGAACAAGTCTTTGGAAAGTGTTAAGAAATTCAATTTTGACTTGGAAAGTAATGGCCTCATGGTCTAGCTATTAACTATAACTATTTGCTAAAGATTAATGCTAGATTGAACATGGAGAAATCTTATTTTAATAAGATATTTATGGTGAGCCTAACACTATACTTTCTTTGTAGGGAGGAAACTAACACCAACCTCATTCTTTTACCTTATACATTCAACCCCATAATTCTAATATGCTATCAATTTTGTATATTTTAGTTAGCATAGTTGGTAAATTTTCTTGTCAAGTCTCTCCTCCCCCTTATTGCAACTATTGAATTATCCATACAGAAAATGACTTAAGTTTCAATCTACATACAATTTAGGGGAAAAAATAAATAAAAACCACATTGATGTCTAAGCATGATAATAAAGAGAGATCAACATAGAATGGACATCACAAATTTCAAATCCTATCACATCTATCAAGTTATTTTACTAATGATTAGGCTATAAAGATAAAAACTCCCCCAAATATAAAGGATGAGAAGTATTTTTATCCTTTTTTTTTTTTTTTTGGTGTGTAAAATTATGTGTTTTTACTTAAAATTGTGCATAAAGAAAAAAAAAAATACAAAAAGTCAACCCAATGAAATTGTATGTGAAATAATGAATTTTGGTTCAATAAAGTTGACTAAATCAATAAAAAAATTCTAGAACAGAATAGCACAACATATTCATAATACGTTAAATTTGTTATATCTTATTTTGACTCATAAAGAATTGATAGCTCATCAGTTTTGAAAATATTGTGACGACAACAAGATGTCTTAAGATTTTCACAACAGAAATGTTATATCCACGACATTTTCATAATAAATTATAAGTAGTAGGTTGTTACATGTTGTTATTGGTGGGGAAAAAAGAAATTTCATTGGCAAGTGTTGTGATTTACCACCTATGATTTGTTGTAAAAAATATTGTGGATGTTGCACTTCTTTTTCACAATACTTTTATTTTTAGTTGTGGTTTGTTCCAATATGAAATTTTATTATTTTATTTTGACTTATAAGAAATTAACACATTAACAATTGTAAAAATATTGTGCCAATTTGTTGTGTTAATATTTTATTATTTTGTGAAACATTGCGAATTGAACAAATAAAAAATAATGTAACAAAACTACTATAGCTTAACGCATTAAAAAAAAAAATGGCCAGTGAAATAATGCAAATTGAACAAACCAAAAATACTGTAGTAGAGCTACTATAGCCTTTAAGGCATTGGCTCTTACATATATATATATATATAGAGAGAGAGAGAGATATATATATATATATATATATATATATATATATATAGATAATATAATAAATAAATAAAAACAGGTGTACTTGTGATGAAAAAATCCATCTCACCAGATTGCAAAACTATTGTAGCTTTATGCATTAAAAAAAATAAAAAAATAAAAAAGTGAAAAATTGCAAGTTGAACAAACCAAAAATACTGTAGCGAAGCTACTGTAGCTTTAAGGTATTGACTCTTTTTATATATAGATAGATATAGATAATATAATATAAAACAAAAGCAAACCAGTGTACTTGAGATGAAAAAAATCCATCTCACCAGATTGACCAAATGCCTTGAATAAGTACGAAAAGTTATTAGTAGCATTAGAATGAGTCCAAGAACTTGAATAAACCAAAACACTATTCCTAACCCAATTGGCTTTGGTTTAATAAAGTTGACTAAACCAATAAAAAATTCCTAGAAACACAACAGAATAGCACAACATATTCATAATACGTTTTTAATTTTGCTATATCTTATTTTGACTCATAAAGAATTGAGAGCTCAACAGTTTTGAAAATATTGTTATTAGGACATATGTGAATCATGTTAAGAACATATCTCAATATAGTTTTGGCTAATCCTTTGACAAAATGCACTTTATTTGTAATTGAGTAGATCTAGGATGTGTTTAGTACTTTAAGGAATAAGGCTTCAAGTTCAAGTGTTAAAGCCATGCAAATCTGTCCAAGATTTAAGTGAAGAAGTGCTGGTTTTTAAAACTCGACAGCTAGTATCTATCGAGGTTTAAAAGTCTGTTTAAGCCTAATGCTCGACATCTGCTCGATAGATAAGCTATCTATCAAAATTTAAGAAAATCAGTTTTTCAGATCTGATTTTGCTACAATCCATATATGCATGTTTGGGCTTTCTTTTCTCACAACCCTAAACATATATAAGGATTATTTTAAGGGCCGTCACATCTAGTGCATGTCAATGCAAAAGTTTTTCACAAGCATATTGTGAACCAGAAACATATACCCTAGTTCATCTTTCTCTTCAAGAAGCTGCTATGTTTGTACGTCATAGGGTTTTGTAACCAAAGAGTTTCATGATCTTCATCGTATTGATGAACTGAAGAACTTTGAAGCCAACATCCTTCTTAAGTTGGTGGTTAGTCACGTACTTGGATCTGTGTATCGAATTGGTTAGTCATGTACTATGAGCCGTGCATCGAAAGGAGAGATTGTCACTACAAAACAAGTCCAATTGAGTATTGGGATAAGGGTTCAACTGTAGGTTGGTATAAGGTACTGAGAATTATTTACTTGTAACCACTTGTTGTGATAATAGTGGATTCTCGAGAGTGATGATCTTAAAATCACTTGGTGGGGTTTTTGCCGTGTACGTTTTTCCCATTCGAAAACAAATCACCGTGTCAACTTTATTTTCCGTTGCATATTAACTTAGTTGGTGATTTGTTTGTGCTACTACGCTTATTGCATGTTAATCGGATTAATTAATTAACTTGGCTAATTAATTGGTTAATTCATCACAAGGAGTCAATACATTCTTGGCCTATCAATTGTGACGACAATAAGATGTCTTAACATTTTCACAAAAGAAATGTTATGTCCACGATATTTTCATAATAAATTATAAGTAGTAGGCTGTTATATGTTGTTATTGGTGGGAAAAAAAGTAATTTTATTGGCAAGTGTTGTGATTTGCCACCTATGATTTGTTGTGAAATGTTTTGGATATAGCATTTCTTTTTTACAATATCTTTATTTTTAGTTGTGGTTGGTTCCAATATAATATTTTATTATTTTATTTTGACCTATAAGAAATTAACACATTAACAATTGTAAAAATATTGTGCCAATTTGTTGTGTTAATATTTTATTATTTTGTGAAACATTGCAAATTGAACAATTCAAAAATAATGTAACAAAACTACTATAGCTTAACACATTAAAAAAAAAGAGGCAAGTGAAACAATGCAAATTGAACAAAGCAAAAATACTATAGTAGAGCTACTGTAGCCTTTAAGGCATTGACTCTTTATATATATATATATATATATAGATATATAGATATAGATAATATAATATAAAACAAAAACAAACTGGTGTACTTGAGATGAGAAAAATCCATCTCACCAGATTGCAAGACTATTGTAGCTTTATGCATTAAAAAAAAAAAAAAAAAAAAAAAAAGTGAAAAAGTGCAAATTAAACAAAACAAAAATACTATAGCGGAGTGACTGTAGCTTTAAGGCATTGGCTCTTTTTATATAAAGATAGATATAGATAATATAATATAAAACAAAAACAAACCGGTGTACTTGAGATGAAAAAATCCAACTCGCAAGATTGCAAAACTATTGTAACTTTATGCATTTAAAAAAATAAAATAAAATAAAATAAAAAAGTAAAAAAGTGCAAATTAAACAAACCAAAAATACTGTAGCAGAGCTACTGTATTTTTAAGGCATTGGCTCTTTTTATATATAGATAGATATAGATAATATAATATAAAATAAAAACAAACTGGTGTACTTGAGATGAAAAAAATCAATCTCACCAAATTGACCAAATGTCTTGAATAAGTATGAAAGGTTTTTAATAGCATTAGAATGAGTGCAAGAACTTGAATAAACCAAAACACTATTCCTAACCCAATTAGCTCTTTTTATATAGTTAATATTAATAAATTAATAGAAATATGTATGTGAGAGAAAATTACCACAACTTTTTTCAAGCCGTTGATTTGATCGATTTATTCAGCGTCGGAAACGTGTTGCATGGAGGAATAAAACTTTGATTCATTCTACTTTGAAAACGTGGTACGGAGGAAAATATTCATTCAACAGGGAAAAAACACTTTCAACCTCGAGAGCGCGTGGCATGATTTTTTTATATTCTATTTCAAAAAAAGTGTGGTCAGCTATAAAACTAGAATTTTGGAGACTGTTAGAAGACTTCTATCCAGTAATTTTACCAAGTCCTTAATATGGCAAGTGTTACTGCCATTTTATTCAAAGAAGAAAAAAGAAAAAAAAAGAAAAAAAAGAAAGGTCTTTGTCCATTGTTATGTCTTGTGCATGCCGCTGTTAATCAACCTGAAATTTGGACTATATGATTGTTTGTGTAGAATTATATATTTATATGCATATATATAGACTATATTTGAAAAATACTTATTGAGTTATGCAAACTCAAGTTGCATTGAACATGTCAAGAGTTTTGTAACTCAATCAGTATTTTCTAGTATTTCCAACAGATAATTTTAGGACTCAAATTTCTCTTCCTTTATGTAATTATCAAATTACCACCCAAAAAAAAAAAAAAAAAAGGTTAGATGAAACATGTATGTAACTATCATGTTATTTGTGTCAGTTTTATGTTATCTTAAGTTTTTTCCTCAAATAGATTAAAAGGAAAACTTCTTTAAAATTACATATCTACTTGTTCGTAACCTGTGCATGGGAAAAAAAAGTTGTATATATAAAAGTAAAAAATAAAGAGTCAATTAGAGAATTTGTAAAAAATAAAATACTCAATTTAATTAGCATTTATTCAAAAAAATTCAAACTTTATTTACTCAAAATTGTTTAGAATATAGTTGCTTTATCCAATAATTCTAATTAGTTTAAGCAAACAGAATTTGACACAATTTACCATACTTCATCTGATGGGAGGAAATTATCTCTAATCTATGAGTTCTTGATTCACCTTACTTATTCAAACCCATAATCCTAATATCCGAATTACATTGTGTTAAAAAATAAGTGAAAATATTTGTTCATTTTTTTGAAGACTTTGAATGTTAAAAGTCTTGTGGGTGGCCGGCCACTATCAACTAACCTTAATTTTGCATTACTTCAATCTATGATCACGAGTCACGACTAGGGAGCAGCCAAAAAGGTCAAGTTTCAAATAGGAGAGGCTTTGGAATTATTCTTATTATTGCTCAGCTCTCATTTGTTTTTGAATAGATCTCTCCCGTAATGGACTTCCACCACATGAGTTGCTTCCCAGAATTTTCAGTATAAGCAGTACAAAATTGACTATGTCAAGACCTAAACCCAATTTATAACATAAAAAAAGTCGTAATTTGAATTTGAACCGAGCATTCCAATCTCCAAAAATAAAACCATTTAAGATGAACACAAAGAATTACGTGGACAAGAGAAAAATCAAACACAATCCTTCATTTCAAAAGTTTACAATTAAAACCTTGTAGTCTTCAAAAGTCTAAATCATATAGTTCTAGATAACAAAATTTATTTAAGAATGTTTATAGTGCCAATAACTTAAACCCTTGGACAATGAATCCCCCTCCTACTTTGAACATTTAGAGGAAATTCTATTTTATCACCCTAAACTATACTTCATGTTACACTTTGCACCTTAAACTTTTTTAATGCACTTTTTGCACCCTAAACTATGACATTTATTATACTTTACATCCCAACGTTAAGTTTACTATTAACTAGAACGGAAAAATATGACGCCACGTGAAAAGAACTAATTGCCCATCTTCTCAATGCTTTAAAAACAAAAGATAAATGACATTTTACCACCCTAAACTATACTCTTTATTACACTTTGCACCCTAAATTTTGAATTTTTATCAAGTTAACAACAAACTTAATAGCATAATGCAAAATATAACAAGAGTCATAGTTTATAGTGCAAAACGTGCATTTAAAAAGTTTAGGGTGAAAGTGTAACATAAGGTATAATTTAAGGTCGTAAAGTGTAATTTTCTTGAACTTGCATCCACTATGTACTAAACCTCTGCTATAATAAACTAAATCTGAAAAAAAAATAAAAGTGATGAGCTATATATTTTTTTATAATTTATAGTTACAACAAGAGAGAGGGGATTTAAATATTGGATGATCAATGCTTCACATCGAAAATACTAAACCCATTACAATTAAATCCCACAAAATACAAGAAAATAAATTAATGAAATTAATTACAACAGTACTTTTTGTTGTGGAATACAACTAACATAAATGTTATGTACAAAACATAACTTTACAGTACTTCCCTTATAATATCTCTAAAATGATCAATAAAAAGCTATTCAAATACTTGCATGAATAAAATTGTCCTAACAAATTTAGTACCAATTTTAAACCCAGAAGAAAAAAAAAAGAAAAAAAAAAAGACAATACTTGATTAAGAAAAATGAAAGTTCAATTATATTTGAAGACCTAAAATAAATTTCATTATTTGACTTCATTACTTATCTTCTCATCAAGTAGCATCAAATCTACATTAATCATAGTTATCAGAATATGCTAAATTGATTATTGAACCTTCAAACTAGTAGTAGATTGTACATAATTTTGGGCTAGTAAGAAAGAAATCTTGGATTTCTAATAGGATAAAATTTTGCTACAAAATTAAGGTTACAACTTCCTTTAAAAAAATTAACATTGTCACATATTTTGAAAAACTAACCATTGAATTGTATATTCTTTGTACTCTTAACACACATATCAAATTTTGTGCCAATTGGATACTATTTACTCTATGATCAATAAACATATATTTTATGCGTAATTTTAAACTACAAAAATATGTAATTTAAAAAATTGATTGATGACTTAGCTATTCAACTTCGTTATTCTAGAAATTTTATAAGCATGAGGATATAAAAAGAAAATGTAATTAATGGTAGATTTGTCAAAATTTGCATCTAATAAAAAAATATTAAGTAATATTATATCGTTAAGCTATAAACAATTTTGGAACCAAACTTTGACCTTTGTATATATATATATATATATATATATATGTGGGGGAGCAAAAACTTGGGCCTTTGCATTGGGCTTAAGTCCCACATTTTATTAACAATACGTCCGAGGAGAAGAAATCATGGGGGAGCCCCGTAACTAATAGTAGAGTATGTAAATGCCCAAGGGTGTTGGTCCGAGAGGATTATCCTCCTCGGATCTGACATATGTCAGTGAAGTGGACTTCGTCTTACCCTAGTCTACCTTCCAGGAAGCTCTAGCGACGAAGATAGACTACAAATGTACACGGAAGGGATAAGAACACAAAAATATGTAGGGAAAAAGCTGCTACCACCGCATTAAATGCATTACAGCAGCTTTCCTGGCCGCATTAATGTGGAGAAGACCTCTGAACAGTGTTTTCAACTACCTTTACCCCCAGAAAATCAAAAAGTTGTGGGAAGGGAGACAGAAACTCAAGTACGAAGCTAGATAATAGACAAGTGGACGGTAGGATTGAATAAAGAAGGACTATATAATGGAGTAAAACCTCCAGAAGAAGGGGGATCAGAAAATATTAAGGAAGAACATTGAGGAAAAATCACTGTAACATTAGGAAGAACACCATTAGATACAATCATTTCATCCAAGAACGTACTCGTCGGATATCACTTGAAATGACCAATTCATCCAAAAACTTACTCCTCGGACATGAGATTATCACTTGATTATGTGTTTTATTCTCCTCGGACAAATTTCTAGCCTCCATTAATTGTTGTAAAACCCTTTATCAGCCCAATTCTTTCGCCCACTCTCTTACAAATTTATTGTACTGGGCTTATTGGGCCCATCCCCTTTTCTATCTGGGTTTGGGCTACGATTTGTAACCCTACAATATATATATATATATATATATGTATGTATGTATGTATGTATGTATGTATATAATAACAATTAAGTTGTGAGAAACCAACTACTTTTTATAATAATACCAAACTTTATGTTTGGCATTTTAATCTTGTGTTATTTTGATTAAATAATCATACTTTCTTCAATTTTGCACTTTTATTTATGATCGAGATTTGAAGTATATTTTTTCCAAACTTGAAATAAGTAGTCAAAAATCAATTTAAATATCTTTTTTTTTTTTTTTTGGGGTCATCTTTATATATAGAAAATCATTGAACCATGAAATTGTAAAAATTGTAAAAAAGTTATAAGTTAAATAGAATCTTAGTTGAAATATAAGTGTTAATTTATTGAAACTAAGGTGCTAAAGTTTTATCTAAATCAACCTAGTCTAGAAATTAATAAAATAAACCAATTTTTTAAAATTAATTAGAGTAGCTATTTGTTACAAAGAGAGGATAGTTAGTTGGTGCAATCACTGCTATTAAAATATAACTTTTATTATATAATATATGATATCTAATAGTAAGTAACATGTCCAACAGGAAGGGAATATATTAGTTTACAGCTTAGCTAGGAGAGCAGTTTTACCTGCATACACTAATGTATGGGTAGAAGATCTGCCTAGGAATTTGGATGATGTATTCCAGTCTGATTTATCATAATTTTTAATAATACTAAAATTACCTTTTTCTCAACAAAAAAAAAAAAAAACCTAATTTAATTAAAATTTGTTTGGAAAAATCAAACCTAAAACAATAAGTTTAGGAATTTGGAACACAATTTTTTTTTTTCAAATTCTTTGTAGAATTGTCATGATGTGTAGTTTGTATTAATAAAAATCATGTTAAATATCGTTTATACGAAAGTGACATTCAAATCACAACTTATCTCCTCCTCTTATGACAAAAATTGTGAAAATTCTTACATCTCCCAAACATTATTTATGATATTAACATTAGAAAGTTTGCGCATTGTGAAGGACCCATCAAATAAGGAAAAGTCATCTAGGCAATTTTTTCTTTTTCACATTACTTCAAGCCATGCTCATTGCTCACAAATACGGAGCAACTGAAAAGGACAAATTAAGATAAGAGAGGCCTTGGGATTTTTATTATTCCTTAGTCCTCATATGTATATATTTGAACAGATCTGTCCATGTGTGTATATGTTAGGATACACAATAAAAACAATAAGAAAAAAAAATTAAAACTAATATTTGATACAATTTATGAAATAATTTATACATATGAGTATGACATGATTTGAAACCTTTAAAATCTGTTTTAAGATAACTGTTTTTTACTGTCATAGGTAGGTAGTTCAATATCAGTTTTTTTCTTTCAAGCGTTACTAATTGAATTATTTTAAATGTGAAGTCCTTTTTTTTTCTTTTTTTTTGGGCTTAATTCAGTGACAAACTTTTTATGTATTTCTTTCCCTTTTTATGTGTTTTTCATTCAAGCTCTACTAATTGAACTATTTGAAAAGCATTAAGATCTATGATTTGACAATTATGAATAGACGTAGACCGGGCTGCCTTCCATATGCCTATAAAAAGTCCTCATCTACCTCCTCGCCTCGGAAATATTAATTCGGGAATGGGTTTCTTTGGGATTCTTATGCAAGTCACACGGTGGGTTGGTGTGATAATATTATTAGAATTGGCAGCCGCAGAAATATCATTTCCAATGGCGCTGCCCAACTGCCCCTACGCGTGTGGAGATGTGGAAATTCCATATCCATTTGGCCTAAGAGAAGATTGTTACATAGATCCTAATTTTTACATCAATTGTACTTCCAACTCGTTCGGCAAAACCCAACCAATATTACCTAAAAACATCACTGTTACAAGCATTTCCCTCGAAGGCAGGCCGAAATTTTGATGTATATAGCCAAGGACTGTTATGAACAAGGTGTGCTTGATCCTAGTATATGGAATATGGTGTGGCTCAACTCGCCCCTCAATTTCAGCGTCTCTAACACCCAAAACAAGTTCGTGGTCGTTGGCTGTGACACTTATGCATTCCTTAAAGGTTCCCGGCAAAATGAAAGTTACACCACCGGCTGCATCTCCGCTTGTGGAAGCACAAGGGACATGGTCAATGGGTTCTGCTCTGGTGTTGGGTGTTGCGAAGTAGATATTCCTCTTGGATTGAAACGAATTATTGTCCAATCCAAGAGTTTTGATAATGACACAGAAGTTCAATCCTTGTGGGTATGCGTTTATTAGCAAACAAGACACGTTCAATTTCTCCATTGCCTCCCTTCTCAATCTACGGGACGAAACAATGATGCCGATGGTTCTTGATTGGGTGATTGGTACTGAGACATGCGAAGATGTTGCAAACAAATCGAGTTACGCATGTGGAGGTAATAGCTCATGTATCAATTCCAACAAGTCGGGATACCTTTGCAAGTGCATGGATGGCTACCGTGGGAACCCATACCTCCCTGATGGTTGCCAAGGTAATAATTTATTTGCTTACCATTTATTGGCTTTTCTTTTTTTTTTTTCTCTTCTCCTTTCGGTTATGGTTTAAGTATTTGTTTTTTGTATTTTTTTTTTTCCTGGACCTCAGCGTTGCTTCCTTCTCTTCTTCTTCTTTCTTTTTTTTTTTTTGGGTACCTTTTTTTTCTTTACTTTTTTTTTCCTCGGGCGTGGACCAATGCTTTTTTTTTTTTCTTTTTCCTAGGACATGGACCAATGCTTTGTTTTGTTTTGTTTTTGTTTTTTTAACTAGATGTGATTTTTTTTTTTTTTGAACAAGTTTTTTATTTTTAAAAAAATTTGGGTGATTGTTTTTTTGTTGTTGTTGTTTCTTTCTTTTTTTGTTTTAATTGGGCATCATTTTTTAATAGGGGTATACAAGTAAATTTATAAAAACTCACTTTTTTTATCCCTTTACTTTTTCACTCCCAACCAAATAAAAATGTGGAAAATTAAATATTTTTTTATTCTCCCACTTTTCCATCCCTCCAACTAAACGCACCCAAATATCTGTTTGACCAACACAATTTATCATGGTTTCTAGGAAATGCCTAGATTTTGTTAAGATCTTTCAAGAACTTTTTTCCCCCTAGCAACTCAATTACAATTTTCCAACTAATGCCTTGAAATTGTAAACTAATTACTAAAAGTCTAAAACTTGAAATTTAGAAAAGCAATAATTGTTTGTCCCCTTAACACTTGAAACCCACAATTTTGAATACTAAAGAAGGGTTATGAAAATAAATATGAGAAATAAAAAGCAAAATATGGAAGATCTGCACCTCCTTTTCTTTTGCTGGTGCAAAAACGGTTGCAAGTCTTTTTTTTGTTAATAGTCCCATTATGTTTTGCAGGTCTTTTGTTGCTTGAAAATTTTGACTTTTTTATACTAAATTATATCAACTATGTCTTCACTAACCATGGTTAAAGTTTCATACAGTGAATATTTTGAAATTTTAAAATATCTCTTTACTGAGAGAAGTGTTTTTTTTTTCCCTTTAAGTTTGTAGTAAAGTGTTATTTTCTCAAACTTCAATAAAAAATAGTGTAAGTACCCTTCCAAAAAAAAAAAAAACTTCTAATTTAAACCTATTTTCAGTTGATTCTTTTATTCAAGAACTGAAATGGGGAAAAAAAAAATTAACGAATTGAATTGAAAAGAAAACAAATAGAAACTGTTGCAGTACTTTTTCATTTCATTTCATTCTAAAAATAGGTCACTGCTTTTATCTCAGCAAAAGGAATAAGGTACTCCATGTTTTATTTATTTATTTATTTATTTTTGGGTTACCATTATGGTTTACTATTGTGCCCTTAGAACACATGTTAGTAAAATCCCTTATTTTAAGTCACTGGACAATGGGCTTTACATCTACAGACATTGACGAATGCGAAAATGATGATAGCTGCAAGGGCCCAGGAGAAAAGTGTTTCAACATACCAGGGAATTTTACGTGTCCTTGCATTGAGGGGTACCATTTGGACCGAAGTGCAGGAGTAGACCTCTGTGTTATCAATCAATCATCACTACAAGTTAAACTTTTTGTTGGTAAGTATATACTTATTTGCACCCTCACGCATTTGGATTGATATGCTTCAGGAATTTGCATTAGATTGTGAATTAATGTAATTGGTATACATATAACCTTTTTCTTGGATACAGACTTCTCCATATGGTAGCGGAGAACGTTGTGAAGAGGATGGATCCTCCTATGAGGGTTTAAAATATTTTAAATGGGTTTAGACTGAATTTGGATCTAGCGTTTAAATAAGAGACTTTACTAGTTAGACTAATTAGAATTAAAAAGAATTGCCATCAAAATTCTTATGAATTTAAATCTAACCAGCAACCTGTACCATGTCCAAAAGAAAAATATAAAAAATAACTCTTTGCAAAATTGTAATCCATCTCCCCCTTGGGCCCTCTAAGAATGGTATAAAAAGTACATTAATAATGTTTGTTTCTATGGGCATAAGCTTCATCGTTTTGCTTGTAGATGTACTTGATAGAGATTAGCAAGCTAATATTCTATTTCTCTCAAATGTAGGTGTTGGCATAAGCTTCATAGTTGTGCTTGTCTGTAGCTCTTGGCTGTACTTGATAGTTAAGCAAAGAAAGTTAATCAAGCTTAAACAAAGGTTTTTTGAACAAAATGGGGGTTTAATTTTACAACAAAAACTCTCCAAACAAGAAAATTCAACTGCAATAGCCAAAATTTTCACCAAAGAAGAGATGCAAAAGGCTACCAATAATTATGATGAAAATTTAATTATCGGCCAAGGAGGGTTTGGTACAGTTTATAAGGGAATTTTACCAGATAATGGGATTGTGGCCATCAAGAAGTCCAAAACTATCGATGAAAACCAAATTGAGCAATTCATAAATGAGGTAGTTGTACTTTCCCAAATTAACCATAGGAATGTAGTTAAACTTTTGGGTTGTTGTTTGGAGACACAAGTTCCTTTACTAGTGTACGAATTCATACCCAATGGTACTCTCTTTGAGTACATTCATCATGAAAGCCAGGCATCCACCATATCATGGGAGACTCATCTTAGGATAGCTGCAGAAATTGCAGAAGCATTATCATATTTGCACTTTGTAGCTTCTCCACCTATAATTCATAGAGATGTTAAGTCTTCAAACATATTGCTAGATAGTACTTACATAGCAAAGGTATCTGATTTTGGAACTTCAAGATTGGTTCCACTAGACCAAACACAATTAGCTACAATGGTGCAAGGAACTTTGGGATATTTGGACCCTGAATACATGCAAACAAGTCAATTGATAGAGAAAAGTGATGTTTATAGCTTTGGAGTGGTCCTTGTAGAGCTATTAACAGGAAAAAAGGCTCTTTCATTTGATAGGCTAGAGGAGGAAAGAAGTCTAGCTAGGTATTTTATATCTTTTTTGAAAGATAATAGATTATTTGAAATTCTTGAGAAACATATAACGAAAGAAGGAAAGGCCGAGCATCTGAAGGAAGTGGCATATCTTGCAAAGAGGTGCTTAAGATTGAAAGGGGAAGATAGGCCTACTATGAAGGAAGTAGCAACCGAATTGGAGGGTTTAAGAAAGGTGGAGATGCATTCGTGGGCCAACGTTGATTCCAACTCAGAAGAAACCAAATTCTTACTCGGTGAGACATCAAATTCTTACAAATATAATGCTAGTAATAAAAGTACTAATGTGTACAATAGTGTGAGAGACCATGTAATATTTGACTTAGATGATGGGAGATGATCTTAGTTTTATAGCATATTTTTAGTAGATACCATATTGTAATGATGTACTTTCTTTTTCTTTTCTTTTTTTAGATAAATATCATACTACTCTCTGTTGATATTTTCCTTTATAAATATTACCTTTTCTTCACATCAAAAAATAAATTTAATTAAAAAATACTCTCTTTTATACGCTTTTAGCGATGCTTTTTAGAGAGAGAGAGAGAGAGAGAGAGAGATATATATATATATATATATATATATATATATATAATTAATTAATAATTAATGATAGGTAGTAAGTACTACTCTTTGATACTTTATATTTTTTGTTCCATCCACAAATATAAAATAGGTTTTAAGTTTAACCTATTGTAAATCTCCAATTTAGAAAATCAAATGGCTTCCTTAATGATATATGGAGCCAAGGCCCAACGCTAGTTATAAAATGGGGATGGAGTACCATGCTTTAAATTCAGGAATAAAATAAAATAAAATAAAATGGCGTCCTTGCTCCTTAGTACTAAGTATGGACAAAAGTGGCTTATAGGCTGCCTCCCAACAACAATGCCAACAGAAGAGAAGGAAAAGGGGATAATTGAAAAACATGTATTAGTGGATAATTATTTTTGCACACATATATTTCTCATATATTAAATTTTGATACAAATGATGTGTTGTCATTTGATTCAAAATACTTTTTTTCAGACCTTAGAGGGCATTTTTTTTTCAGCCAAAAATTGTTTTTCCTCCTAAAAAAATGATAAAATATAATAATAATAATAATAAAAAGAACTGCTTGAATTTTTTGAAACGGTGGGAGTAGAATTTGATGAATATTTTTAAATTTTTGATATATTTTATGTCCTTTGATTTGTTCTATTGTCAAATAAAATTCAATTAAGTAATAAGATTATTTTTGGAAATACAAAAAAGTGAACACCAAAGAATTTTATTATTTTTGGTAATACAAAAAGTGAACACCGAAGAATTCTATTCCATTTCATTCCCTCTTAATTATTTTTTGCAAGCCAAGAGCCTTGTAACTGAATCAACACCTCTCAATGCTCAAAGTGTTCGGGGTTTAGGGAGGAGGAAATGGCCAAGTTATGGGAATAACAGCATATTGTAATTATCTCTTAAAAAAAAAAAAAAAAATCATTCTTTGCTAGAGTAGCAATCAAAACAAAAAAGTTATTCTTTCCGAAAGTAAGAAGACCACTCATTCTTTTGAATATACATATTTCTGGTCAAAAGGTTTTTATTTTTATCTTACATCAATAAAATGTATTGTACTTTTAGTATTGACCTACTATGCATATTTCGCGTCCTTTTTTTTTGTTTTTTGTTTTTTGTTTTTAAATCTCAACCGTTTGTTGAGTTAGTGGATGATAAGTTAGCAATTTATTAAAAAAAAAAAAAAAAAAAAAGGAGATAACTTATTTAAAATTGGCAGGATGTAGGGTCCGTTTGTTTGGCCTTTGTGTAGCCTAAACGTGTGTTTTCAATGAATTTGCATTTTGAAAGAAACCAAAGAAAATAAAAAATAAAAAACGCTGCGTCAGTTAGCTTTTTTTAAAATGTACATTTTAAACAAAAATAAATTTTCATATTTTTAAAATGCATGTTTTCACATATGCTTATCTAAACGAGCTCATAAGGCGAACCCATTTTTATAAAAGAACTCATATCAATGTTTTTATAATAACAAAGGACCACAGTTTAGTTAATTAAACCCAAAATTCACTCACATCAAGTCACGCAAAATTGTATAAAAATATATGATTGCTACCGTAATTGTGTAAATTTACACTTAGTACTATTCATTTTGCATTCATTTATTTTATTCTTTCTTTACATATCACAGAGGATTGAAGAAGAAAGTAGATGGTGGTTCTTGTGTGTAAAGAAAGATAAATAATAATAAATAAAAAATTGATATTTTTATGAAATATAGCAATGTAAAATCGATAATCTGATTTGAGATATTTTGAAAAGTGAGTATAAAAAATAGGTTTTTATGCTAAAATGGACATGAATATTTGCATGAGCTGATATGAATGCTCTAAATTGAAGTGTGGGTAAAAATCAAAGAACTTCATTGGTATGAGGTGCAAAAAACTCAATATTTTAAAGGAAATTAAAACATTCTCTAATTGGTAAAACCCAAAAAGCTTGTTTAACAGAAGTAATTATTAGGTACTCTTGAAATATGGTGATGTGGTTCTACCTCCTCTCACATTCATAGTGAGTCTCACTAATTAGATTTATGGTAGAGCCCACCATGAATATAAGATGAAGGAGCACTATGTCACTGTACTTTAAGAGTACTTAATAAAGTTGAGTTCAATGGATCTTGTGTTTAAGAAATCTTAAGCTGCCATGAATAAACTAAGAAAGTAAGATTAATTGAGTAACAAAGAAAGAGGAAGAGAAAGCAAACAATATATAATGGAGAAGACTAAGTGAAAAACAGAGAGAATTGAGAGGAATAATTCTGTGATAATATTGTTTATCTAACATTTTACTAAAAAAATTTTTGCTGAAAGTGTGTTAATGTATACTTATACCTTAAAAAAGTTGAGAAAAAGTGAGATTTTAAAGCTGATGCCATACAGACTAATTATATCTCAATTACAATGTAAATGCTGAAATCCAAATATAAATTATCTTCTAACAACCATTCCCACGTTTTACGCATCTCTAACAGACTTTTAGAACTCTTAACTAATTCATATTAAAATCTCTAATCCCATACGACATCGTTTGAGTGAACTGACATTTTCCTCTTCAAATGGCATCAGTAAAACGCCACCGTTTGCATAAGTAATCACATGTGTCTACAATTAATGAAACGCCACCATTGTTGAGGCCAGAGTCCCATGATGATGATGTTCTCGCAGGAACAATGCTTTCTCTGTCATCCCATTCTCACATTATTCAATGTGTATTAGCTTGTTCTTCTCTTTGAGCTAAATTTCAGTTTTGATCCCAATTGGGGCCTTTGACTATTTTGATTTTCATTCAAAGTGAACTCATTTTCATTGAAAACCCATATAATTGAGGAGATATTATTTCATACTAGGTTATATGTACTTAATAAATAAAAAAATTTGAAGTTTAACGGTTTATACAAGGGGCTTTCTATAGGAAACATGCGAGAGTATTGTTCTCTGCAATGCTCCGATTAATAAAAGTTTAATATATATAAAGTAATAACATCAAAAGAGGGCCTAATCCGAAAATTTTATTACACACTATGTATTGTACATTATGTACACACTTTGTTTCTCTTCTGAAATTTTTTTCTAAACAGCTCCTAGTTTTAGTTTTAATTATGAAATCGTGTTTTAAAATCATTATTTTACAATTTAATTGAAATCATTTTTTAAAAGTAAAATTTCAATTCATGTGGTAGAATGTGTAAGGTGAGTGTGTACTACGGAGTATGTGACCTGTTATGATATTATTACTCGCTTCTAATTTTGTGTTGTAAAACAATTTATGCATACAGTGATAAAGTTTCTTTTTTTGGAAGAAAAAGTAGGGGGTTTAATTAATGATGTACTATTTACAATTTGATTCAATTAAAAATACTTTAAAATGAAAGATAAAATAGAATAATCATAGATGAACATTTATTTTCTTTTTCTTTTCTTTTTTCCTTTCTTTCCTTTTGTTATGGAAAAAATTTCATAACTGTTTAATTTATTATAGCAATAAACTTACATTCTTTTGAGAATATCCAAAAAACAGAACGTCAGATTCAATTTTGAAGATATTTTCCATTCCTTTTGCTAAGGAAATTATATATATGCCAATAAAATTCTTGTGCATTCCAATTGCATTCTCACCCCCCGTCAATGACACTGTTAAATATTAGCAACGGGATGTGTTATACCATGTTGTGTATGCTAGGGTGTGGATGCGGAAGAGGAAGCATAGAATAGGAACATCGTGAACACAAGGGTTACGTGGTTCAGCCTTGACGGCCTACATCCACGGAGGAATCCCTTAAGGGCTACATCTTTATTATGTATAAAAGTGTAGTACAATAACCTGTGTTACAATGAGCCATAACATGAGTATATATAGGCGACTAAACCCTAGACTACTAGTACAAGCAGGATTGGGCTTGGGCCTATTACATTGGGCTAATATGTCTAATATATATCTCTAACACCCTCCCTCAAACTCAAGGCGAAAGCTCGATGAAGGCTTGAGGTTGGATAAGCACGAGACGATCTCTTGAAGATGTCGTGAAGAATGCCTTTGAAGAAACCATAATGAAGAATGTGCCAATTGACCAATTTTGGAGCTTCAAATGAAGAAACGAAGTTCAAAATTGGAATCTACGCGAAAAACTGAGCAAGATAGGCCATGTCGGAAATTTTGACTTTTGGTCAAAGGTCAACGCAAAAAGTCAAAGTCAAAGTCAAAGTCAACTAGTCCATGGTCAAAGTCAACGGATACTGGTCCGGGTCGGTTCCGGGTTTCCGGGTCGGGTCACGGGTCGAGCAGTAGATCTGATGACGTCATCCTATGACGTGTCGCTGACGTGGACTAGGGCTGACGTGGCTCTTGCTGACGTGGACGTGCTTGCGTGACTGCTGACGTGGAATGATGACGTCATCCGATGACGTCAGATGACATCAGCAGCTGAGTTCAGCGCGTGTCAGGCGCGTGCTCAGTCACCGGCGCGTGGAGGAGCAGCCAGAAATCATAGAAGCGCGTGAGGGCGCGTGTATGGTCGGATGAGGGCCGGTTTCTCAGGTTCTGAAGATCGGTGGACATGGAGGCCTTCAGGGCGGCGCGTGTACCAAGAAGACGATCTGAAGTGAGGAATCTGAGGCGGCGCGTGAGAGACTTTCCGAAACTATCTGTGGCGCGTGGAGGCGCGTGGCTTGATTTCGGTTGACCGGATTTCTGGGTTTTCCTCGGGGGATGCCTAGGAGCACGTCTGTGGGATCGATTTCGACAGGCGAAAGCTTGATGTGCACAGATCTGATAGGGAGAGACAAGGATTGCTTGGGCTTCAGGAACTGGACACAACAGTGAGCCATGGCGGCTGCGAGATGCTGTGGAGTCTAGATCCAGCAGACAAGCATGTGTGACTTCTGATGGCGGTGTGCACGTGAGAATCTTCTTTGCTTGCTAGAGATTTTTGTTTGATGCCAAGAACGAAGTTTGGCTCTGATACCATGTTAAATATTAGCAACGGGATGTGTTATACCATGTTGTGTATGCTAAGGTGTGGATGCGGAAGAGGAAGCATAGAATAGGAACATCGTGAACACGAGGGTTACGTGGTTCAGCCTTGACAGCCTACATCCACGGAGGAATCCCTTAAGGGCTACATCTTTATTATGTATAAAAGTGTAGTACAATAACCTGTGTTACAATGAGCCATAACATGAGTATATATAGGCGACTAAACCCTAGACTACTAGTACAAGCAGGATTGGGCTTGGGCCTATTACATTGGGCTAATATGTCTAATATATATCTCTAACAGACACATTTTTGAAGCCTTTTTAGTAATTCAAATCTAGATTAGCTATTGACAAAAATTTAATTGTTGTCGCTCTTATTTTGCTTCATGCTAAATCACAAGAGCTACTTTCAAATAGGATGGCATTTATATTGATAAATATGCTTTGTTTCACTCCATCTTATTATATATATATATATATATATATATTAGAAATAATTACATGTTGCTAAGATGTCATGGGAAGATGTCAATTCAGCTATAAAGCCCTTGGTCAACATATAATCTTTTTTAGACCGTAACAAAATTGTTCAATGAATCAAACCATGAGGCATATGCTCATTGCCTACTATGTGCATCTCTAATGTGGGTAAGAAAGCAAGGAGGGAACCTCTACAGTGCTCAAAATCTTTTGTTTTGTTTTGTTTTTGTTTTTTTTTTTTTGTTTTGTTTTTTTTTTTTTTTTAATGTAAAACTCATATTTCTTGTTATCTAATAAATACTATGAAGAGATAAATTAGTATAAAAATAATTTTGAATTTCTAGCATATTTGGATTTTCTTTTTCAGTATGTTCTTCCATCATTCAAACTTTAAATAACTAATTAAATAAATGTAGCATCTAATAAGATGAATAAAGTTATTTTGAAATTAATTAAAAGGATAATATTATACACATTGATAGCTTCCATCAATGTGCATGCAAATGGTTCCCTAATGGACTAATCATAGATTTAGATGATTAACTCACAATGGCTTATAGGCGTTTCATAGCCGTGATGGTAATTATGCACGCTGATGTTTTGGCTTTGGAGTTCATATAGTAACATTAGTAATTCTATCCAATATAATTTTTTTTTTTTTAATGCCAGCAATCTTGCAACTCAATTGACACATTTGGTTATTATCAAAAAAAAGATATTTAGGGTTCAAAGCTTCCTCCAACTATCAAATCATTATAAAAATGTATACCAAACAATTAATTCATTGGATATCCATAATATTTGTTTGTTAATCATACTTTTAGAAAAATTAATTTTGTGACCCATAATATTGTTAAATTGGCACTTATGTGTTATTGTGAAGGAAAGATTCACATCTTTTCATTTCTATCTGATAAATCAAGAGTATGATTTTTTTTTTTTTAATTATAATTTGGTAGTTACAATGGGAAGTGGGGAATTTGAACCATGTATAGTTTCGTAAAAAACACCACAAGATACTAGTTATGCTACAAGACTTTTGGCTCAACAATAGGATCCAATACCCATCTTTATACTTCTGATTTTGTCGTTGAATTAGAGATCTGATTAGATATATTTATATCTAGCCACGATTATCATAAGAGGGACCATAACAAGGATTATCAGGCACATGTAGACGATTCTAGCTTATTTTATGGGTTGGGCCAACAATCATCTTTCCTATTTTCATTAAGTAGCTAGAACTATTTTTTTTTCTTTTTTCTTTTTTCTTTTTCTTATATACCTAATGTTATTTCTATTTCTTAATCCTTGATTCCCTATTTACTAAAATTTCAACCATATTATAAATTGTACTACATTTTTTTTTAGATTAATAAAGTGTATTGCAAAACAATAATAAACGGATAACAAGAATGTGATTGGTGCAACTTAAACAATATAATGCATGATTTTTTGGAATTTTTAGGACATATGTGATTAAATGTTAGGAACATATGTCAATATTTTATGTAATTGGCTAATTCTTTGACAAAACGCACTTTACTTGTAATTGGATAGATCTAGGATATGTTTAATACTTCAAGAAACAAGGTTTCAAGTTCAAGTTTTATAGCCATGCAAGTCTTTCTAAGAATCAAGTAATGAAGTGCTGGATTTTAAACCTCAACAGCTAGCATCTATCGAGGTTTAAAAGCTGTTGAAGCCCGTGGCTCAACAGCTAGCTCGATAGATGGCTATCTATTGAGGTTTATGAAACTCAGTTTTTCAGAGCTGTTTTTCATCCATTCCGTGAGTATGTGTTTAGGCTTTCTTTTCTCACAACCCTAAACATATATAAGAATTATTTTGAGGGCTGTCAAAGGTTGCACAGTTGCACAAGTGTGAAGCAAAGTCTTGTTCGTGCAAATTGTGATCGGAGATAGATTTTGCCCTAGTTCATCTTTCTTTTGAAGAAGTTGCTGTGTTTGTACACCGTAGGGTTTTGTGACCAAGGAGCTTCTTGATCTTCACCGTGTGATGAACTGAAGAACTTTGCAGCCAACATTCTTCTCAAGTTGGTGATTAAGTTATGTACTGAGATCCGTGCAATTGATTAGTCACGTACTGGGAGCCGTGCATTGAAAAGGAGAGATTATTACTATAGAAGAAGTCCAATTGAGTATTGGGGTAGGGGTTCAACTGTAGGTTGGTATAAGGTACTAGAATTCCTTTACTTGTAACCGTTTGTTTTAATAATAGTGGATTCTTGGGAATAGTGACCTTAAAATCACTCGGTGGGGTTTTTACTGTGTAGGTTTTCCCCATTCGTAAACAAATCATCGTATCAATTTAATTTCCGCTGAATACTTAGTTATTTGGTGATTTTTTTGTGCTGCCACGTACAATGCATGTTAATTTGATTAATTAATAAACTTGACTAATTAATCAATTAATATATCACAAGGGATCAATACATTATTGGCCTATCAAGTGGTATCAGAGTAGGCACACTCTGATTAGGTTTTAATCTTTGCTGTGTGATCCATTGACCCCTGTTGTCATGGCTGTAATCAGCATGAGGAGATCTTTGCTTTCAAATACATCTTGTTTTTCTAATCTCTACTTGTTTGAGTGTATCAAAAAATGCAAGTCTAAAAGTTATTTGAATTCTATTATGATGACTGTTGGAAAAGATCTCAACTTGACAAAGAAGAAACTAGACTGTCATAGAATGAAAATGTGCAAAGGAGTTCGTTTGGGAAGAGTGAAAGTTAAAGGTTTAGTTCACAAAAGGTAGATGAGAGAAAACACCATTCCTACTGATCTGTCATCTAAACATGAAGTGTGGTTCATGATGAAGTCCGCATTTAAGGTTATGGGCATATGCTTGTGGTATCTTGACAGTGGCTGCTCAAGACACATGACTGGAGACCGATCTCTCTTCAAGGTTTTCGAGTTTAAAAATGGTTGGTAATGTCACTTTTGGTGATGGGAGCAAGTCATAGATTAAAGGAAAGGGAATCATCTCTTTACCTAGACTACTAGACATTGCAAATGTTCTATATGTCAAAGGTCTGAGAATGAACCTATTGAGCATAAGTCAGATATGTGATCAAGACTTCATGGTAGATGACTTCACTAGGTACACTTGAGTCATACTCCTACGATCCAAGTCTAATGCTCTTGAGCAGATTGAAGCTTTGTGCACAAGATTGTAGAATGAGAAGAGCCTAAAGATTGATCGAATTCGAAGTGGTCATGGTAAAGAATTCGAGAACTCATATGTGGAGTCCTTTTGTACAAGAGTAGGTATATCTCAAGAATTCTCTACTCCTATTACTTTTCAACAGAATGGTGTAGTAGAAAGGAAGAACAAGGTTATTCAAGAGATGGCCAGAGCCATGTTGCACAACAAGGATGTGGCTAGAAATTTATGGGGAGAAGCCGTTAACATTGCTTGTCATACGGTTAATATGTGTTTTTTAGACCCGGTACCAAGAAGACTCCATATGAGTTATAGAAGGGAAGGAAGCCAAATGTTAAGTATTTCAGAATCTTTGGAAGTACTTGTTTCATTCTCAAGGATAGAGAAAATGTGGAAAAATTTGACTCCCAAAGTGATGAAGGAATATTCCTAGGATACTCCTTTACAAGCAAGGCTTATCAGGTATACAATAAAAGAACCATGAACGTAATGGAAATAGTGAATGTTGTCATTAATGTATCCTCAGAATCTGGTTCTAATAAATTTAGTGAGGAAATTCCCAAAGAAATTCTTCCTCTTGAGCCCAAGGAAGTTCAAGAAATTGTTGAACAAGAACCTGCATCTCCAAGTACTCATAATACTCCAAGTGTTGTAGAAGATTTAGCTGACATATCTACTTCACCTGATTCTGAATCCCATGAGGAGAAAGGACCTTCCTCCAAGATCAAATTGAATCATTTTCCTGAAGTTATTGTGGGAAACATGAATGAACTTACACTAAGGAAGCGTATAGCTGATAAATGTGTTGTTAATTTTGTGTCTTATTCTTGTTACTTGTCGCAAGTTGAACCCATTAAAGTTTAGGAAGCTTTTCAGGATGAAAGCTGTGTTGAAGCTATATGTGATGAACTGTTTTAGTTTCAGAGGAAAGATGCCTAGACTTTGGTACCTAGACCAGAGGGTGAGCACATCATCAGCACAAAGTGGATATTCTGCAATAAAACTGATGAAGAGGGTAATGTAATAGCATCTTGTTCAATTCTTTGTGCTCTTACTTTGTTTAAACTTGTCTTTTTTTTATTTGTATATAATCCGGGTTATCTTTCATTTTGTGACGCTAGACATAAGGTGTGAAGGGCATTTGTCTCTAATAACTTATGTTCCATTGGGTTTCTTACGTAAATTGATTTCTGAAATTCATGTTAAGGAGTACAATAATAAGCTGACATTGGTTATAGCACCAATGTGTGTATCTGAAATGAGATCATATTTAGGATCCGTTTGGAAGCAACTTATTTAGTTGAAATTAAAAAAAAAAAAAAAAATTACTGAAAGTCGAGAAAATAAAAAAGTTAAAAGCTAATTAAATAGTACAATGAGACCTATGAATAGTACCAAAAAGAAGCTAAAAACTCAAATAAGCTAAAGCAAATCAACAGTCGACATCAACAAAAGGATGCTTCAAAAGTTGAGGTAAAAAATAGGTAGAGGCTCAGGAATTTGATGCATGGCTTGCAAATGGTCAACATTATAGATTTGAAGTTCATTTTCTAATGAATATGCCTTGAAGTTTTCTCATAATAATGGTTTATGGAGTGACTTGATTTTGACTGTGTTAAGTTGCAGGCTATCAGGAGATGGAAGAAGCTTAATTGTCATACTGATGTTCCTAACATCTGGAACCTTCTAAGTATATCCACGTTTCAAATCAGCTCAATCTAAAACAAAGAACTCTGATACATCTTACCTATAGTAGTTTTGCTGGGATTCATGATGCATTTGGGAATGCCTTTTTGAATTTGCATATATTAACCCGGCTCTTAGTTTCTTTTAGCTAAAGTTTACTACTCTAAGCAAAGGAAATATTTGCCTTAACCACCTATTTCAAATTTTCATGTGATTAATCAAACTAATTATTCTTTTGTTCATTTTTGGTAAAACATCCTCTATCTTTTCCATCTTTTGGGTGTGTTTTGTTATGAGTAAGTTGGACATTAAACATTTCTCAAAACAAAAAGTTAGACATGAAACCAACGGATTTTGAAAATCATGTTATCCTTTCCTTCATTTGTCCATGTTAGTGGTCATGTAGCAAAGTTAGCTGCAACCTTATTGTCTTGGCCTACTACAATTGTGCTAAGTGCACGTCAACTTACCAACGTCACAAACAATGTAACCTATTTTGTGCTCAAAATAAATGTTGTATTGAAACAAACATTGATGTTTACGAGTTTTAACAAGAGAATTTCTATAAGAAATATAAGCGTATTGACCTTTGCAATAGTTTAATCATACCTTGGTATTAAATTTGTTATTTTGGTTGAAGTGTGTTGTTTACTTTGTAAACCATTCATTTTAAGAAAAAAAGCTCCTTCATGAAAGGAGGAAAAAGAAAGGCCTAATTTTTCTGGATGGGATAATGAAAAATCTTCAAAGTGCTATGGTGAGGGAGAAATTATTAAGTCCACCAAGAGGATTACTAATGTGGTCCTCCCAACTAATGAGACGATGTTATCTATGCAATTGTGTGAATGAGCTTCATAATTAGCATAAAGAATAAAAAATAAAATAAAAAATTACTAGGTAATCTTACATTTGTATAAACTAATAGCATATTATTAGTTAAAAGGTCAAGGAGGACCACATCAGTAGCCCTCCTAATGGACTTAATAATTTCTCCTACTAAGGAGGTAATAATCTTTTTCCTCATTTTACTAAGTTAGTAGTTCGGTAGGGATAAAGTACCAACTGCCAAGTTCAAAACCATGTATACAAAATAGCATATCACACCAGTCTGAGGATGCCCCCAAAAATGCCCAAGTCAATACCATCTCATACTATAAAAGAATATTTCCAATACTATGGCCAAGTTCAACACCATGTATACACATCACACCACTTAAGGCACGTTTAGTAGACTATAATGGTAATTACAAAGGAATAAGAAGAAGTATTACAAGTAATACAAAATATTGTAATGTAATACTTATTACTATTAATTTATTTAGTGAAAACATAAGAATAGAACCCTGAAAATAATGAAATAAAATCATTTTAAATCAAATTGTCTAAAATACCCTCATTCTAAATTTACAAATACACTTTTGATAAGGATTGGTTTAACAAACCCAATCTTGAACAGAGGACCTCCAACAAACTCTATCTCTCTCTCTCTCTTTTAAAAATAAAAATAAAAAAATTGCTTTTTATGTCATTGCATTAAAATTAAGAAGTAGCTACATCATTAATCAATTTGTCTTTCAAAAAAACTTGTGGGTCTTCAATGAAGTGTCCCACACTTGTTAAATTTGACCTACAAATGATGATCTTACTTGAACAATGGTAAAATACTCCATCTTTTCAAAGTCCTTTTATTCAATATTTGGTTTTGCTCTTAATCTAGCATTAGGTAATATGGTTGAAATCCTTTCTTCTAAGACTTTCAAATATCTAGGTTTAAACTTATTCTTAGGGTTACCTTCCCTTTCATGGTGATATTCTACCAAAACCTCCACTAGTTTCAAATCTTCAATAGGAGTCCACTTTCAATTAGAACGACTTTGAGAATCAAGTGTATTTGAATCCATATCTAAAAAGACAAATCATAATCTAAAAAGACAAATCATAATGTAGCTAAAATATTAACAAATAAAATGGGAAGCTAATAAATAAAATGTAAATAATATGCAAGAAAGCAGCGCACAAAACAAGTTTTAAAACCTGAAAGTTTTGAGTGCAGCGTGTGAATGTGATTTTAGCCCAATTGATTCATTGCCATGTTATGATACCAATTGAAAATATTGTTGTAATTGTATTTACTAGACCATAATTACCGGATCCGAATAAGAATAATGAAAGTTAGTGTTTGCACAAAGAGAAAAAAAATGGCAAATTACAACTTACCCACCTGTGGTTTGGTTGAAATTTAAGTTGCTTACTTATGATTTGAAATTTGATACTTTCCCCACCTGAGGTTAGCTCAGTTAAAGTTTTGTTACCCACCTCCGTTAAAAATAGGGCTAAATATGTAATTTTTCCCCACTTTTATGTATCTCTCATCCAAAAACACAAAAAATATAAAAATACAAAAAAAAAAAAAAAAAAAAAAAAAAAAAAAAAAAACCTTAAGACCAAAAGCCATTTGGTAAAAATAAATTTTTTATTCATCTTAGCATTTCAAACTTGCTTTTACATTCATTGCTTCAAATGCACATATTCAAACAAATACTATAAAGAAACAAATTGCTTCATCAGTTTCTAAACCAATGAAGCCATATCTCATATAAAAAAAAAAAGCCATAGCATCTGTTGGGTTCTAAGACTTTAGGTTTAAATGAATTAGAACTTCAATTTGTAATGTTGGCAAACCATGATCAAAACGTTTTAGTCTTATTTAGACTTGCTCAAAGTATTTGCTTTTTATGTAAAGTTGGAATTGAGTTACTGCAGAATTTATTGTGCAATTCTGTTTGGCTTGATCGATCGAGAATTAGACTCGATCGATCGAAAGTCATGCAGATTGTTTTTCTGTAGAAATTCCCAACTCAGCCCAAGCCCGTTTGACGTGTAGGGTTTTATGTTTTGTCTTTAAGTATAAAAGGGAAAACCCTAGCCACGTTTTGGAGATGCTCCATATGTTGTGTGCATGAATCTTTTGTGAGATCAAGAGGTGGTTGCCTTCACACATACTTAGGGTTTCCAAGTTTCAAGATTATGTCAAGAACTTGATGATCGATTCAGTTGCAGATTCAAGAGCTTAAAGATACACAAGCGGGAGTGCTTGTACTTGTTAGGAATCTAAGAAAGAAGTAGTCCATGGACTCGAAACTGTCACATGGTCGAGGTAGTAAGTTTCCTGCTCGAGGTAGCAATAGGATGTTAGTGGTCTAAGTCACTATTGTGTAAACTTCAATTCTTTCATAGTGGATTCAGTTTTACCTTAAGGATAGCTAGGTTAAATCTTTCCTAGGTTTTTTACCGATTTGGTTTTCCTGGGTTATCATATCGTTGTGTTCTTTATTTTCTACACTTTGCAATGATATGATATCTGTGTTAACCTAAATTTGATAATTTGACTAAGTAATCACTTGGCTAATTAACTAGGTTAACATGTTCTTGTTTTAAGGGGTCTAAAAACGTACAAGTAGTATCAAAGCAGGTTGCTCTCTTGCTGTAGATCTTTTGATCTAAAAGCTAATTCTTGACCCCTGTTGTTATGGATACTTGGAAGATCTTTTTGCTTATATGCCATCTTGTCTACTTGTTGTTTTTGTCACTTGTTGATTTTGTTAAATCTTTCCTTGAGCATCTTGGTATAATTACATGTGATGATAATTATGTGTGTTATACTGCTTTAACCACCTTAAAGGCATGTGATTCTTGTCTTTGGTATTTGGATAGTAGTTGTTCCAAGCACATGACAGGAAATAAAGTGTTGTTCAAGACACTCTTTGAAGGAAAGATTGGGATAGTCACATTTGGAAATGGAAGCAAATTTGTGATCAGAGGCATTGGAACTGTGGACATTCCAGGGTTGCCGGTTTTTTAAGATGTTTAGTATGTAGATGGGTTGAAGGCTAATTTACTCAGCATTAGTCAAATTTGTGATAATGGTCTGAATGTTCTCTTCACTAAATATGAGTGTGAGATACTTGATGGAGGAGATGACTGTATGTGTGTTGGTGTAAGGACAACTGTCAACTGTTACGGTATAACACCAAGTATAACCAATAAGTGTTTTAGTGCAAAGATCAATCAAGTTGACTTATGGCATCAATGGTTGGGACATGCAAGTCACAAACAACTAGAGAAGATTTCCAAGTGTGATGCAGTTATTGGTTTGCCTAAGTTTGAGAAGATAGAAAAGTGCATATGTGGACCATGTCAGATGGGTAAACAAGTGAAGTCCAAGCATCCGTCTGTAACTGAGGTTCAAACTTCCAGACCTCTTGAGTTATTGCACATTGATCTCATGGGTCTTGCTAGAGTTTTGAGTTTGGGTGGAAAGAAGTATATTTTAGTTGTTGTGGATGATTTTACTAGATATACATGAGTTGTACTTTTGAGAGATAAAGTTGAAGCTCCTGAGAAGATGATACATTTATGCAAGAAGATGCAAGTTGAGAAATGTATTGTGATAGCCATAGTCAAAAGTGATCATGGAAAAGAATTTGAAAACACAAAGCTGGCTACCTTCTGCAATGATCAAGGCACGCATCAAGAGTTCTCATCACCCAAGACACCACAACAGAATGGGATAGTGGAACAGAAGAATAGGGTTGTTCAGGAGATGGCTCGTGTCATGTTACACAATAAAAAAATGCCTAAATCCTTCTGGGGAGAAGTAGTTAACACTGCTTGTCATACACTCAACTGAATGTATTTCAGACCTAATTCCAAGCAAATTCCCTATAAACTTTGGAGAGGAAAAAACCCTGTGGTCAAATATTTTAGAATATTTGGCAATGACTGTTACATTCTACGTGATAGCGAGAACCTAGAAAAGTTTGATGCAAAGAGTGACAAGGGATACTTTCTAGGATACTCTTCCACTAGTAGAGCATATAGAGTGTACAATCTGGGAATCAAAACAGTCATGGAATCTTCCAATGTTGTGATCAATGGTGAATTAAGTTTTGAAAGTATTTCAGAAAACAGTTCTCCAGTTCAAGAAAGGAATATGGAAGTTGATGATTCGCTTCCTGCTGATTATGTGGGGAAGCATAGTGAGGAAGAGCTGTTGTTGTTGAATGATACAATTTCAATACCGTCAAGTTCAGAACCATCCACACTAGTTCATGAAACTCAACAAGCACAAGGTGAGCTAAGTCCTCCATCAGAACAGAAAGGTACTTCCACATCTCTAGTTAAAGGTCCATCTTCTAGAGTTAAGTTGAATCACCCTGCAACAAATATATTAGGTAGTCTAAATGATAACATAAGATTGAGATCAAAAGCCTTGAATGTGATTACTCACTCATGCTATCTATCCCAATTTGAACCGAAAAAGGTGGATGAAGCACTTCAAGATGCTAATTGGGTTAATTCCATGCATGGAGAACTTCACTAATTTGTTCGGAATGATGTGTGGGAATTAGTTCCTAGACCTAAGGGAGTGAATGTGATTGGAACTAAATGGATTTTTAAGAACAAATCAGATGAACATGGTATAATTATTAGAAATAAATCAAGACTTGTTGCTCAAGGGTATAGTTATTAGAAAAAACTTTTGAATGATTATGGGATATCACAAGATATCATAGTTGTTTATTGTGCTAATTATAGTGCTATTGATATCTCTAAGAACTCAATTCAACACTCTAAGACTAAGCACATAGAGATTTGATATCATTTCATTAGGGATCTTGTTGAAAGAAAGATTGTGTCTCTCGAGTATATCTCTACTGAACGTCAGAATGCTGACATCTTCACCAAACTTTTTGATAGAAGTAAGTTTGAGACATTTTGTCAAGTAATTGGTATGATTCTGTGTTCCTAATCATCCTTGGCTTTCATGGTCCTTATGTTTCATTGCTTTACTCTTGTGACCATTACTCTTTGTCTTGTTTTGTTTTGTTTTGTTTTTTTTTTTTGTTTTTTTTTTTTGTTTTTTGTTTTTTTTTGTTTCTAGGATTTGCATTGCATAACATTCATGCATTTAATTCTAGGTTGTCTTGTTAATTTTTGTTAAAAAAAATAATAAAAAAAAAATTAAAAAAAAAAGAGGAAAAAGGAAGCAAAATGTGTTTTGCATTATTTTCTTGGATTTGAAATCAAGGTTGGCCAATTTATTTTTACATAACATGTTTATGTACTTTGTTTAGCTTGGATGAACTTATTTATTGCATTTTACTAGTTTAAGCCTTGTAGTGCATGTTGTGTGGGAAGATGTTTATAGTTTTTGATCACATGATCTTGATTTTAAATTACATGTTTTCGTTTGTTGGACTTGAACTTATTGAGAAAGGCATAAATAATTATCTCACCATTGTTTACCAGCCAATCATGAACACTTTAGTGCATATCGTAAGATTTTGTGCTCGAGAAAGTGTAGCACATGCATAAAAAGATCATAAGGTGTAGCCTTAGTTTAAATGCTAAATTGGTATGTACATTATTGGGTTTTAATAACTTCACAATCAAATAAAATTGGTGTGTACATTATACCGACTATTTTAATAAGTTTCTGGTCAAATAAAATTGGTGTGTATATTATAAGACAAATCAAGAAACTTACATAATTGCAACCTTGTTTTCTAGGAGATGTGAGAGTTATATGATATAACTCTTTAGGTGATAGTCTCTTTCAAATTCTATGAGATGAATTTTGTAGAAATTGTGATTGATTTTTATTTACATATCACTTCACATGTATCTCAAGTTTTTGCTAGTTGCACACACTACACAAATTACTCTTTGCTAAACTTTGTACATGTTATTGTGTGTGATTTTGGTTTGCCAACCAAGTCTGAAAATTCCTTGAATTTTATGCAAAATGTGTTTGAAGCTTGAGAATTTAAGGAGAATTGTTTGAAAACCTTAATTTTGGGAAAACTGGGTTTAAAACAAGTGTTTTTGAAAAGCATTTCATCTCATACTCATGCATTTTATTCATAAAATACTATACTTTGAGGAGTTTCTGCACAAAATTGATTTGTTTTTCAAAAAATTGGTTTTTCATGAATTTCGATCGATCGAACCTGTTTCTCGACTGATCGAAATTGCGATTAAAACTTTGGTTTGGCTCTATGTGTTTCGATCGCTGTTGGATCAATTGAAAGTGATTTTCGATCGATCGAACCTAATTTCTGATCAATCGAAAATCGTATAGAGAGTTTTTTAAAACTTTTGTTTTTCACGTGTTAAGTCACTTTCAAACTTTTTCAAAAAGGTTCTTCTCTCTCTCACGATCGGTCAAGGGTCCAAATCAAATTTTTATTGCTTTCCTCCAAAATTTTTGCAAGGTTTTTCTCCTCTAAGGCCGGTAAGACCTTTTTACCCTTCCTTTTGCATTTATTTTCATGTTTCATGCATTGAATCATGCATTTTGGGGAAATTTTTGAACCAATGGATTTTTGGGATTTTTGATGATTCAAGCTGTTTTTCTTAAAATTGATCAATGGGTTTTTGTTATAAGATGCTATATAACTGTTCTTTATGGTTTGATTTGATCAATTTGGTGATTTGTGAGAAATTGAAAATTGTAGGGCTTGAATGAATTCGAATTTGGGTTTTTGTTCAATTTGGTTTAAATTGATGAAATTGTTGGATTTTTCAAATTGGGTTTTTCAAATTTTGGGGTTTTTGATGTAACCTCTATGCTTAAGCCAATTTGGTGATTTTAAAGCTAAATTGAACTGTCTCTCACTGCATTAGAGCATGCATCATATGTTAATAGTGTTCATGCATCATATAGAATTGTTATTTCTATTTTTTTGTGCTAACTTGCAATTTGTCCTTAGTTTTTCTTGTTTCCTTTTTGGTTCTTTTCTATTTGTCTTATTCCTAAGCATCATGCCTAGGAAAACTAGAACCAGGAAGCATTTGAGAAGCTTAACCTTAAGAGAAACATTTGGACTGAGAGAAACATTCTTTTAGATGAGCTAGATCCTGAGATTAGGTGTAACTTTAAGCATAGGGGCTGGTTACCATTGTTGGATATTTCTCATCCTCCTCTAGCTACCTTGATCAGAGAGTTCTATTCGAATCTCTCTGTCCACTCCTATGATGCCAACACTCTTGTGAGAAGTTGGGTACGGGATGTAGGGTACACCATTACCCCTTTGGTAGTAGCTGATGCTCTTGGGGTACTAGTGGTCCAGCATCCTGTCTACCCTTATGATGAGTCCCCTCCCTTGGACGACATCATGTCTTATATCACTGGGTCTTTTATCCAGTGGGGTTCTGATCCTCGGATCACTACTGCTGAGTTCACTAAGATTCACTATCTTTTCTTTAGGATTGCTTGTCATTCTTTTTGGCCTATCTCTCATCTGAACACAATTCCTTTGGAATGTTGTGCATTTTTGTATGCCCTTATTACTAATGCTCCTATTAGCTTTCCTCATCTTTTCATTCGTTCTTTGATTGAGGTTCATAGGAGTAGTTCTACTGCTCATGCTTTGTTCTTCCCTGTTTTTATTCACCGGATGCTTTGTTCTTCCCTGTTCTTCCGTGCTCATTCGACGTATGTTGGAGACTGTCATGACCGTTCAGGTGGCTCATGGTCAGATTTTGGTGGACATGCTTGATGAGCTTCGTGCTTTGCGAGCGAATTTGGAGCATTTGAGACGATCGCATCCGCCACCTCCTTTTGATGATGGATTATGATTGCCCTTTGGCATTCCGTCACAAATAGGGGGAGTACATTTGTAGAGGATTTTTGTAGTTAGGGAGAGATTTTTGTATTTGTGGAGCTTGTGGAGCTATTAGATTGTATCTAGGTGCTTCATTGTGTATTTACATTTTTGGCTCATGATGTATTCTTTGTTTTGATTGGGTTATTCATGATAGGGGGAGATACATTGATTTGTATATGTTTCTTGTTTCATATTGCTTATTGATTTATATTTATGAGTTATTCATTCATGATATGTCTTTATTGTGTGTTATGTGAAATCAAGAAGTTATTTTTGTTTTGCTTGTATTTTCCACACATGTGTTTATGCGTTTGTTGAGTATTTTAGGAAATATATAGGTTGATTCAATCGTGCTACTGTCTACACTTGTAACTGATAGATAGTAATTAGGTTGTATTTTTTGTGTTGAGCTATATTTTTGTAATGGGCTGTTTTTATGTAAACTTTGACCATTTTGTTTAGTTTGTGTTTTGTCACGGATTGCCAAAGGGGGAGTTTGTTGGGTTCTAAGACTTTAGGTTTAAATGTATTAGAACTTCAATTTGTAATGTTTGCAAACCATGATCAAAACATTTTAGTCTTGTTTAGACTTGCTCAAAGTATTTGCTTTTTATGTAAAGTTGGAATCGAGTTACTGCAGAATTTATTGTGCAATTCTGTCTGGCTCGATCGATCAAGAATTAGACTCGATCGATCGAAAGTCGTGCAGATTGTTTTTCTGCAGAAATTTCCAACTCAGCCCAAGTCCATTTGACATGTAGGGTTTTATGTTTTGTCTTAAGTATAAAAGGGAAAATCCTAGTCACGTTTTGGAGATGCTCCATATGCTGTGTGTGTGAATCTTTTGTAAGATCAAGAGGTGGTTACCTTCACACATACTTGAGGTTTCCAAGTTTCAAGATTATGTCAAGAACTTAGTGATCGATTCAATTGCAGATTCAAGAGTTTAAAGATACACAAGCGAGAGTGCTTGTACTTGCTGGGAATCCAAGAAAGAAGTAATTCGTGGACTCGGAGTTGTCACGTGGTCATGGTAGTAAGCTTCCTACTTGAGGTAGCAATAGGATGTTAGTGGTCTAAATTGCTATTGTGTAAACTTTAATTTTTTCATAGTGGATTCAGTTTTACCTTGAAAATAGTTAGGTTCAATCCTCCTCAAGTTTTTTATCGGTTTGGTTTTCGTATGTTATCACATCGTTGTGTTCTTTGTTTTCCACACTTTGTAATGATATGATATTTGTGTTAACCTAGATTTGATAATTTGACTAAGTAATCACTTGGCTAATTAACTAGGTTAATCTGTTCTTATTTTAAGGGGTCTAAAAACGTACAACATCTAATCCATAAAAATCCTAAAAATGACAAGACAAAGGTTAGGCTAAAGAAAAACAAAATGCCAGACCTAAGTACAAGAGGAAAATATATTATACAAAGGGTAGTACTGTACAGTTACATGGGTTAAAGGGTATCAACCAAGGTTGTTGACATCTAGCCTAACGAGGCTCCTCTCTTTTAGCAAATTTGCATCTAATGAGCTTCCTCCAAATTCAAGGTCATGAAAGAAAGTTAAAAGCAAGAATTGCTTTTTGGTGTTCTTCCTTGACCATCTCGAATGTAACAACTTTCAAGTCCAAAAGGAAAAGGCTCAACCTTAGACCCAAGCACCATCAACACACAACTTACAACCAGATTTGCAAAACCCAGCAACTTGTTGTTCATAAGAAAGCCAAACCCGTCATTCTCATCTGAATAAGGATTTCTTACCCATATATAGGTTTTGATACATAGACCATCATGATTCAATAGCTTTTGATTTGTGTGTAGGAAGTTTGTTTGTGGACTGAATTGAAGAATGGGAGTCCATAATTAGTTGAGTTGGATGATGACTATAGTTTAGGCAAAGGAAGCTTCTTTGTTTATCTTTACCAACATCTTTTTGATTTTATTTTATCTTGTGTTTTTATGTTTTTTGTGTTTTTGGAGGAGAGAGACATAAAAGTGGAGGAAAATTATATATTTAGCCCTATTTTTAACTGAGGTGGGTAATAGAACTCTAACTGAGCTAATCTCAAGTGGGTAAAGTGTCAAATTTCAAACTACAGATAAACAACTTAAATTATGGTTAAACCATAGGTGGGAAAGTTGTAACCCCCCCCCCCCCCCTCCCCCAAAAAAAAAAAAAAAAAACCCTCAACCTTGCTTCCTTTGCTTTCGAAGAAACAGAGGTCTATTATAGCGAGAGTGATTCAAGTGCGTGTTTGAGTGTTTCCCGGAAGCTACCGGTTCGTAAGCCTTATACCCAATCATGTTTTGCCATGGGTCAATTCGCAATATTAGCCATCAAGTTTTTTGGGGGAGAGAGAGAGGAGCAGTACCTATGGAATTGCAGAGCTCTAGTGGGGAGAGAAAAAATTCTTGAGAAGAGAAAGGCAATACCAGTAGCTGTAGAAATAGAAGATCTCTAGTTGCAGGAGATTAAAATTTTTGAGAAGAGAGGGACATAAAAAAATTTGAAGCGAGAGGGAGATAAAAATTTTGGAGAAGTGGATAACAAGAGATTTTTTGGGAATTTTTTTAATAGTGTGTATTGCGTTAAGTGAAGGAATAGGGAATAAGAACTTTTAATAAGAAATAGCTATTCATAAGGAATGATTATTCTCTATAATAAAAAATAACCAAACAACCGTATAGCAAAACCATAGGGATAGTTATTACATTACAGTATCTATTATAGCCTACCAAATGTGCTCTTAGATACAACTTGCAAGACAATCCCTAGCTCCTATTGTCATTCAAGTAATTAATTTGGGAAAGTAGAAATGAAGAATAATAAAATGCACCAATCTTAGTTACTAGCACCAATCATTTCATATACCATTAGAAAGGCCACTCATGCAACATTATGCTAGGATAAAGTCACTAATTCTGAGTGGTATTTACGTGAAGGATCTTAAAATTTGCAACATTGTGCATCTAGATGTAACATTGTGCATCTAGATGTACAAGGATCTTAAAATTTGCTCTGTGATTACAAAGGTAGGATGTTCCACCCCATCAAAGTCCTTCATATTTTGTTCATAATACAAAATTCACATGACAGAAAGAGGCATGGCTGACAACACCTTGGATATTATGTGTTGCTAAAAGCATCCCTGTCAACACTCTAATAGATGAAGCACTGATTTTTCACTAAAATTGTAGAATGGAGGCAAATCAAAGTTGAGTGGGGGCATGGATTTCTGAAACCTCTAAGCTTTTAACCTTGCTCGTTTAGCAAAACAAGGGTGGTGTCTTATGCACAACACCTGATCTTTCTCTATAAAGTGTTCAAGGCAAAATACTTCCCCTCATGATTATTCTTGGAAGCAAGACCAAGACCTAACACATCCTTTGGATGGATAAGTAATCTTGAAGCGAAAGAAGTTATACATTTGGGGACAAAGCGGAGAGTTGGAATGAGCTCCCAACAAGTAAGTGTGGGTGGAAGAACTAATTCATAAAGAAAGGAAAAGACAGAATACATATATAATCCATGGAAGCTTAAATAATAAGAAGGATACCGTGAGTTCCAAGCTACCTTAGGACAAAGTATTTTGGATTGGAAATTCCACAGGTATTTTAATGGTAAGAAGTGCATGTAACTTGGCCCTAGAGTGTAAAAATTAGGAGCATGAGGGAGAGAGTTCCAACAGCAATGGCTCAAAGATGCTATGGAAGAAAGTTTGGCAAATGAAGTTGCCGAATAAAATCAGATTCTTAACTTGGTGTGCCTACCCACCAAAGGAAATTTGGAAAGGAGAAATCTTACAAGAGAAAAGATGCGAAGTATGCAAGAAGTCCAATGAAACAGTAAACCATGCATTGTGGGATTGTTAGCTTGCAAAAGAGGTATGGAGGATCAACCCCTTTCACTCTTAAACTGCTGGAAGCCCTAAGAAAATGGACTTTACCAAGACACTTTGGGCAATGGTGGAACAACATGGAGAGGATGATCTAAAATTATTTTTACTACTGTCATGGGCACTATGGAATCATAAATATTAGAAAAGATGCAATGGAGAGGATGATCTAAAATTATTTTTAACACTGTCATGGGCACTATGGAATCATAAATATTAGAAAATATGCAATGGAGAGGATGATCTAAATTTATTTTGTCAAGTTACCATTATGGAACAAACCAAAGTTCATACGCATGAGGCATGCCGATACCTCCTCTACTGAGGGTGTACAAATTCAATGTAAAAGGGGCAATTTTTAAAAATTTGAAAAAAGCAGGAATGGGGTCGGGGGTTAGAGATGAGAAGTACTTTGTGTTTGTGATAGCAGGTATGAGCAGAAGTGAGAACATCATGGCCGCGATGGAGGAAATGAAAGCTTTTGTAGCAGAGGTAGCACTTGACATTGCAAAAGACGTGGGGTTACAAGATAAAAATCTGGAGATGATTCCCTAACAATTGCGAAAGCTTTGAAGTTCAAGGAGAATAACGGTGAGGCATTTGATAAATGGTGCACATCATGCTCTTAAAAAGAAATTCAAAGGTGGAACATCACACATGATGATGGAAGCACACAAATTGGCACACCATACACACAACATTTATAAACTATGAAATTTCTGTTAGAAGAAATAGAAATAGTAAGCATGAATAAAAATCCTTTGTCCCACTCAAAATGTTCGACTTTATACTCTATCAATTGCAATAAGCCATATGATTTTTTTTTTCATTTTAAATTTTGGTTATTTATACATGTGTGTGTGACAAATTGTGATTCGTGAAGTATAAAATGGAACACTAAAAATCGTACAGGAGGTTTTTATTTGACAAAGCATTTATGTTCAAATTTTCTTTAATTGGTAATTACACATGCACCAAGTGGGTTTTGAATATTGCATAGATATACAAATGTGTATAGTTTAATAATTTTAATTATGTTTCAATACTACCAACAGGCCCCCATGGCTGAACCAAAAACTCATTGTTCAACCCTTGCTCAACAGCAGCCAACATTATAGGCTTATTTTTTTTAGAAAATCAAAATGTTTTTTTTTTTTAGAAAATCAAAATGAGTGAAGTTAATTATTCAACAAACTCCACCACATACACCATATTCACTTATAGAAGATCCAAGTAAACAAAACAGTTAATATAATAGTAGCCCAACTTGTTCTCATCAACTAAAAAAATTTAAAAATTTTGATGTAATCTAAAATGGGTCTTGAGAATTCTTCTTAATCCAAATCTAAAGAATGCAGAATATAAGTATGTTAGTGAGAAAGGCATACTTGAAAATTGCGAAGGAATGAAGAAGAATGCTTTAGCTGAGAAAATACGCTGCTTCTTCGTGCGTTTTCTCCTTTACTTTCAGCAACTTCTTCTTTGAACACGCGGGTTATTCTATCGATTTCATCCACTTGGAGGCTCTGACGAGGGACAGAAGATGAAGAAACTGCGAACTTGAGAGAAGAATATGGGGACCAAAAAAGAACGGATTTTTTTTTTAAAGTAACTATAAAAGCCAAACTATTTTGTTAAGTAGCAACGTTTCCAAACTATTTAGGAAACTAACAACTTGAGTCTATTAGACTTGAGTTCCTGTAGCAAATTGATTCTTTAAGACTCGATTTTCGTCATCTTCTTCCTCCATTTTGTGTTTAAGACCTAGGATCTATCTCTTCCAAATCCCTTATTAGAGCCCTTGAGTTTCCAAAAAATAAAAACCAAAACAGAAAACACACAAAACTTGTTTTGTTTCATTTTCTTTGGTTTTCCAAACAAAGAGTGAATAAAAAAAGGTACCTGGACTTGAGCATTGCAGTTGGAAGGGTTGGACGAGAGCTCTGGAAATAGGAATATAATCTCCTCCATTATTGAAGCCCATTGATCCATGAAAGTTCAAATAGTGTGAAATACACTATGAACGTTTAGACCCCCAAATTAAAAATTACCAATTCAAGCAATAAGACAAAACACAAAGTGTGTGGAAAATGAACAGAATCTATAAACAGAATTGATAAATAATCTAGGCCAATTTAAAATCACATCCACAGCAGAAAATAAAAGGCAAAGATAAGGGAAGAGAGATGCAAACACAAGTGAAAGTTCAAATAGTGTAAAATACACTATGAACGTTTAGACCCTCAAATCACAAATTACCAATTCAAGCTATATGACAAACACAAAGTATGCGGAAAATGAACACAAGCTATAAACAGAATTGATAAACAATCTAAGCCAATTTAAAATCACATCGACAGCAAAAAATAAAAGGCAAAGATAAGGGAAGAGAGATGCAAATACAAGGACAACACAGCGATGTGTTATCGAAGAGGAAACCGAAGCCCTCGGTGTAAAACCTCTTCGCCGCCCTCCAAGCGGTAAGTAATCCAATAGAAAATGTAGTTGGGATACATGAACAGTAATAGACCCTCCAAGCCTAATTTACCCAATGTACCTAAGCCCTCCAAGTTTCTTGCTCCAACGAGGTTACGTCGAACCTATTTCTTTTTTAACTTCCCGGATTCCGCTACTTGACCATACCATCAACCAATATGAAATTGGTTCCTTCCTAACTGCTTCCCAAAGCACCAAACAGCCCTCTCACAAAAATGGATATGGTGAGAAAAGGTTTTGGTAATGAGCCTCTCAAGGGTTTGACAATGGAGAGGAAGAGAGTAGAGGAATTTGAAGAGTCTCTTAGGTAAAGATTGTGGATGAGTCAATCTTGTTTTCTCTAGGGTTTTTCTCTCAAAATTCTCTCTAGAAGCTCTCTTTGAATCGTGGGTATAAGGGTATATATATAGTAGGGTGAGAAGGAATGTGAAAAGTCATATTTTGCCAAACAGGGTGTTCTGGCGGCTTGACCTCGTGACTGAGTTGAGTTGCGAGTTCAGGCTGGGAGCAAACGGCCTGGCCAGCCTGGGACTTTTGTTCTGTAGTGAACAGTTGGTGTGAGGCTTCAGCTTCTGGCATGCTTGGCACGTGTGCTTCAATCTGGCGGCTTGTAGCTGTGAGCCACCCCTCGAAATCCAACCGCGAGTCCCTACTTCTTTGCACACATTTGAGCAATTCTTCACACTTTCTCACACACTACCCTTACATGATTCCCACCTAAATACAGGGTTTCTAATTACTAAAATACAAGCAAATTTGGTACGGAATAAAGCCAACAAGATGGTTGATTAAATTCAACCTTACAATCTCCCCCTTTGGCTATTCCATGACAAAACCCTAAAACAGACTCTAGACTTAACATGTGAGTTGGGAACAGTTGAACATAACTCACTCACACCTAATTCTAGAAACTGTGAAGCTCTTGAATCATATGAACATGAATCTCCTGAAACACAACAATACACCATGATCATTGTATGCAAAAAAGCATGAAATGCATATGAAGCAAGCATAATGTGATCAAGCAAAGATGGAGTTAAGAAATAAACAATGGCTTGATCAAATAAGCAATCACTATAAGGTAGTAATCATAATGCTCATTTACACTTGGACATACAGGCTAATAAGCTCAATGCAAATCACTTGCATGCCCAACACTCAACTAATGCATAATACACAAAGTATATGCATCTAGGAACAATCTTACAAAGGCACAAGAGTAACAGTACTTAAAAGGAAAATGCATGACATTTAGTTAGAAGTACTGATTAAACAATGCATAAAGGTTGCATAAAAACATGGTACACACCATAAAGCCTACAAACAATGCATAAAACATAACCCTAAAAGCTTACAAAAGTAACATAGGTACAAAACACAAAGATGAAAACTGAATAACAACAAAAAAATGTTTAAACTGCTTGTTGAAAATCTCCCACTTAGATAATTTCCTCCCCCTTTGATCAAGCTAACACTCCCCCTTTCATTGTATTCCTCTCTTATGACATCATCTCCCCCTTTTTGTCATGGAATAGCTACATATTCTCCTCTAGCTTCCTTTAAATCTGATCCAATTGAGTTTGTAGGGAGGTAAACTTCATATCCCATCGAGTGTTGTGATGGTGTAAAATAGATGTGAGTTCTGACATCTTGGTACTCAACTCGTGAACAGATGTCACAATGCTATCGAGTTTTTCATCAAGGGATAATGTGCTAAAGCGCGAACCACTGTGAGATGCGGAAGTTTCCAGTTTGACTTTCTTCCGACTATGACCAATGCTTACATTGAATGTACACATGTTGATCGGACACGGTTTTGTGCAGGGAGACTCATCTGCTGTCGAGAGAATTCCTTTGAGCTTCAAAATTCTAGAAATGAGGCAACAGAAAGGAACACATATTCGTGACTCAATTCGTAGAACCGTTTTGCGCAGAATGTGAAAGATATGAGCACAAATGTCAATCTCTACATCAGAGATTAGGTCATGAAGAAACAAGGCACGTCCGAGGTTCATATACCCAGTGCTGGATAAAGGGTACAAGTTGTGGAACTTCACTATTGTAAGCACTCTCAGTTTAGGAGAAAGAGAGGAAACGCTGACTGAGTTTCCATTGGATGAGAATTCTAAGTCTTGTCCAAGACCATCACTAAGCAGTTCCTCATCTGGACAAAGGTCATCATAAACTGGTGGGTTTTTAAACATCGGCCGGTTGATGTGAAGTATCTCTAACAAATATGCAGGAGAGACTGAAAAACTTTTTCTCCTAACCTAGCACTTGAGATCTTCACCTTCCACAATTGCATTGGCATAAAATTCTTTTACCAAATTCTCATAAGCATCATCCAGATCGGAGAGAAGATAATTCCAATACTTCTGAGCAAACCATTGTGGAATTTCAGTGTCATGAAGTGAAAATTGATCAACAGGCCTTTCCAGTAGTGGTGTAGCATCTTGGAAATAATTGTCATGAGTCTAAAAGGCAGCATAGGTTCTGAACTTGTTGGGATCGAACACTCCTGATGGGGAACGAGTCCTTTTTGTCTTAGGTGAGAAATCATCGACCTCAATGACAGGCTCCTTTCCTTTGGAACCACCTCCTTTCACAGCTACTTTCTTGAATGGAGACATTTTCAATCTGCATCATGTAACAAAAGGGAAAACAAAAACACAATACAAGAGACATCATTAGCAATGGGTTAGTGTCAACATATGGATAATGAAGAAAACCCTAACAACTGGATGGGAATGTCTAGAAAAAGACAATGAGTGATCATGTGTTAGTAATGACCCAATGTTGTCACAATATAAAGTATAACAGTATATAACCATTGGAAAACACACAATGAAGACACCAGATAGACAGATACTCAGCAATCTAAGCAAAAACATGTTCGCACAGTATATCTCAATCAATAGTGATAATTCAACAAAAAGAAAATTGTTCTCAAAACATGAAGAAATCAAGTGAGATAGAGAAAACCCATACCTGTTTCTTGAAGATTGGAGATGGAATGTTGCAAAAATGGAGATTGAGATGTGTGACATGGAGTTTTGGGTTAGATTCAGTTGAGAAAGAAATGGGGAAGATAGTGAACAGTCACAAAAATTTGAGGGAAAATACTGAAAAAAATTTTAAAAACTCTCTTCGAAACGCAAAACACGCGTTATTCGCGACTGAAGTGAGTCGCCAACAAGTCGCGGGTAGACCTTCTAGTCGTGAAAAACACTTAGAATATTGTTGGCGATTGAAGTGAGTTGCTAAAACACTCAAAGACAAAATTATGAAAAATTGTCTAAGTGTTTTTCACGACTGGAAGGTCTACCCGCGAGGGAGTCGCGAGCTGAGCCGCGAAAATCTCTGTGTACCCCTCACGACTGGACCCTTCACTTGCGAACAAGTCGCCAAAAATAACACGCGAGCGCGCAGCTGAAGCATGCAACTTGGGTGACCCGCGACTGAGTCGCCAAAACAGGGCAACACTGTTTTTGAAAATTTTCAATTTTTGTAAAAACAAAATACTTTCCAAAAACACCTAAAACACTCAAAAATCTTTTTGTGTTTGAATCAACAAAGATTGAACATGTGAAAACACATTTTAACAAGTACAATCACACAAATGAATATGGCATTCATTGAACATAAACTTGTGTGTTGTGTGTGGATATCATCAATGAGATAGTCCTTAGTCTAATGTGAAGTTTCAATGATCAATTCAACCAAGGCATACATAATTAACACTAGATCATGTGATCTATCTCAATTATAGAAGTATGCATATATGACCTCCCACAAGACTTGATAACATAACTTGGAGCTTTACATTTGACTCCATCATTAGATCTTTTTCATCTTTTTGACATAATTACATCTCATTGTGAGAATGCCTTTTGATATATCTTCTTGATGGGATAGGCTTTGGCCTTTTGAACAATCATACACTTTATTTTTTGGTCGCTTTCCCTTTTTCCTAGTCGAATACTAGTATGTGCGACAGGTTTTTGCAGCTTAATATCTCTTTTCATTGGAGATTTACATTTGGAGTGCTCTTTTTAGTAAAAACAAAAAGAATAAAGAGTGGGAAGATATATAGGCACAAGTCTATGCATATCTCAAGATCAACAAAAACTATTCACTAATCATTCATAACAAATTTGAAGATCTATTTACAACAGTCACATAGATTTCAAGATTTCTTCCACAGTGATATGAGTGCAAAGGAACAAGCTACGCTCGTAAATGCACAAAGCCATTAGCACAAAGGTACAAGGCAAAACAAGTTTTGAGACAAAACTCAAAAATGTCAATCAAACTTTTGATTTTCTACTTTTTATGTGGTTTTTGGATTTTTGACATAAAATGAGGAAAGGATTGATCAAAAGCAACAATGTAAAGACAATGAAAATAGACAAAGCAATAATAACAACAATAATAACAACAATTGTCCAACAAAGTAGTGTGTGACCCACAAACAAAGTAACATGATATAAGCAAGTGAAGCACACATCACACAAGAGATTCAAGGGATTGTACCAACGCCAATGGTCTTATGGAGGGATTCAAACTGTGGACCATCGAGAGGCTTGGTGAAGATGTCCGCCTTTTGATTGTCTATGTGGATAAATTCAAGACACACAACTCTTTCTTTCACCAAGTCTCGAATGAAATGGTAACGTATCTTTATGTGCTTAGATTTTGAACGCTAGACCAGGTTCTTAGAAAGATTTATGGCACTGGTATTATCACAGAAAATACACATTGTATCTTGAGGAATTCCATAGTCATGAAATAGCTTCTTCATCCAAAGAAGTTGTGTGCAACAACTTCCAGCGGCTATGTACTCTGCTTCAACTGTAGAGAAAGACATCGAATTTTGTTTCTTGATCATCTACGAGACAAGATTGTTACCAAGGTAGAAGCAGCCTCTTGAAGTACTCTTTCTATCATTCACACTACCAGCCCAGTCTGCATCTGAATACCCGGCAAGACAAGCATTTGAGTCTTTTGAATACCATAAACCATAATCTGGAGTTCCATTGATGTATCGTATAATTTGCTTCACCACAGTCAGGTGTGATTCCTTTGGAGCAGCTTGATATCTAGCACAAATACCAATGCTGAATGCAATATTCGGTCTATTAGCTGTAAGATAGAGTAGACTCCCAATGATACTCCTATACAAGGTTGGACTCACTTCCACCCCAGAAGAATCAACATTCAGTTTGGTAGACGAGCTCATTGGAGTGGAGGCATGTTTTTTGGAGTCTAGTCCAAACTTCTTGACAATGTTTCTAGCATACTTCTCTTGGGAAACGAATATGCCTTCCTTCTTTTGTTTGACTTGAAGGCCCAAGAAAAATGTGAGCTCTCCCACCATGCTCATCTCAAATTCTTTCTTCATCTCCTCAAAAAATTCTATAACCCGATCATCAATGGTAGCCCTAAATACTATGTCATCAACATATACTTAAGCCACAAGGAGTAAGCTTCATCATTCTTGACAAACAAAGTTCGGTCGGCATATCCCCTTTTGAATCCTCTATTTAGGAGATAATGGGTAAGACGATTATACCAGGCACTAGGAGCTTGTTTTAAGCCATAAAGGGTTTTCTTCAATCTCAACACATGATCAGGAAAGTGAGAATCCTCAAAGCCTTTTAGTTGTTCTACAACCACTTCTTCATTCAGGTATCTATTTAGAAATGCACATTTTACATTCATTTGGTAGAGTTTGAAGTTCATAGTGCATGCAATGGACAAAAGAATTCGAATAGACTCAAGTCTTGCCACAGGAGCGAATGATTCATCAAAATCTACTCCTACTTGAATATATCCTTGAGCTACTAGCCGAGATTTATTCCATATTATCTCTCCATCTTCATCGGTCTTGTTTTTGAATATCCATTTAGTGCCAATGACATGAACATTTTCAGGCCTTGGAGGAAGTTCCCACACATCATTTCTCACAAATTGATTCAACTCTTCATGCATTGACTCAACCCAATTTTCACCTTGGAGAGCTTCTTCTATCTTTTTTGGCTCAAATTGAGCAAGGTAGCAATGGTATGTTACATGATTGGCCAAAAGGATGTTTCCTTTTCTAAGGCTAAGATCTTCATCTAAAGACCCTATAATGTTGCTATCCGGATGATTCTTAATTACTCTTGATGATGGCTTCCTTGATGTAGAGACTTCATCATTCCGTGAGATGGGAGGATGAATTTTCGGAGGTGTGAAAGGACTTGATGTTCTAGACATTGATCTTGTTTCCATTCTTGGGTTCATGGGAGTTGATTCTTCTACTGGTGTAGATCCTTCAACTTCTATATCAAGTGCTTCGACCTCAACATCGAGTTCTTTGATGCTCGGCCCTTCTCCATCATGGATCATCTCTACCTTTGTTAAGGCATCATCAATTTTGACATTGATGGACTCCATTACTGTCTTAGTTCTCTTGTTGAAAACCTTATACGCCCGGCTAGTAGTAGAGTACCCAAGAAAAATACCTTCATCACTTTTTGCATCAAATTTCCTAAGGTTCTTCCGATCATTTAGAATATAGCACTTACTTCCGAACACTCGAAAGTACTTCACTCTTGTTTTCTTTCCATTCCAAATCTCATAGGTGGTCTTCTTTGTTCCCACTCGGAAGAATATTCTATTGCCAATATGACATGACGTGTTCACAACTTCTCCCCAAAACTTTTGAGGTATTTGCTTGTTTAGTAGCATAACTCTTGCCATTTCTTGAATCACCCGATTTTTTTCTCTCTACCCCTTCATTTTGTTAAGGAGTTTTGAGGGCTAAAAATTCCCTTTTGATTCCATTCTTTGCACAAAATGACTCAAATCTTGCATTCTCAAATTCCTTCTCATGATCACTTCTTACCTTGACAATAGGAGCCCCTTTCTCGTTTTGTAGTTTCTTGCAAAGGATTTTCAACTTTTCACATGCTTCTGATTTTTCTCTAAGGAATTCAACCCAAGTGTATCTTGAGAATTCATCAACAATGACCATAATGTATCTCTTTCCTCCTAGACTTTCAGTCCTTGTAGGCCCCATTAGATCAACATGAAGAAGCTCTAAACATCGTGAAGTAGCAATCACATTCACCTTGTGATGGCTTGCCTTTGTTTGCTTTCCCATTTGGCATGCACCACAAATAGTCTTCTTCACCTTTCCAAACTTTGGAAGTCCCTAAACTGCGTCAAGTTTAGATACTTTAGCTACTTGTTTGAAATTCGCATGCTCAAATCTATGATGCCAAAGTTCTAACATGTCAACACGAGCACTTCTACATGAAATGGGTGCTATAGGAACTACTCCATAGCAATTATCTGTAGTCCTATTTCCCTTCAAGACTTGAATCCCTTCTTCATTGATGATTATGCATCCCTTCTTTGAGAATTGGACAAGGAAATCGTCATCACATATTTGAGTGATGCTTAAAAGATTTGCCTTCAGCCCTTTGATGTATAAGATATCTTTCAATAGAGGTAATCCTAGTATCTCAATAGTCCCTTTGCTGAGAACTTGAGCATGACTTCCATCACCAAAAGTCATATAGTCACCAACCTTCTCTTTGAGTGTCTTAAATAGTGTTTTATCTCTTGTCATATGACAAGAACAACCACTGTCAAGATACCATAAGCATGAATTAAACACCATCAATGAGGTATGTACAAATAAGCTTGCACGAGATAAACATTTTTGACCTTCAACATAATTTTTTCTTCTCTTTCCATGCTTCTATTAGATTGACATTTCTTTTTCAGATTATCAACTTTCTCACTCAACACTCGATTTTTTCTTCTATACTTCTTAATCAAAGATTTAGATTCTGATATGCTATTGTGTAAGATGTAATTCTCATTTTCAAAATATTTCAGCATGTGAACAAATATCCTAGCATGTTTCTTTGTTTTTAATAACTCTAAGAGTTCATTGTTAGGACACCCTTCAATCATACTCATATAGTCATTATCACAAACACTTAGACCACAATTCAGCAAGACCTTTTTCATAGCAGTAATCAAAACAAGGGGTCTAGGATCACAATTGGGTAATCAAACCACAGCAAATGCACCCGCTCTGATACCAATTGAAAGTTCAAATAGTGTAAAATACACTATGAACGTTTAGACCCCCAAATCACAAATTACCAATTCAAGCTATATGACAAACACAAAGTGTGCGGAAAATGAACACATGCTATAAACAGAATTGATAAACAATCTAAGCCAATTTAAAATCACATCCACAGTAGAAAATAAAAGGCAAAGATAAGGGAAGAGAGATGCAAACACAAGGACAACACAGCGATGTGTTATCGAAGAGGAAACCGAAGCCCTCGGCGTAAAACCTCTCTGCCGCCCTCCAAGCGGTAAGTAATCCACTAGAAAATGTAGTTGGGATACATGAACAGCAATAGACCCTCAAAGCCTAATCTATCCAATGTACCTAAGCCCTCCAAGCTTCTTGCTCCAACGAGGTTACGCTGAACCTATTTCTTTTCTAGCTTTCCGGATTCCACTACTTGACCATACCATCAACCAATATGAAATTGGTTCCTTCCTAATTGCTTCCCAAAGCACCAAACAGCCTTCTCACAGAAATGGATATGGTGAGAAAATGTTTTGGTAATGAGCCTCTCAAGGGTTTGACAATGGAGAGGAAGAGAGTAGAGGAATTTGAAGAGTCTCTTAGGTAAAGATTGTGGATGAGTCAATCTTGTTTTCTCTAGGGTTTTTCTCTCAAAATTCTCTCTAGAAGCTCTCTTTGAATCATGGGTATAAGGGTATATATATAGTAGGGTGAGAAGGAATGTGAAAAGTCATATTTTGCCAAACAAGGTGTTTTGGTGGCTTAACCTCGCGACTGGGTTGAGTCGCGAGTTCAAGCCACGAGCAAATGGCTTGGCCAGCCTGGGACTTTTGTCCTATAGTGAACAGCTGGCGCAACGCTTCAGCTTCTAGCATGCTTAGCACGTGTGCTTCAATCTGGCGGCTTGCTACCGTGAGCCACCCGCGAGATCCAGCCGCGAGTCCCTGCTTCTTTGCACACACTTAAGCAATTCTTCACACTCTCTCACACACTGCTCTTACCTGATTCCCACCTAAATACGGGGTTTCTAATTGCTAAAATACAAGCAAATTTAGCACGAAATAAAGCCAACAGGATGGTTGATTAAATTCAACCTTACAATCTCCCTCTTTGGCTATTCCGTGACAAAACCCTAAAATAGACTCTAGACTTAACATGTGAGTTGGGACCAGTTGAACATAACTCACTCACACCTAATTCTAGAAACTGTGAAGCTCTTGAATCATATGAACATGAATCTCCTGAAACATAACAATACACCATGATCATTGTATGCGGAAAAGCATGAAATGTATATGAAGCAAGCATGATGTGATCAAGCAAAGATGGAGTTAAGAGATAAACCATGGCTTGATCAAACAAGCAATCACTACAAGGTAGTGATCACAATGCTCATTCACACTTGGAATGAACACTTGGACATACAAGCTAATAAGCTCAATGCAAATCACTTGCATGTCCAACACTCAACCAATGCATAATACACTAAGTATATGCATCTAGGAACAATTCTACAAGGGTATAAGAGTGACAGTACTTAAAAGGAAAATGCATGACATTTAGTTAGAAGTATTGATTAAACAATGCATAAAGGCTGCATAAAAGCATGGTACACACCATAAGGCCTACAAAACAATGCATAAAACATATCCCTAAAAGCTTACAAAAGCAACATGGGTACAAAACACATTATATACTGAAAAACATCATCAATATATAGAATGTACCAAAGTTTCAAAAAGTATCCATGAGTTATAAGTTTAAAAACAAACATTACCCATAATCACAGTGAAACAAACCTAACCCATAATAACAACACTTGTCCAAAACATAAAAACTATAACCATAAACAAAAAAAAAAAGGGTATAAATATGTGTATTATACACAACTCCCCCTTTCTGTATGCACACTCATTCTCATTCTTGTGTTGTACTCCCCCTAACTTTGTGCTACTGCTCTCCCCCTTTTTGGCACAAATAGCTAAAGGCTTTCTTCGGGCTTCTGTTGAATAGCATCCAGTTGTGTCTTAATAGTTGTGAGACGCATCTGAGTTTGATTGTGAAAGGAGTGAAGAAGCCGTTCTAACTCGGATATCTGATGAGCCACATTCGTAATCAAGTGGCTTTGCTTGGCTGTTTGAAACCCAGGAGGAGCGGATGAAGTGCCAGTTGATTGGGCAGGTGTAACTGGAGCATGAACTTGTGGAGTTTCATATGTGGGTGGCTCACTCTTAGGAGTTCTAGAAGAATGACTCTTACTTGCTTGGAGAGTGATCATAGAAATTGGACGCGGACGGGTCATCATTTTTCCATCAGAGGGGAGATTAATACCTTCACGAAGAATGAACTTAATAATGAGACTGCAAAATGGAATACATCCACATGCTGCTGATCGAGCCGCGGTCTTCCTTATAGTTTGAAAGATGTGGGCACAGATGTCAATGGACACTCCTATAATAAGATCACACAGGAATTGAGCTCTTCCGAGATTGATGAAAGTTGTGTTGAACAGTGGATAAAGATTGGAAAACATGATCAGCTTCAAAGTAGTCAGCTTAGGTGCAAACTTAGCAGTACTTATAGATGTGCCTTTACTAGAGACTTCATGGTCAGGTCCAAGAACTTGTAGAATGTCGTGAATCTCTAGAGTTCTATCATCATAGGGAGTTAGATTCACATTCTGAGGTCTTGTGATGTGGAGAACGTCGGCTATGGAGTTCGGGTTGATGATAAATTCCTTTCCTCTCACCCAGCAAATCAGTTCAACTCCAAGGTCACTAATATTGGAGTAGCATTTTTTGACCAGTTCATCCATTAGGTCTTCAAAATTCCTGAATAAGGCTGCCCAATCTCTTGATTCAAAGATCCAAGGGACAAAAGTAGTCTTCAAAGTGTTGAACTCAACCACACGTTCCACTATAGGAGATGGTAAGTCAAAGATGCTTGAGTAGATGTGTGAGTTAAGAGGGGTTCTAAACCTCTCACAATTGGAGTCTTTAGATGATTGAGATGATAGTCGAGTCTGTTTAGCAATCAGAGTTGATTGATCACTGGGCACAATGTTTTTTCCTTTAGGAGAATGACGAGTCATTTGCAAGGGACCAGTCACACAGCAAAGAGCCAAATGCAATACCACAAGGCACACACATCAGTTTGATTAGATTCAGGTATAAGAATGTGAAATAGGTAGATCTCACTCCACAAAAACAAGAATCAGGTTAGAGACAAGTAGTCAAAGGCAACATAGACACGAAAAGTGGAATAGGCAAGCAATTATGGAGATAAACATCAATACCTCAGAATCAAGTGGCCACTGAGCATTACAAGGATTCAAAAGACAAATAATGAAACAGTGATATGAATGAAATAACCACTATCATGAAACAGTGCACAGACCCCAGACAACATACAAACATCAGTAATACGGTCAAAAACACTAACACTCAGATAATGAACAATCACCAAGATAAAGCAAACCCTTGAATGAGTATGACATTTGACAAAATCATAATGCCACCAATACACTCATAGAAACAAGAAAAGCAGACTCAAAACATGGAAAATGAAGTGAGATAGAGAAAACCCATACCTTTTCTTGAAGATTTGAGAAGAAATGATGCAGAAATGGAGTGTTTGGGTCAGTTTCAGTTAAGAAAGAATTGGGGAAGACAGTGAATAGCCACAAAAATTCGAGGGAAAAATTGAAAAAGTTTTAAAAACTGTCTTCGAAATGCAGAACACGCATTTTTCGCGACTAGGGTGAGTTGCCAACAAGTCGCCAGGGCTAGCCGCCAAAACACTCAAAGACAAAAATGTGGAAAAATTTTCTAAGTGTTTTTCGCGACTGGAAGGTCTTCCCGTGAGGGAGTCGTGAGCTGAGCCGCAAAAATCTCTGTGTACCCTTCGCGACTAGACCCTTCACTCATGAACAAGTCGCCAAAAATAACATGCGAGCTCGCAGCTGAAGCATGCAACTTAAATGACCCACGACTGAGTCGCCAAAACAGGGCAACACTGTTTTTGAAATTTTTCAGTTTTTGTAAAAACAAAATACTTTCCAAAAACACTTAAAACACTTAAAAATCTTTTTGTGTTTGAATCAACAAAGATTGAGCATGTGAAAACACATTTTAACAAGTACAATCACACAAATGAATATGGCATTCATTGAACATAAACTTGTGTGTTGTGTATGAATATCAACAATGAGATAGTCCTTAGTCTAATGTGAAGTTTTAATGATCAATTCAACCAAGGCATACACAATTAGCACTAGATCATGTGATCTATCTCAATTATAGAAGTATGCATATATATCTCCCACAAGACTTGATAACATAACTTGGAGCTTTACATTTGACTCTATCATTAGATCTTTTTGATCTTTCTGACACAATTACATCTCATTTTGAGAATGCCTTTTGATATTTCTCCTTGATGGGATAGCCTTTGGCCTTTTGGAGAATCACACACTTTATTTTTTGGCGCTTTCCCTTTTTCCTAGTCGAATACTAGTATGTGCGATAGGCTTTTACAGCTCAATATCTCTTTTCATTTGGAGATTTACATTTGGAGAGCTCTTTTTAGCAAAAAATAAAAAATAAAAAGTGGAAAGATATATAGGCACAAGTCTATGCATGTCTCAAGATCAACAAAAACCATTTACTAATCATTCATGACAAGTTTGAAGATCTATTTACAACAGTCACATAGATTCCAAGATTTCTTCCACAGTGATAAGAGTGCAAAGGAACAAGCTACGCTCGTAAATGCACAAAGCCATTAGCACAAAGGTACAAGGCAAAACAAGTTTTGAGACAAAACTCAACAATGTCAATCAAACTTTTTATTTTCTACTTTTTATGTGGTTTTTTTATTTTTGACACATAAGAATGAAAAGATCGATCAAAAGCAATATTGAAGACAATTTGTAGGAATGAATGCAAAAACAAACAAACAAATTTCAAATCACATAACCAATAAACAAACAACCAAATAAAGTCACAAAGCATAGGAAGTATTGATGCATGGACATATTGTAGTGCTTATGCATGAGTACCCTTTTTCACCCACACATCACTTGCATTTGGGGTGATATCCTTAAAGGATTAGGTACGGGAGTTAGGGTTTTCAAACCTTCGTGTGAAGCTTTCCAAATAGTTGGTGAATGCCCCAATCATCTTTATCATGTCCATCATTCTGGGATCACCACTTCGACCTCTTGATGGTTCACCAGCCCAATTTCTCCTGTCATTTCTAGGTCCTTGAGACCTTAGAGCACTTGCATTATTCATTGCTCTTAGCTTTTGACAATTTGGTCGAGTGTGCCCATGAAGTCCGCAGTAGTGACACATATAGTTTGATCTAAGACTTCTTTGTGATCGGGGACGAGACTTTGCTCGGGATTCAGACTTGCCCACAGATCGCTTATGAGAGTTGTTCAACATCTGTTTGTCATCCACATTCCTCTTTTCCTCCATCTTGGGCTTCTCAACAGTTGGACTAACTTCAATTTGTTCTTTGGCCTTTATAAACTTCACTTCTTTAGTGACACTGCATGATGAACTACTTCCTCCGATATATCCCAAACCGAACTTGTCTGAGAACTATTTTTGAGATGAAATGACATCATTTAGCTTCTTGGTGGAGACCCTCTCTATCTTGGCATTGGCTTGCACAACCTCTTGCTCAAGAAATCTCTATCTCACCATTCAACTTCTCTATTTCACACTTAGCTTCCTTATGACGCATTAGAAGACTACTATAGTCCTCCTCGGCTTTCTTCATCTTTTTCACAGCCACCTTGGCCACACGTGCATACTCTCCTAATTTTTCAAGAAGAGAATTATAATTCTCTTGAAGACAGGCTACATTCTCATCTTCTCCAACATCCGACTATTCCATAATTCTTATGGATTCTTCATCACTATGTTCCCCAAGTTCTAGCACAAGCAAATTCAAGTCCTCCGAAGACTCTACATGAGCAATAGCCATAAATGCAGAGTAATTTCCTTCACCGTCACAGCTTTCATCAGAATCAGAATTTGAAGAGTCCGAGTCACTAAGTATTGTGGCATACACCTTGCCTTTCGATTTCAAATAATTCGGACATTCTTTCTTAAAGTGTCCATGCCCGTTGCATTCAAAACAAGTGACATCTTGTGTAGATTGGGATTCTTTTCCATCTTTCCTTTTGAATTCCCTTTTCTCCCTTCCTGAACTTTGGAATTTCCCTTTATCACCAAATTTACCACTATTTTTGAACTTCAAAAATTTTCGGAAATTCTTTGCAAGATAGGCAACGTCCTTCTCGACTACATCATCATCCGAAGAGTCATGAACATCCACCCTTTCATTTACAGTCCTGAGAGCAAAGGATTTTCTCTTTCTTTGATTGGGCAATGACAATTCGTAGGTCTGAAGAGAACCAATCAGCTCTTGGACTTTAATATCATCAAGGTCCTTGCTCTCTTCAATTGCTGTCACCTTGGCACAAAAGCTTTCTGGAAATGATCGAAGGATCTTCCTTACTATTTTAGAATCCTCCGTTTTCTCCCCCAAATTGAATTTGCTGACGACTACTTCATTCAGCTTGCTATAGAAAGAATCAAAAGACTCATCCTCGCTCATTTTGAGCTCCTCAAACCGAGTGGTCAGCATTTGCAACTTGGTGTCTTTCACTTTCTTCGTTCCTTCGTAGGTGGTTTCCAATATCTCTCATGCTTCTTTGACAACCGTAATGTGTGAAATCCTGTGAAATTCATCTAGAGAAACACCACAGAAAATTGCATTCAAGGCTTTACTGTTAGCATTAGCTGCCATAAGGGCTGCTTTATCCCAAGTGGATTTAGCAGCCTCCGGCCTAGTCCAACCTGCTTCTACCACATTCCAAACAATATCATCAATTGAACACAAGAATGCCCTCATCCGGACTTTCCAAAAGGCATAATTGTTTCCATTAAAAAATGGTGGAACATTCAAAGATTGAGACCGGTCCATCTCAATACGGGGTCAAGGATCACACTAAGGTGTTTAAACCACAAAGAGTGCACCCGCTCTGATACCAATTGAAAGTTCAAATAGTGTGAAATAAACTATGAACGTTTAGACCCCAAAATTAAAAATTACCAATTCAAGCAGTATGACAAACACAAAGTGTGCGAAAAATGAACACATGCTATAAAGAGAATTGATAAACAATCTAATCCAATTTAAAATCACATCCACAGCAGAAAATAAAAGGCAAAGATAAGTGAAGAGAGATGCAAACACAAGGACAACACAACGATGTGTTATCGAAGAGGAAACCGAAGCCCTCGGCGTAAAACCTCTTCGCCGCCCTTCAAGCGGTAAGTAATCCACTAGAAAATGTAGTTGGGATACATGAACAGCAATAGACCCTCAAAGCCTAATCTACCCAATGTACCTAAGCCCTCCAAGCTTCTTGCTCCAACGAGGTTGCGCCGAACCTATTTCTTTTCCAGCTTCCCGGATTCCACTACTTGACCATAGCATCAAGCAATGTGAAATTGGTTCCTTCCTAATTGCTTCCCAAAGCACCAAATAGCCCTCTCACAGGAATGAATATGGTGAGAAAAGGTTTTGGTAAAGAGCCTCTCAAGGATTTGACAATGGAGAGGAAGAGAGTAGAGGAATTTGAAGAGTCTCTTAGGTAAAGATTGTGGATGAGTCAATCTTGTTTTCTCTAAGGTTTCTCTTTCAAAATTCTCTCTTTGAATTGTGGGTATAAGGGTATATATATAGTAGGGTGAGAAGGAATGTGAAAAGTCATATTTTTCCAAACAGAGTATTCTGGCAGCTTGACCTCACGACTAGGTTGAGTCTCAAGTTCAAGCCGTGAGCAAACGGCCTGGCCAGCCTGGGACTTTTGTCTTATAGTGAACAGCTGGCGCGACGTTTCAGCTTCTGGCATGCTTGGCACGTGTGCATCAATCTGGCGGCTTATAGCCACGAGCCACCCACAAGATCCAGCCGCAAGTCCCTGCTTCTTTGCACACACTTGAGCAATTCTTCACACTCTCTCACACACTACCCTTACATGATTCCCACCTAAATACAGGGTTTCTAATTGTTAAAATACAAGCAAATTTAGCACGGAATAAAGCCAATAGGATGGTTGATTAAATTCAACCTTACAATCCATATCAATGCCACAACTAGAAGTGGGTAAAAGAGGGACTGAGGAAGACCCACAGCTATACGTAGCACTTGGACTTGGCAACTGAAAAATCACGATTTCATATGGGTTTGTGTTTTCTAGGATTTTTTGCTAGGGGTTGTGTTTTCAGTTTTGCTGTAGAATGTTTAAATAGTGTGTAAAACACCTATGAACGGAACCCCAATATACAAATTACCAACACAAGCTTATAATCAAACAATATATGTACGGAATATGAATATAAGCTAAAATTGAATTGGTAAAACAATCTAAACTGAAATTAATCACAACCACAACATTAATTAAAAGGCAAAGATTAAGGAAAGAGAGATGTAAACACAAAGACAACATAGCGATGTGTTATCGAAGAGGAAACCGAAGTTCTCGGTGAAAAACCTCCCCGCCGCCTTCCAAACGATCAATAATCGACTAGAGAATATAGTTGGGATACATGAATAGTAGAAGACCCTCCAAGCTTAATATACCCAGTGCACCTAAGCCTTCCAAGCTTTTTGCTCCAACAAAGTTACGCCGAACCTTGTCTTCTCTAGCTTACCCAATCCCGCAATAGCCCATTGCATCAACCAAAATGAATTGGTCCCTTTTTAACTACTTCTCAAGCACCAAATAACCTCCTCACAGATAAGGTTATGGTAAGATAAGGATTTTGGCTAATGTATCTCTCAAGGATGTATCATTGGAAAGGGTAAGGGTAGAGGAATTTGGAGAATCAAAGGATGAAGATTGTGGATGAGTCAATCTTGTTTTTCTCTAGGGTTTCTCTCTCAAAATTCTCCCTGGAAACTCTTTACATTTCATGGGTATAAGGGTATTTATAGTAGGGTGTGTATGGAATGCGAATAGTCAGGTTTCTAACAAACAGGGTGTTCTGGCGACTCGGCCTAGCGACTAGAACGAGTCGCGAGTTTGAGTCGCGAGCTAACTGTCTAGCCAAACTGTAAGTTTTGTCCTACAGTGCAACAGCTGGAGTGACCCTTCAGCTCCCCTGCATGCTTCACACATGTGCCACCTTTGGCGACTTGCCAGTCGTGAGCCAGTCGCAAGTCACGAGGCCCTTCTTGAGTGCACACTCTTAAGCTTTTCTTCACACTCTCTCACACACTACCATTACATGATTCCCACCTAAATACAAGGTTCTAAATGCTGAATTACAAGAAAATTTGGCACGGAATAAAGCCAACTAATGATTGAATAAATTCAACCTTACAGCTGTGGGTTTGTGTTTTTAGATTTCTAGGTTGAGGGAACTCGAGTCTTTAAGGCTCGAGTTCCACGTGGATTTTTTTATCCACCTCAACTATACACCTCATGGAACTCGAGTCTTTGAGATTCGATTTACTACAGTAAAATCGAGTCTTAGAGACTAGAGTTGTTAGTTTCCTAAATAATTTGGAAACGTTACTAACTAACAAAATAGTTTGGCTTTTATAGTTATTTTAAAAAAAAAAATCCAAAAAGAACGGGTCGGAATAATTGGTTCTAACCCGGAGGCTTGAACTAGTTGGAAATTAATTTATTATTACAAGAAAGATAAACCAAAGCTTTTAAATTTATTTTTTAAATCAAATAAACTAAAACTTGAATCCCACTATCTATGAGATTTATGTATAACAGATATGACAATTCCCCTTTCTTTTTCATTACTAACTAACTTAAATATATATATATATATATATATATATATATATCTCTAGAAAAATAAATTAAATATGAATTAATCAATATTTGTGTCCTGCCTCTTTCTTTTCTTTTCTTTTTCTTTTTCTTTTTTATATTATTACTAACTAACTTAAATATATATATATCTCAAGAAAAAGAAAGTAAATATGAATTATCAATATTTGTGTCTTGCCTCTTCTTTGTTATATAAAATTGAATTAATTTATTGTCCTTGAATATTGCTTTAAATTCGTAATTACTTTTGGTTTGGGTTTCCTTGACGTAGAAGAAAAGATTTGTTTTTGGGGTGGAAGATAAATATTATCCTTGACATAAAAGGAAAAATGATTTTTAGTTGAAAAACTAATTGGGTATTCTTTATCCATTAAATAATAAAAGAAAATCCTTATATATATATGCATTGTTGAAAGAGTAATAGTACATAGACAAATTATTTTATAACAATTTTACAAATTGTTGTTGTGACTAACTTCTTGCTAGTTCTTATTTGAGCCCTAAGGGCGGAACTATGTATATAGGTGGGGGGCCATCCCCAAAAATTTTGAAATTTCCTTTAATATATATAAATAATTATTTTAATGTTTTCAAAATATAGCCTACAAAAACAAAAGTTGGCCCCCCAAGTATTTGAATTAGTCCAATAATGCTCTTAAAAAAAATAATTGATCTAATAGTTATAGAGACATAACTTTATTATTCTCAATTTTATTTTTGATTGTAAAATATGCTATTATATTTGTTAAATATTTGATAAAGTTTGGCACTAAACATGTTTAAATTTGTAAAGTTGTGATTTACAACTAATTTGTGTTGGCTTTAATATCGTGCCAAATTTAATGTAATTTTGTTCAATCTTTTGTACCTTGTATTTTATGCAGAATTTCTTTGTAAGGGTTGTGTGTGAGAAAGTGTGTGAAGACTCAAGGCAAATTGAAGATTAAAGAAGTTTTCACGGGTAGCTCACGAGAAGCCTTCCTGCGAAGTGAAGCATGTGCCCAGCATAAGACTGGAATGCAAAAAGTCATGACAGATGGTGACAATTGATTTTCGCGAGTGTCTCGCAGGTAAGGCCTTCCCGCGAGATACTCACGAAACATTCTGATTTGCTAATTTGTCATATCTGATACACCAGATCTCTACCCACACTATATATACCCACATTACCCACATATTGAAAGGAGTATTTATTAGAGAGAAAACCTTAGTCATTACCCCTGAGAGTGAGAGATTGTCATACCCACAATTCTCTACACAATCCATTGTGGTTTTCCTCAACTTCTACATCTCCATTTCCAAATCCTTGAGACGTTGATAGCTCAAACACTTACTGATACCAATTGAAAGTTCAATATGTGTATAACACACCCTTGAACGTTTAGACCCCAAATTTACAAATTACCAATTCAAAATTAATGTCAAACAATTAATGTGCGGAATGTGAACATAAGCTTAACACATAATTGATAAACAATCTAAACCAAATAAAATCACATCCGCAGCAGAAATTAAATGGCAAAGATTAAGGGAAGAGAGATGCAAACACAAGGACAACACAACGATGTGTTATCGAAGAGGAAACCGAAGCCCTCGGCGTAAAACTTCTCTGCCGCCCTCCAAGCAGTAAGTAATCCACTAGAAAATGTAGTTGGGATACATGAACAGCAATAGACCCTCCAAGCCTAATGTACCTAATGTACCTAAGCCCTCCAAGCTTCTTGTTCCAACAAGGTTGTGCTGAACCTATTTCTTTTCTAACTTCCCGGATTCCGCTACTTGACCATAGCATCAAGCAATGTGAAATTGGTTCCTTCCTAACTGCTTCGCAAAGCACCAAACAGCCCTCTCACAAATATGGGTATGGTGAGAAAAGGTTTTGGTAATGCACCTCTCAAGTATTTAACAATGGAGAGGAAGAGAGTAGAGGAATTTGAAGAGTCTCTATGTGAAGATTGTGGATGAATCAATCTTGTTTTTCTCTAGGGTTTCTCTCTCAAAAATCTCTCTGGAAGCTCTTTTTCTTTTGTGGGTAAAAGGGGTATTTATACTGGAGTGAGAATGGAATGTGAAGAGTCAGGTTTTTCAAAACAAGATTGGCTCGCAGCTTGACTGAGTCGCGAGTTCCAGCCGCGAGGTAACTGAATGGCCAATTGTCCTATTTTGTCCTGTAGTGCTCCAGCTGGCGTCACGCTTCAACTTCTGGCATGCCTAGCACGTGAGCAGCTTCTGGCGGCTTGCAGCCATGAGTTACCCGCGAGATCCAGTCACGAGTCTTTGTTTTTTCTTGCACACTCTTGAGCATTTCTTCATACTATCTCACTCACTACCCTTACAAGAATCCCACCTAAATACAGGGTTACTAATTACTGAAATACAAACAAATTTGGCATGGAATAAAGGCAACAAGATGGTTGATAAAATTCAACCTTACAATCTCCCCATTTGGCTATTCCGTGACAAAACCCTAAAACAGACTCTAGAATTAACATGTGAGTTGGGAACAGTTGAACATAAGTCACTCACACCTAACTCTAGAAACTATGAAGCTCTTGAATCATATGAACATGAATCTCCTGAAACACAACAATACATCATGATCATTGTATGTAGAAAAACATGAAATGCATATGAAGCAGGCATGATGTGAACAAGCAAAGATGGATTTATGAAACAAACCATGGCTTGACCAAAGAAGCAATCACTACAAGGTAGTGATGACAATGTTCATTCACACTTGGAATGAACACTTGGACATACAAGCTAATAAGATTAATGCAAATCACTTGCATGCCCAACACTCAACCAATGCATAATACACTAAGTATATGCATCGAGGAACAATCCTACAAGGGCACAAGAGTGACAATACTTAAAAGAAAATGCATGACATTTAGTTAGAAGTACCAATTCAACAAAACATAAAGGCTGCCTAAAGCATGGTACAAACCATAAAGCCTACAAAACAATGAAAACAAACCCTACAAGCATACAAAAGCAACATGGGTACAAACAACATTATATACTGAAAAACATCATCAATATATAAAATATATCAAAGTTTCAAAACCATCCATGTGTTATAAGTTTAAACCAAACATTAATCATAACCACAGTGTATCAAACCCATAATAACAACAGTTATTCAAAACATAGTACTATAACCATGAACAACAAAAAAATAAAGTAAACAACAGGATAAACACTTTGACTGCTCCCCCTCAAGAGCTGCTTCACAAAAAAAAACTTCTCCCCCTTTTTGACCAGAATGGCCAAAGGGTCAATGCTCATGATGTGTGGTGATGCTGTCAAATTTTGCTGAAATAACATCAAGTTGGTCCTGCATGGCTACCATCCTCTCAGACTGCTCTGTCTAGACCTCTCTGAGTCCATCAAGTCTTTCCAGGATGATCTGAAATGCATCTAGAGGTATATCTGAAGAAGTTGATGCTCTAGTCCTCTTGCCTCTCCTTCCAGGTGTTGAAGTTGATGCCTGACCTGCTGCCTCTGCTTCAGTCTCCATTGGGTCACCCTCTCCTTCATCACCTTCATCTTCTTCACCTGGAAGATGAACACTTATCCTCTTGAAGGTTTGCTTGTTAATGGCTGAAGGAGTGGACATGGGACTGATGTCTTAAGGGATTGCAACACCCTTCTTTCTGAAAATCCTCATAAGTAGGCTAGGGAAGATCAGCTTAGGCCTAGAAGTGGTTCTAGTCTCATCAATAATAGTATCAAATATGTGGGAGCTGATATCAATAAATGTCTTTTCCTTGAGCTCCATTAGAAAAATTGCTCTGGCATTGTTAATTGTAGTCAACTTCTTGATAGGATACAGGTTAAACATCATGATAATAGTGAGACACCTCATGTCCACTAGAAAGGCTGTGGTATTTAGGCATCTCCCTTTTCTCTGTCCACCAATCCTCTGCTGTACAGTTTCTATAGAAAGCATATTGTCCTTATAGTTGATGAAATCATGATCTTCTAACCCTTCAAAACCTAGCACATCATCAATGTCATGTGCATCTAAGGTGAATTATGTTCCTCTAACCCAGCAACTCAACTCATCTTCCCTTATCACAGCATTGGAGTAAAACTCCCTAATCAAAGGTTCACACACAACTGGTAAACCACTTAGCAACTTGTCCCATCCTCTCCCCTAAAAACTATTTGGAATAAAGGTGTCTCTCAAATCCTCCAAATCCACATACCTTTCTTGTATGATGCCTGCCTTTAAGAAAAAATTCTTGTATCTCTCAAAATGGGGAACAGACCTAAACAGATTATGGTCCATTTTCATTCTCTTATCGGATTTCTTGGCAGGTGTTTTCTTATTTGGGGATGAAGGAGCCATTTATGGACAATCAGAAAAGGCCACAACAACAAAGCACAGTATATGTATACTCAAAAATCAGTATTCTGTTAGTGTCATAAAGAGATAAGCTTAGAGCAACATTTACAATCATAAACCAATAACTCAAATGAGTGTACCCATTGGTAGAAACTCAAGAACAGACAACATTTTGCAGAATAGTTCTAATGAAGCAGAGCATAACATCACCCAAAGGACAAACATATGTCAATGAGACATATCATGATGAGTATGAAATGACTCAAAATACTCAAGACAGAAGCACACATAATCAAATCAATATATCCCAACAAACAAACTCAATTATTTTGAATCAGTCAATCAAACCAAAGCCGCAGACATATTTAAACACACAAACTCACATACGGAGTAAATCACAGACAACTCCAAACCCATGAACCTAATGAGTATGTAACCCAACAAACGGCAAAGCTCAGAACAAAGATTAGTATAAAGAGAATAAATTATGGTTAGCAAATGAAATCAACAACAAAAACAACCAACCCAAACCCATTAATCTAAACAAAAAAAATTTCGAACACAGTATATCTCAAAACACAGTGTCAGCTCAAAAATCAAGAAAATACTACTTGAAACATGAAAAATCAAGTGAGACAGAGAAAATCCATACCTTTTTCTTGAAGATCTTAAAATGAGATGATGCAGAAACAGAGTTTGAGGAGGGTGACACAGAGTGTTTGGGTTAGTTTTAGTTGAGAGTGAAATGGGGAAGACAGTAAACAGTCACAAAAATTAGAGGGAAAAACTAAAAAACAATTTAAAAACTGTCTTTAAAATGCAAAACACGTGTTTTTTCACGATTCATACAAGTCGCCAGTCAGTTGCCAAGACACCTGCCAAAACACTTCAAGCCAAAAGATTGAAAAACTTTGCTAAGTGTTTTTCGCGACTGGAAGTCTCACCCACGAGAGAGTCGCGAGTTGAGCCACGAAAATCTCTATGTATTCCTCACGACTAGACCTTCCTCTTGCGAACAAGTCGCCAAAAACGACCCGCAAGCTCGCGGCTGTAGGATGTGACTTGGATGACCCGCGACTGAGTCGCCAAAACAGGGCAACACTGTTTTTGAAATTTTTCAGTTTTTGTAAAAACAAATTACTTTCCAAAAACATCTAAAACACTAAAAAATATTTTTTTGTTTGAATCAACAAAGATTGAGCATGTGAAAACACATTTTATCAAGTACAATCACACAAATGAATATGGCATTCATTGAACATAAACTTGTGTGTTGTGTGTGGATATCAACAATGAGATAGTCCTTAGTCTAATGTGAAGTTTCAATGATCAATTCAACCAAGACATACACAATTAGTGCACTAGATCATGTAACCTATCTCAATTATAGAAGTATGCATATATGACCTCCCACATGACTTGATTACATAACTTGGAGCTTTACATTTGGCTCCATTTTTCAATCATAACATTAGATCTTTTTTATCCTTTTGAAACAATCACATCTCATTGTGAGAATGAAGTTTGATATTTCACCTTGATGGGATAGCCTTTGGCTTTTTGAAAAATCATACACTTTATTTTTGGTCGCTTTCCCTTTTTCCTAGTCAAATACTAGTATGTGCGACAGGCTTTTGCAGCTCAAAATCTCTTTACATTTGGAGATTTACATTTGGAGAACTCTTTTTAGCAAAAACAAAAAAATAAAGAGTGCGAAGATATATAGGCACAAGTCTATGCATATCTCAAGATCAACAAAACCATTCATTAATCATTCATGACAAGTTTGAAGATCTATTTACAACAGTCACATAGATTTCAAGATTTCTTTCACAGTGATAAGAGTGCAAAGGAACAAGTTACGCTCGTAAATGCACAAAGCCATTAGCGCAAAGGTACAAGGCAAAACAAGTTTTGAGACAAGACTCAACAATGTCAATCAAACTTTTTGATTTTCTACTTTTTATGTGGTTTTTGGATTTTTGACACATAAGAAGGAAAAGATTGATCAAAAGCAACATTAAAAAAATGTGAGTGAAAGTATGCAAAAACAAACAAACAAATTTTAACCCATACAATCAATAATCAAACAACCAAACAAAGTCACAAAGCATAGGAAGTATTAATGTATGGACATGTTGTAATGCTTATGCATGAGTACCCTTTTTCACCCACACGTCACTTGCGTTTGGGGTGATTTCCTTATAGGATTGGGTACGGGAGTTAGGGCTTTCAAACTTTTGTGTGAAGCTTTCCAAGCAGTTGGTGAATGCACCCATCATCTTCATCACGTCAATCATTCCGGGATCACCATTTCGATCTCTTGATAGTTCACCAGCCCAATTTCTCCTATCATTTCTAGGTCCTCGTGACCTTGGAGTAGTTGCACTATTGATTACTTTTAGCTTTTGACAATTTGGTCGGGTATGCGCTTGAAGTCTGCAGTGGTGACATACATAGTTCGATCTCGGACCTCTTTGTGATCGTGGACAAGACTTGGCTCGGGATTCAGACCTGCCCACAAATTGCTTACAAGAGTTGTTCAACATCTGTTTGTCATCCATATTCCTCTTCTCCTCCATCTTGGGCTTCTCAACAACAGGACTAACTTTAATTTGCTTTTTGGCCTTTACAAACTTCACTTCTTTGGTGACACTGCCCGATGAGCTACTCCCTCCGGTATATCCCAACTCGGATTTGTCTGAAAAATGCTTTTAAGATGAAATAACATCATCTAGCTTCTTGGTGGAGAACCTCTCTATCTTAGTATTTGCTTGCACAACCTCTTGTTCAAGAAATATCACTTTTGTTTAGGCTTCTAACAGCTCACCATTCAGTGTCTCTATCTCACATTTGGCCTCCTTATAGCGAATTAGGAGACTTTTATAGTCCTCCTCTACCTTCTTCATCTTTTTCACAGTTGCCTTGGCCACCCTTGTGTACTCACCTAACTTCTCCAGGAGTGAATTATAATTCTTTTGAAGATTGGCTGGGCTTTCATCTTCTTCTGCATCTGATTCTTCAACACCTCCCAATGATTCTTCATCACTATGTTCTCCAAGCTCTTGTACAAGCAAATTCAACTCATCTGAAGACTCAACATGGGCAATAGTCATAAAAGCAGAGTAATTCCCTTCTTCGTCACAGCTTTCCTCAGAATCAGAGTTGGATGAATCCGATTCACTCAGTGTTGTAGCATACACCTTGCCTTTCAATTTCAAATAATTCAGATATTCTTTCTTTCAGTGTCCATGCCTGTTGCATTCAAAACAAGTGACACCTTGTGTAGATTGGGATTCTTTTCCATGTTTCTTTTTGAATTCCCTTTTCTCCCTTCCTGAACTTTGGAATTTCCCTTTATCACCAAATTTACCATTATTCTTGAATTTCAAGAATTTCTGGAAATTTTTCACAAGATATGCAACATCTTTGTCAACCACATCCTCATCCAATGAGTCATGGACTTCCAACCTTTCATTCATGGTCTTAAGAGCAAGGGATTTGCTCTTTCGTTGAGTGGGCGGTGACAATTCATAAGTCTGAAGAGAACCAATCAGCTCTTGGACTTTGATGTCATCAAGGTCCTTACTCTCTTCAATTGCTGTCACTTTGGCACGAAAGCTTTCCGGCAATGACTGAAGGATCTTCCTTACTATTTTAGAATCCTCTATTTTCTCCCCCAAATTGAACTTGCTGACAACCACCTCATTCAGCTTGCTATAGAAAGAGTCAAAGGACTCATCCTCACTCATTTTGAGCTCCTTAAACCGAGTGGTTAGTATTTGCAACTTAGTGTCTTTCACTTTCTTCGTTCCTTCGTAGGTGGTTTCCAATATCTCTCATGCTTCTTTGGCAATGGTAATGTGAGAAATCCTGTGAAATTCATCTGGCGACACACCACAGAAAATCGCGTTAAGTGCTTTACTGTTAGCACTAGATGCGGCAAGTGCTACCTTATCCCATGTGGATTTGGCTGCCTCAGGCCTGGTCCAGCCTATATCAACAGCATCCCAAACTGATTCATCAATGGAACATAAAAATGCTCTCATGTGAACCTTCCAAAATGCATAATTACTACCATCAAAATATAAAGGTGCATTTAGGGATTGAGACCGGTCCATCTCAAAATGGGGTCAAGGATCACACTATGGTAATGAAACCAATAAAAGTGCACTCGCTCTGATACCAATTGAAAGTTCAATATGTGTATAACACACCCTTGGATGTTTAGACCCCCAATTTATAAATTACCAATTCAAGCTTAATGTCAAACAATTAATGTGCAGAATATGAACACAAGCTTAACATAGAATTGATAAACAATCTAAACCAAATAAAATCACATCCACAGCAGAAATTAAATGGCAAAGATTAAGGGAAGAGAGATGCAAACACAAGGACAACACACGATGTGTTATCGAAAAGGAAACCGAAGCCCTCGGCGTAAAACCTCTTCGCCGCCCTCCAAGCAATAAGTAATCCACTAGAAAATGTAGTTGGGATACATGAACAACAATAGACCCTCCAATCCTAATCTACCCAATGTACCTAAACCCTCCAAGCTTCTTGCTCCAATGAGGTTGCGCCGAACCTATTTCTTTTCTAACTTCCCGGATTCCGCTACTTGACCATAGTATCAACCAATGTGAAATTGGTTCCTTCCTAACTGCTTCCCAAAGCACCAAACAGCCCTCTCACAGATATGGGTAAGGTGAGAAAAGGTTTTGGTAATGTACCTCTCAAGGATTTAACAATGGAGAGGAAGAAAGTAGAGGAATTTGAAGAGTCTCTATGTGAAGATTGTGGATGAATCAATCTTGTTTTTCTTTAGGGTTTCTCTCTCAAAAATCTATCTAGAAGTTCTCTTTCTTCCGTGGGTAAAAGGGGTATTTATACTGGGGTGAAAATGGAATGTGAAAAGTCAGGTTTTTCAAAACAGGGCTGGCTCGTGGCTTGACTGAGTCGTGAGTTCCAGCTGCGAGGTAACTGAACGGCCAATTGTCCTATTTTGTCCTATAGTGCTCCAGCTGGCGTGATGCTCCAACTTCTGGCATGCCTGGCACGTGAGCAGCTTCTGGCGGCTTGCAGCCGCGAGTCACCCGCGAGATCCAATCGCGAGTCTCTGTTTTTTCTTACACACTCTTAAGCATTTCTTCACACTATCTCACTCACTACCCTTACAAGAATCCCACCTAAATATAGGGTTACTAATTGTTGAAATACAAGTAAACTTGTCACGGAATAAAGCCAACAAGATGGTTGATAAAATTCAACCTTACACATCCTAAGTGTAAAGTGAGGTTTTGGTGCTGCTGGGAAGCATTGGAAGAAGCCATTTGTTTGGTGGATGCAATCGAGCTGAATTGCGTGATCCAAAGAGCTAAAGAAGATAAGGCTTTGTTAAGTTAGTTGGTAGCAGGAGCTTGGAGGGCTCGAGCACATGGAGTAGACTAGGCTTGGAGGGTCTTTCGTTATTCGTGTACTCCAACTTATTCTCTAGTGGATTGATTTACCGCTTGGATAGTGGTGGAGAGTTTTTCGCCGAGTTCTTCGGTTTCCTCTTCGATAACACATCGGCATGTTATCTTGTGTTTGCATTCTTCTTCCTTACTCTTTTAGCTTTCATTTTAATGCTATGATTTGATGAATATGGCTTAGAGCAGTTATATTGTTTGTTCACTTGCATTTACTCTATTCCGCACTTAGTTTAAGTTAGAGTAAAATCAACCGAGCCGTAATTTTAATTTGGGGGTCTAAACTGCTCTTGTGTTTTCACACAAATTCGAGCTTTCAAAATCTATCTTTTTTAACTCGTATTTGGTGATTAACAAGTTATTAACTCATTAAAAAAATTTTGTCATTAAAACTACACATAAAATGTCTTTTTAGTTATCACATAATAGGTTAGGGCAAGATAACTTCAAATATGTTTCGAGATTAACTTAATTCTCCAAGTTTTGAATTATTCATGTTTCTGAAAATTTCATTAGTTCAATTGAAAGATTTTCTACTTACTTTAGTGTAAAATTTGATAATTTGTATTGAAAATGAAAATTTTAAAGATTTCACTATGAAAATGGTAAAAATGAATTTATTTTATGAAAAATCACCATCAAACATAATTTTGATAGAAAATATTACGCTCTTTTTTTTTTGTTGGGTGTGAGTATACATATAACTTATCAAATTAAAAAGTGTGTGTATATATGTGAGTGTATAATAAAAAAAGTGTGTGTGTGTGTATATATATATGTGCATGTGTGAGAGGTTGTCTTAATAAATATATTAGTATTGCAACTTAGCCCCCCAAACAAAAATTTATGGCTTCGCCCCTGTTGGGCCCACCACTAACATAATTTTTTTCATTTACCAATAACCACATGTCACATTAGTAGTTTGTAAATTTTTTTTGTAAAAAAGTATGTATCTCTAGCATTTTCCTTGTTGAAAAGGGTTTGGTGGTTTTTGCCAACAGTTCCTCCCATATGAGAAGAGGAGAAAGTTCCTAGAAGAATATGAATTAGGTTTCTTCGAATAATAGTTGGTCAATTATTTGGGATTGAAAGATTACCCGTTGTTATGTATTGAGAATTTGTTGTTTTGTGGGTGTGAGAGAGTTATTGGGTGTACTATGGCTTAAGGATTGTGAGTTTGTGTTTGTGAGAGGTTTTGTTTATGTTGGTGAGGGTTTGTGACTATTTTCATGTGAGTTGTGACTATTAATTAATGTGGTTCTAATTTACATCATTGATAGTGAATATTTTAATTAGTGTTGACTGTGAATGTAGGTATCACAATAATTGATATTAGAGATTTTGTTGTTGAACAATATGTGCGCTATTTGAAAATTATTTAATTATGAAAAAAAATGTAATTAATATAAGATTTTTTTTTTTTTGAGAAAGTAATTAATATAAGATTTAGTTATTATAAGAAAGAAGAATTGTAACTAATGTTATATACTCTTAAAATATAAGGTTGTTTAAAAAAAAAAAAAAAAACTATCTTTTATTATGATACGTTCCATATCATTCATAGCAGATATTTTGGTTGGTGTTCCTCATGGATGTATGCATGAAATCGACCAACCACATTAAATATTTTTGTCTCTTGGGAATATTATATTTTTCCTTTTTTAAGTGAATGAGCTTCCACTAACCCCAAATTACAGTAATCTATATCTATATTGAAATCTAAATCTATATAATAAGAGAAGTGTTATATCCACAACATTTTCACAACAAATCATACGTGGTTAGTTGTTATTTATTATCATTTGAACCTACCACTGAAATTACTTTTCTACCCCACCAATAACAACTTGCCACACAAAATTTGTTGTGAAAATATTATGAAAATGTTATGGACTTAACATTTCTCATATATAATAATATAAAAGTGAAATGTCAGGCTTTTCGTTTACTAATTCACGTAAGTATACAAATTTATCTTGTGATTACTTTTAAAAACACCGAAAACACTTGCCTTTTCGTTTTGTGGATTAAGGCTTTATTTGGTTTGATGAAAGTGGAAGGAAAAAAGAAGAAGAAGAAAGGAATGACTTTCCTTTGAAAAAAAAAAAAAAAAAGATATTTATACCTCACATCTTTCCTTTCTGTTTCTCTTCGTATCCAAATACACTAGAGGAAATACTTTCTTTTCCCCACTCTTTTTTCTTTTCCTTACCCTTTCTTTTCTCTTCTCTTCCCTTCCTTTCCCTTCCACTGAACCAAACAATCTAAGAACATCTCCAGTAACTTCTCTAAATTTTGTACTGTTTGGAGAGTGAACAGTTGCATTTACCTTTTACCTATTTACTTTTTTAAATACACATTCCAACAAACTCTCTATCATTTCTCTATCCCATTTAAATATTATTTTTTCATTCTTTCTTTAATTTTCATTTATTCTTTTTTTAATATTTCTTTATGCTTTCCCAACTATTATATTTTTCTAATTCCCAATAACTATATTTTTAAATCTCCAAATGGTAACATTTTAAAATTTTTCAACAATCATACTTTCCAATGGTTTTTTTTAATGATCATATTTTTCATGCTTGCATTATTTTTCATTTATCAAATCGATATTAGTCTTGAAATTTATCAAATTTATGTAATTTGGAATGAATTTATGCATTAAATTTTTCGCAACTTTTTTTTTTTAGATTATTATTATTATTATTATTGTTATTTAATAATTAAATAACTTATAATTAATTAATTAATTATCTCTTTCTATTTTTTCTCAAAAAAAGAAACCTATCTAATATTAAATACCATATCACACGATTACATACCCAAAAAAAAAAAAAAAAAAAAACAAAAAACCAAGGGAATAACTCAATTTTATTTAAACCTACTAATTTTAAAGACCACACATTTTCACACCCAATTGATTACTCAACTTTAACCGTTCTTTTAAATATATATATATATATATATATATATATATATATATATATATATATATATATATATATATATGAGACACGTTATTCATTTATCACATCAAAGAAAATAGAAGAGAGAGAGGGAGAAAGAATGCAGTAGAGAGAGAGAGAGGGAGAAGACCGGTGGAGGTCAAGTGTCGCCGGAAGGACAAAGTCAGCGGAGATCGGCGTTCACCATGCAGCACCTCGTTCGCCTCCCCACCGCCGCTATTCCTTCTCCCCACCACCAGACTAGGTCAGATCAGCTTAACTTTTGTTTTTCTTATTTTCTTATTCTGATTCAACTTTGCTTTTATAATAAGAAATCGATTTTGTTTTGTGTTTTGTGTTTTGATTATGTGAGACGTTTGAGACTATGAGGGAGAAAGAATTGTTTTTTATTGAGTCGTTTGATTTTTTAAAGGATAAAATTTCATTTAGAGTTGCTACAGTGCTCTCCAAGTTAAGAGATCTACTGTAGCTAGAGGTGGCAATTTTTATCCATATTCATGAACCCGCCCATTACCTACCTTATTTAGATAAGTCTTAATCCAATTCATTTGAATATTTGGGTTAAATGGGTAAAGACTCTTTTAGTTATTTAATTAGATGAGTCTAAATGGATAAATCCACTAATACCCACTAAACCCATCTAAAATTTAAAATTAAATAAACTCACAACTACCCGCTAAACCCTTCTAAAATCTAAAACTTACGTAAACAGTATAACCTTGACACTTTCCCTTAGATTTTCTCAGTAACCAAACAAAAGTAAAGAAATTCTAGAGAGAGATGGAACATACCTGAATAGCGATTTGAGGTCGGGCTTCAACGGTGGCGTAGAAGGTCGTTGAAGGCATCAGATTTCTCAGGTAAGTCACTCAATTCTTGGGTTGATTTCTAAGTTAAAGTTTTCGAGAATTTTGGGTTTAGGGTTTTCGGAGACAAAAAAATTTCGGGTTTATTGTTTTGTGATTGTTGCTGACCATGATTTTTTTTTGGGTTTGATTAGAGGGAAGCAATGAAAAAGACTTGGAGAAGATAGCTCAACAAGAACAGAAGCTATTCCCCTTTGAGACCTTAGTTGCCGCTAAAGATTTTCACAACTCACAAGCTCGGTGAAGGTGGCTTTGGACCCGTTAAGATTTTCAAGGTAAGATTAAGATCCCTCTCTCAATTGGGTTTTGAGTTCTAAGTTAATGTCTATTTCTTTTCTAGACATTAACTATATGAATGGCTTTTTTTAGATTGGTAGGTGGCAGGGTTGATGATAATCCCATTGTCTCTACTTTCTTGAGGCATCCCGAAATCGAATATTGCATTTGCAATGTAATTTCATATAATTATTATAGTTCAAAGACCCTAATTAACCAGTCAAACTCTGATTCAAAGTTTGATGTAAAGTCTCTGGCAGTCTCTAAAGAAGTTCTTAATTGTGTGTTTATGTATCTAGAACTTATTCAAATAAAAATTTAGATTGGATAATTTTTACTCAGAACTTAGATTGGATAATAAATGATTTTTATTTTTTTAAAATGATTTTCATGGGATTGTATTCAGAACTTATTCAAAGTTTGAGACTAACAGGGAGATGGGCTCTAGAGTTTATATATTTTCAAGTATCTAATTATTCCCTTAAGTGTGTGTGTATATATATATATATATATATAAGTGAGTATAATTTATCGTATTCAATGACTCTAAAAAAAAAAAAACAAAAAAAAAGAAAGAAGAAAAAAAGAGAGGTGAAGACTCAGAATTGTTGATTCTATTTTGTAGTAAAGATTTAATCACTTATCAAACACAGTTCTGTAATGACTGCCCTGATTACAGAACTGTTGAAACACATTTTGGGGCAACAAGGTTATTGTCAATCTTCTTGCATTTAAAAAGTATGGTGGCTTATTTTGAGATATAAACTTTAGTGGAGGATAGGCAGGCGTATAAGTCATTCAAGACTCAAAATTACACTCATTGGTTGTTGAAGTATTTTGCGTGATATAATTTGGAAGAATCTGCTGTTTGAATGTTGGTTTTAGGTTCTGGTTTCAATGCAAATTATAGTTTCAAAAAGTAGTCCATTAAGGCTATATCTTCCAGGACATAGCTTTTTATTTTAAGTGTTGGTTTTTTAATTGTCTTTCTGATGAAAAGGGGAGTGGGAGGAGTGGGTGGGGATTGGAATTCTGTGTGAATAAACAATCTGTACAAGGGTGTCTTTTCTGAATAAAAGCAGCCTTAACTAAATAGAATCAATAGCCTCTAGTTCTGATGGGAGTTGTATTCGTCTGTTTTGGAAATCTCAGAATTGTTCTGAATCTTACCATATTGGCATGCTGTTGTCTGGCTTAACAATCTAGGAATATGGAATATCCAATTGTTGTAACAGTAGTATTGAAAACTCAAATTCTTTTATTTGAAGTAACAGTCTTCTTTCTTTCAATTGACATTCTTTTGGGACTTTGTTGTACCATGAAAAGTGACAAGCATGTCTTTTTTTATGTTTTTTGAGTGTGTTAGGTGAGTCTAAATTTATTTACCTTGGTTTGCAGATTTGCTGAAGCTTAAGTACTTTGGAAAGCATGGGACGTAAAGGATGGTGCCAATCCCTGCCTGCCTTACTCTTTTGTTTTTGATTGCTTGGAAGCCCTAGTTTTATTTTAGGCAGTTGTTGGTTCATGAAAGTTGGGATGGTTTATTGCTTTGTTTTGTTGGACATGACAAATGAACGAAATTGGGTAGAATGCTATGGTACTTATCCATTTCAGTTACACTTATTGTTCTACTTAAGCTTAATTTTAACTCTTATATACCTAGTACCATATTACTTCTTAAAGTTTGTTTTATTAATGTATGTGTGCTATTAGATACTTGCTGAGACTGATGGGCACTTCTCCTTTTGCTTATTTGTGTGGATAAAGTTTTGGAAATGAAGAGGCCATGGTTGTGAGTTTCACATATATTAATTTTTAAGTATTGTTAATATGTACCAATCACAATTGACGATATCAACAGTAGTGTAAAATTTTTTGTGAAAAAAACTCTTAACTGAGAAGTTAACATATTGTTGTCCACTTGTCCTATTGCCTTTTATTGGAAAACTATGCAGCTTGACAGCCATTACTCAGCTTGTTCACCATGGAATGATTTTTGTGCCTATTGGGTACACATTGGAGCTGGCATGTTTGAGATGGAGAAGGTGAGAGGTGGCTCCCCATATGGTGCAAGAACTTATGCCGGGGATGGATCAAGACAGCCTTCTGAGCTAGAGTTGGACTTAGCTTTCCACCAGGGAAAGTATTTTTCTGGCATTTCAAAGAAACTCAAGGGAACAGCTTGATTTATCCCTCACCATATATACAACATTTCCCATCTCAGAAATTGTTTTCATCTGCCTTTTTGTATTAAAACTATAATTATGTTCTTTGCTGATTAGTTTCTCTTCCATTTGCCTTGTTTGTACTAAAACCATATTTGAGTTTATCTCAGAAATTGTTTCCCTTCCTTACAGTATGTGTTGTGTCATGTGTGTATGGCCAATATATGCAAAGTCAAGTTCTCTTATCAACTTGTTGAACTATGCTATATGCGTACGCATTTGAAGATGGAGATGTGCCACATATGATAATGTCAATTTATTTTTTTCTCTCCCTCGTACTCAGAAGTTGAAATGAAAACTGCAAAGCAGATTTCCCAGACATAGGTACTTGTTCAAAGATTTTGACCAACAGAAACTGCATAACAAAGAAGCAAAGTATAAATCATCAGACAATAATAATATTAATAATAATTTTAGAAGTGAACTACAATGTGCTCTACGAAGCACATCTTTTTTATTTTTTATCCTAAATACAAGTACTCTCTACACAAAGCACATGAAATGTAATTGAATGTGCACAGCATAATAAGATAAGACCCAGTTCTATACACGGTGTGAAAAGGCAAGAAATAAAAAGTGATGAAGGTTCAATCTTTATTTCAGTTGGAATAGGTTCAGGTGTCTTACTGGGCATGGGCAATTTCATCAATCCAATGGTTTTTCTAAAAGCTCAGATTTATAATTCTAGGGGTATTTTGGTAATTTTGGATGTCCAAGGGTATATTGGTAATTTTGAAAGTGTAGGGGGTATTTGGGTCATTTTGAGTATTTAAGGGTATTTTGGTGATTTTCGAAGTCAATAAGGTATTCAACTAGGTTTAGAGGTATTTGGGTCATATTAGGTTAAATAAGCGGGTTACTAATTAAATGGGTTGGACGGGTAATGGATAATTAATTTATATATAAACGGGTCATAAATGAATATATAGATAATTACACACCCAACCCATTTATGACCCAACCCTCCCATTTGCCACCCCTATCATGAGCTATGCAACAATTTTGTCGTGGGTTGTCTTCTCTAAGCTACAAGTCATGCTACGAAACTAATATATATATATAAATATATATATATTCAAACTTAATTTTTTTATTGAAAATATTTAAAACTCTCTTAATATAGCAAGAAAAAAAAATCTTATATGTACTACGTGGCCTTATAGGTTTTTTTTTTTTTTGGATAGATAACGAAATGAAATACTATGGCAACATCTCAAATAAATGTGACAAATTTTGTATATTGTTGTTTAGCTTCAGTTTCTTGTTTGTTGCTTTCGACTCAATCTTTCATGAATGTGTGTATTGGAGAAAAAAATAGCACTACACTTTCTATATCCCACAAATTCATTCAACCATGAAAGTTCATGATAGTTAATAGACAATGATCCCAAAGACTTGGTGAAATGCACGCGGGTTGAATGAAAAATATATGTCATCAATATTTATGCTAGAAAACAATATACAACTATTCTTACTATAAGCATAATGAAAGATACTTGCCATCAATTTGTGTGGAAGAAAATAAAATACAACTATTCTTACTAAAAGCCATTGAAAACATGTGGTATAGGTTAGATTTCCAATTAATGCTTCACAAGTTTTTGGTCATTGTTTAAAACTCGCAAAGACTTTGGAAAGTTGTAGTCATGAAATTTTGGATTGTATAAGAATTGTTTGATACTGATTGTGGAGTTGCGGACATAATGTGTAGATATTATGTTATCCAAGTCTCTTTTTAATTCATGCTATATTGAACGTGTGGTATAGGTTAGATTTCTAGTTAATACTTCACAAGTTTTTGGTCATTGTTTGGAACTCACAAAGACTTTGGAAAGTTATAGTCTTGGAATTTTGGATTGTATAAGAATTGTTTGATACTGATTGTGGAGTTGTGGAGATAATGTGTAGATATTATGTTATCTGGGCCCCTCTATTATTCATGCTAGATTGAACGTGTGATATATGTTAGATTTTCGGTTAATACTTCACAAGTTTTTGGTCATTGTTTGGAACTTGCAAAAACTTTGAAAAGTTATAGTCTTGGAATTTTGGACTGTATAAGAATTGTTTGATACTGATTGTGGAGTTGTGGAGATAATGTGTAGATATTATATTATCTGGACCCCTCTATTATTCATGCTAGATTGAACGTGTGATATAGGTTAGATTTCCAGTTAATACTTCACAAGTTTTTCGTCATTGTTTGGAACTTGCAAAGACTTTGAAAAGTCAAAGTCTTGGAATTTTGGACTATATAAAAATAGTTTGATACTGATTGCAGAGTTGTGGAGATAATGTGTAGATATTATGTTATCTGTGTCCCTCTATGATTCATGCTAGATTGAATATGTAGCGATCAAATTTTTGGGTCAATTTTATTTTTTCTGTCATTTGTTTCTCTTTCCTCAAATATTTTAATATTAAAAAAAATTGGTATGCTCACAATGAAGTTCAACAAAAAATTATTTATTTATAACGATATTATTTAAGATTAAATTTACAATTAAATTCTCTCTCTCTCTCTCTCTCTCTCTCTCTCTCTCTCTCTCTCTCTCTCTCTCTCTCTATATATATATATATATATATATATATATATATATATATATATAATTGGTTAGGACATCCTATAATTTTTAACATATCTTTCGTTTAGCAAGCGTCACATGTTTCACCAAGTCCTATCATTGTTCAAAACCTCCAAAGACTTGGAAAGTTGTAGTCTTAGAATTTTGGACTATATAAATTTTTATGATGCAAATGGCAGAATTGCAAACTAAATGTGTGGTCATTGAACATGTAACAATAATGTTATCTAGGTCCCTTTGTTAACCATGACAGAATGAATATGTAGAAATCATGTAGTCTAGGTGCGTTTTATGTCATCTATTTATTTTTCCTCAAAATAAATTAGAAAAGAGAGAGAGAGAGAGAGAGTAATTTATAAGTTTAGATCTACATGCAATGATCCTTTGCAATAATAATAAAAACTCAATAAAAGTTTTTTTTATACATATTTATTCAAGTTTAAACTACAAATACATAACTTTAATATATTTTCAAATTAGACATTTAAATTTCATTCCCCCCCCCCCCCCCCATTTTAGTCTTTCAACTATAATCTAGTATAAATTTAGTCATTTTGTCAATTTTGTCCAATCTCACCATAAGTTTTAGATTTTTCACTTTATAAAACGATGTTGTTTTAGTGAATTCTATGAGGTGGATCCAATGGGAGAGCTAAATTGAAAATGAATGAAAATTAAAGGTCTCAAATAAAAAAAAAGTGAAAAAATCATTGAGTCGAGAACAATGCAAAATTTGAGTGTAATTTGTAATTTAGCCTATATTTAATAAGTTTTATTCAATAAATCAATTAGATAATTTATAGAAAAGGATAAACCTAATTTAATTAAAATTTATTTAGAGAAACTAAAACCTAAGTTAATCCAAACTATATACAGTATGTTTTGTGTATTGTTGCATTATCTTGAAAAAAAACGTGAGTTTTATTTATTTTTTATTTTTTATTTTTTTAGAAAAAAAAAAACCGTGACTTTTAATTTTTTTTCAAATTAACATAATCTCACACTAGTCAAAACTCCAAAATGTTGTCAGGCCCAATACTATCTTTGAAGAGAGGAAAGTATCACTAATCTCCACTGTAATTATGGTGTTAATGGATGCAATCAATCCTAAAACTACTGGGGTTGGTGTCTATGAATGATTCCTATATATACAGACTTAAAGTGGTTTGTGTACGCTGTGAAAGGGTGATGAGAATATGATAAAAAAAAAAAAAAAGCTAATTTTTTGGCTATGGGTTGGTAACCTAAGCTTTAGAGGTTTATGGCCTACATGCACCCAGTGGGAGACCATAAGGTCTAAAACCACGATTATCAGCCAAAATTATATTCTAATCCCAGTGTTAGCATAAAAGTTGAGCGCTTTAATTTTCTATACCTTCTCAGCTCTCATTATCTTTTAGTAAAGACTTTAAGCCAGTAAAATGTTTCAAAAAGTCTTTGGCTTATTACATGGAAAATTAAGGTATCGTGTCTCCTCAAAAAGACAAAATGAAGGTCTTGTTGTGGGTCACTCTATTAACTAGCGTGAATTGTAATCCGTGGAATTGTTGTCACTTGTCAAAGGCATGCAAAATTTAATCTCTTGTGGGTTACATAATTATTATTATTTTTTTTAACTGGATGGTATAATTTTTTTTTTTTTTTAAGAAATAGTTTTGAAAGTGAAAAAAAAAAAAAAAAATCAGATTATTCTACTTAGATATTAAAAACTAAAAACTCCTTATAAATAAGTATCATAATAATCCCATATACTTTAGATCTAGATTCACTCATATTGGTACCTATAGTGGATATATTTGTCACTGTCTATATAAGACTGTCAGCTTATAAAAATAATTAACCTATGACATTTATGCTAGACTTTTTTTTTTTTTTTGGTGGGTATGCTAGACATTTAGCACATTGTAAAGGACCCACCCAGCAAATGAGAAATAAGGCATCCCCTTAAGGTATGAATTTGAGGTATAAATTGGCTGACATATAAGCACTTCGGAAAACACCTATTGGAGAATCTTTTTTTTTTTTTTTTTTTTTTTGTTTTTTTTTTTAGAAACACACCCATTGGAGGATCAAAACACCATCTCTGATACTATCTTGCTGGACAGTCAAGATAACGATTCTGTCTAATGCCTTGTAATCTTGCTGTTTGTGTTTTAAATTTTAATAGTCTTTCTGTTCATCAAAAAAACATCTGGAAGGTCCAATTTGGTGTTGCATTTTCAATTTCATGTATGCAATGGCGGAGCCAACATCATACTCAATTTCTTTTTGGTAGAAAAAAAGGGAGGGGGGATTACTTATGACTGACTATTTTCAATATGATTCAATGAAATACACTTAAAAAAGAATAAGAAAAAGATAAACTAGAATAAAAAATAATAATTTCATTGTTTTCTTTTTTCTCTTTCCTTCTGTTATGGAAAAAATGCAAAATGATTTGGTTCTGCATAGTTGTGAACATTTTTTTTTTTTTTTGAAAACCATAGTTGTGAACTTATATTGTGTTCAGAGTATACAAAAAACAGAGCGTCAAATTCAATTTTGATGTTATTTTTCATCTGTTGTGCTAAGGAAATTGGTAAGACTTGTGTATTCCAAAACCAGTATTGTTTTAATTTACTTATTGGCATGTGCTTAGTAAAAATCAGTTATTTTATTTAACGATAACATTAAAATATTATTTTTATGTCAAATAAGTTGCCACATGGAATTTTTTGAAAAATATAACCAAAAAAGCTAAAACTTTACGAAAATTAAAACACAAACATATTTAGGGTTTACAATTTCAGCAAAAGAAAAAATTCTTCAGATTTAATTTTAGCATTTTGGAGCTAGAGGAACTCTTTGGTCAGATTTTCTTTGCAGCTTCCTCCATAAGTTCTTTTCATTTAATTTGCCTATCATCTCCATAGCAAATGGAAGAACCAAAATCAACTATTAGTCACACCTAAAGCCTTCGTGAGTTCTCAGAATAAAAGAAAAATAAATCTGAATGCAACGTTCATTGAAACCTCATCTAACATATAGCCTATCTCTACTTGAACTTTGTTACTAGAGTTAAGTAGCTCTATGAGCCTTCCAAAATATGTGTACATATATTTTGTAATATTTTAATAAGTTAATGGGGGAAGTGGACTTATGGGGAAGATAGAGTCTTCCAAAATAACAAGCAAGAAAAGTTTAATTAATAGTTTTATCTCCTTAAATTTGTGTGGGAGAAAATAATCGTGACTATTTTTAAGTCATTGAAAACGAGTGACATCATTAGAAATCTTTAATCTTGTTAACGTCTCATTGAGTCTTTGGTCATTGTTCAAAACTTCCAAAGTCTTTTGGTCATTGTTTGAAACATTCATAGACTAGGAAAGTTATAATCTTAAAATTTTGAACTATATAGTAATTGTTTGATGCAGATTGCATAATTGCAGACTAAGTGTATGACAATTATCAAACGTATAGCAATCATGATAACAAAGTATATTTAATAATATTTCATCGAAAAGAAATTCATAAATGATTCCTGTATAAAAATTTATCAAGTCTCTTAATTTGCAAGAAAAAAAAAAAAAAATTCGGTTGAAGTTGGAGTACTTTTCTTTTATTCGGTACTTTGTGCTATTATCTCTCTCCACGATACATGATTCAAATCCACCCATAAACCTTGAATATCCCACATACAAAATATCCTGGCCTATGATGTAATCTGCGCTTTTCCCTATTATTATTATTATTATTTGTGAGAAACAAAGATATAGAAATGAGGGAATAAGATTTTAACACAAAAACACACCACAAACTTCACTCAAAAGTCATAGTAACTTTTAAGAGAGGATTATTCCCCTCTCGTTAATATATTAAACTAGTTGAATTAGTTCTAGATTAATGCAAACAATTTAACATTATAGGAAAAAAAAACCACAAATTTAATGAGCGCAATTTACATTTTAGACTAGATGTAATTATAGGAAATATATGTAATTATCAAACTAAATTTAACATTGTGATTTAGTTTATAACCAGGTTTGACAAACTTGGTTGTAACCTAAGATTACAACTCTCACTAAAAAAATTAATATGATTATATATTTTAAAAATATAACTGTTAAATAGCATTTTTTTATAATATTTTTAATACACTTGTCAAATTTTATGCAAATAGAATGTTATTTATTATTATTTGTTCGTTTCAAGTATTTTCATGCATAATTTTAAACTAAAAAAACCTGAAATTAAAAATTTGATTGATATCATAGTTATAATTTTTGATATTCTAGAAATTTTACAAACATAAAAAATATAAAAAAAAAAATGTAATCTAATAATAAATTTCTCAAAATTCACATACAATAAAAATATATTATTTAGTAGAATTGTAACCTTAAGTTACAACTAAATTTGTAACTAAAATTTGTCCTTTAATTTATTCATATTACACATTATATGATTTATGAAGTTGGTTTATGATAAGGTTTGGGGTTGGGTTGGGTTTGGGTTTGGGGGCAGGGATGATGGGACAACCAAAAAAGCTTTACTTTGACCATAAAATAAAAATAATGAATAGTCGTCAGACCTTTTTTTTTTTTTTTTTTTTGAGAAAGAATAGTCGTCACACTTGACAGAGCAGCTTTCCATGTGCCTATAAAAAGCCAGCTTTTTATGGGAAGTTTGCCATGCACAAACACAATCCTAAGTCTTACCTCCTTTTCTTCCAAACTGTGGAGATATGGGTTTCATTGGGATTCTTATACAATTCACTTGGGTTACTGTGGTATTATTTGAATTGACAGCCGCAGCAGTAGAATTTCCAATAGCGCTGCCCAACTGCACGGACAGTTGTGGAGGTGTGGAAATTCCATATCCATTCGGCCTAAGAGAAGGTTGTTACTTAAATCAATATTTTTCTGTCAGTTGTACTACCAACTCTTTCGGCAAAACCCAACTAGTAATACCTGATGACGTCATTATTACAAACATTTCCCTCCAAGGCCAGATTGACATATCAATGTATATAGCCCATGACTGTTATGATGAACAAGGTGTGCCGGATGGTAATAACTCCAACAATCCGACGCTCAATTTGGCTAGCATTTTCACGGTCTCTAACACCCAAAACAAGTTTGTGGTAGTTGGCTGTGACACCTATGCATACCTTAATGGTTACCAGCCAGATAATGAATATTACTCCACGGGCTGCAGCTCCCAATGTGGAAGCACAAGGTACGTAGTCAATGGATCTTGCTCTGGTGTTGCGTGTTGCGCGCTAGATCTTCCTATTGGGTTAAGAGATATTACTATCACATCCAACAGTTTTTATAATCACACAAAAGTATGGAGTTTCAATCCTTGTGGCTATGCGTTTATTATCAAAAACGGCACTTTCACTTTCTCTGTAGACTCCCTTCGCAGTCTACGGGACAAAAAAGAGATGCCAATGGTTTTTGATTGGGCAATCGGGAATGAGACATGTAAAGATGTTGAGAACAAATCGAGTTACATATGTGGAGGTAATAGTAAATGTATCGATTCTAACAACGGGTCTGGGTACCGTTGTAAGTGCAACGACGGCTATCATGGGAATCCATATCTTCCTCACGGTTGCCAAGGTATTGATTTATGTATTTACATTATTTTTAAAAAAAAAAAATACTAAATTTCAAATCATGCCTTCTAATTTTTATATTTTTTAGGGAGAAAAAAATACCTCTCCATCCCAACCCTCCTGCTCTCCCTTTGTCAGCTTGTTATTGGAAAGGGGATGAGATGGGGCAACGCCAGCCCAACAGATTTAGAGGCCAGTTTTGCAAAAATTTATGTATATTTTAACATAATAATTTTTAAAAATATACCTATCAAATTATTTATTTTACACTATATTTTATTAAAATATTATTTTTTATCAATTTTTTATTACTGTCCCAAATCATCTAATCTACACATTTAGAGCATTTACATTATCTCGTGCAAAAAAAAATCTGTATATTTTGAGCCTACTTTTTTTTACACACTCGCTTTTCAAAACACTACACATTAGATTATATGTTTTACACTACATTAAATTAAAATATCAATTTATGTTTATTTTTAACTATTTTTCTCTTTTCATACACAACAACCACCATCTATTCTCCTCTTTTATTCTCAGAATTCATAAAGGAAGAATAAAAAATTAAATGCAAAATGAATAGTATTAGTATAAATTTACACACTTATTGTAGCAACTTTGTAAATTTATACATTTTTAATTTGACTGATGTGGGTGATTTTGAAGTTTTAATGTGCAAAATTGATACTTTTTTCTATTTTGCATTATTTGTTGCAAATGCTCTTATAGATTGAATGATGCAGGTAATTTTTTGGGCTTAATTGTGTAAATTTGACACATTTTTATTATTATATACACATTGATGGAATTAGAAAGAAAAATTTAATTGAAAAGAGATTAATATTGAAGGACTGGAATCAAGAAACAAAATAATAATAATAATAATAAAATAAAATAATGAATTGAACGGAAAATTAACAGATAGAAACTCTTTAAACTTCTTATGTTGCAATAATACTTTTTCATTTCATTTTACCCTTTTTTATTTGTAAAAAAAAAAAAAAAAAAAAAAAAAAAAAAAAAAGTCTTGGTCTTGAATATGTCATTGCTTTTTATTTACTATATTTATTTTAAGTCACTTAACGATGGGCAATTACATCACAGACATTGATGAATGCATAAATGGTGATAACTGCAAGGGCCCAGGAAAAAAGTGTTTGAACATACTAGGGAATTTTACATGTTCTTGCATCGAGGGGTACCGTTGGGACCGAAGTGCAGGAGTAGACCTCTGTGTTATCAATCAACCATCGCTACAAGTTAAACTTTTTGTTGGTAAGTATACTTAGAGTCCGTTTAAGAATAACTTATTTAGCTGAAACTGAGATCTAGTGTTTAAATAGAAGACTCTACTAGTTAGGCTAATTGAAACATATCTTTAACTTTTAGAGTTAAATAGTATTATTTCACTCCTTAAGCTTACATTTAGTTTGGTTTCATCTCAAAACTATTAAAAATGTTATACTTTGTACTCTTCAGTCTACTTAACTTTTTATCCATCTTAAATTTCTAGACTCATAGTCTGGTTTCTAAATAAAAAATAAAAAATTATCCATCTTATTTAATAGAATGTCTAGTGATATTATTTAATGATTATTTTTATATTAGTTAATTTGACTTGGAGCACCAATTAATATATGTAAGCATTAGTTAATAGGAGAATTATTAGGAACTATTAGAGGCTTTAGAGCACAGTAATATGATGTTCTCTTTTCTCACGTTCATGATAAATCTCACCATGAATTTTAATTTTTGGGATCCAAGTCAAATTAACTAATATAATACTTACTTGAAAGAAAACAAGAAGTTTTAACAACTTAGCACAAAAATGGAAATTCATGCAAATTTTAAGAGTGGGAAAAAGAATTGTCATCAAAATTCTTATGAATTTAAATCTAACCAGCAACCTGTATCATGTCCAAAAGAAAAATATAAAAAATGACTCTTTGCAAAACTGTAATCCATCTCCCCCTTGGGCCCTCTAAGAATGGTATAAAAAGTCCATTAATAATGTTTATTTCTATGGGCATAAGCTTCATCGTTTTGCTTCTTAGTAGCTTGTAGATGTACTTGATAGAGATTAGCAAGCTAATATTCTATTTCTTTCAAATGTAGGTGTTGGCATAAGCTTCATAGTTGTGCTTGTCTGTTGCTCTTGGCTGTACTTGATAGTTAAGCAAAGAAAGTTAATCAAGCTTAAACAAAGGTTCTTTGAACAAAATGGGGGTTTAATTTTACAACAAAAACTCTCCAAACAAGAAAATTCAACTGCAATAGCCAAAATTTTCACCGAAGAAGAGTTGCAAAAGGCTACCAACAATTACGATGAGACCTTAATTATTGGCCGAGGAGGGTTTGGTACAGTTTATAAAGGAATTCTACTAGATAATAGGATTGTGGCCATCAAGAAGTCCAAAACTGTTGATGAAAACCAAGTTGAGCAATTCATAAACGAGGTACTTGTACTTTCCCAAATTAACCATAGGAATGTAGTTAAACTATTGGGTTGTTGTTTGGAAACACAAGTTCCTTTACTAGTTTATGAATTCATACCCAATGGTACTCTCTTTGAGTACATTCATCACGAAAGCCAAGAATCAACCATATCATGGGAGACTTGTCTTAGGATAGCTGCAGAAACTGCAGAAGCACTATCATATTTGCACTTTGCAGCTTCTCCGCCTATAATCCATAGAGATGTTAAGTCTTCAAACATATTGCTAGATAGTACTCACACAGCAAAAGTATCAGATTTTGGAGCTTCAAGATTGGTTCCACTAGACCAAACACAATTAGCTACAATGGTGCAAGGAACTTTGGGATACTTGGACCCTGAATACATGCAAACAAGTCAATTGACAGAGAAAAGCGATGTTTATAGTTTTGGAGTGGTCCTTGTAGAGTTATTAACAGGAAAAAAGGCTCTATCATTTGATAGGCCAGAGGAGGAAAGAAGTCTAGCTATATATTTTATATCTTTTTTGAAAGATAATAAATTATTTGAAATTCTTGAGAAACATATAGCGAAAGAAGGAAAGGCGGAGCATCTGAGGGAAGTGGCAAATCTTGCAAAGAGGTGCTTAAGTTTGAAAGGTGAAGATAGGCCTACTATGAAGGAAGTAGCAACCGAATTAGAGGGTTTAAGAAAGGTGGAGATGCATGCATGGGTCAATGTTGATTCCAACTCAGAAGAAACCCAATTCTTACTTGGTGAGACATCAGATTCTTACAAATATAGTGCTAGTAGTAAAAGTACTAATGTGTACGATAGTGTGAGAGACCATGTAATATTTGACTTAGATGATGGGAGATGATCTTAGTTTTATAGCATATTTTTAGTAAATGCCATATTGTAATGATGTGTACTTTCTTGTTATGTGATGTCCATTATTCCTTCTTTTTTTTATCAATTTTTTTTTAAGTGCTTTATCCTAAACTAAAACTGGTGCAAAGGATAATTAAGACTAAAATATTGTTTTGGTCCCTAGATAAAAGTACTTTCTATTGATATCTGATGTCCGGAAGTGATTTCCACTTCCTTTTTTCTTTTTCTTTTTCTTTTTTTAAATAAATATCATACTTCTCTGTTGATATTTCCCTTTATAAATATTACCTTTTCTTCAAATCAAAAAATAAATTTAATTAAAAAATACTTTGTTTATACGGAAAAACGATGCTAAAAAAAAAAAAAAAGCATATAATTAATGATAGGTAGTAAGTACTGTTCTTTGATACTTTATATTTTTTGTTTCATCCACAAATATAAAATAGGTATTAAGTTTAACCTATTGTAAATTTCCAATTTAGAAACTCAATGCTTGCGTAGTCGCGTAATCCTTCATCTCATTCACAGTGGCTTATAGGCTGCCTCACAACAGCGATGCTGGTTCTGTCATCTATGCGGTGATGGCTTCGGCTTATAGGGTTCGTTTGTTTGGCCTTTGTGTAGCGTAAATGTGTGTTTCCAAAGAATTTGTGTTTTTAAGAGCAATATATATATATATATATATATATATATATATATATATGTGTGTGTGTGTGTGGGAACCTAAGATATGTAGGCTTGCTTGGCAACTCCTAGGCATGCTTGGCAATGTCCTCGGCCGTCCTCGGCATGCTTTACAACGTCCTAGGCATGCTTGCAACGTCCTCGGCGTCCTCGGCATGCTTTTTGCAAGGTCCTAGGAGTCCCACATCGAAGAAAAACCCCCCCACCTGCTGCCTTATAAGCTGTGAAGTCAAGGGAGTAGTGTACCACCAAGTTTCATATATTTAATGTGGGAACCTAAGATGTGTAGGCTTGCTTGGCAACTCCTAGGCATGCTTGGCAACGTCCTCGGCCGTCCTCGGCATGCTTTGCAACGTCCTAGGAGTCCCAAATCGAAGAAAAACCCCCCCACTTGCTGCCTTATAAGCTGTGAAGCCAAAGGAGTAGTGTACCACCAAGCTTCCATAAGAGAGTAGTGTACCACCAAGTTTCAGGCCCTTTTAATGTGGAAACCTAATATGTGAGACTCCTAGGACCTTCCAAAAAGCATGCCTAGGATGTTGCCAAGCATGCTTAGGAGTTGCCAAGTAAGCCTACACATCTTAGGTTCCCACAAATGTGTAACAACCATATTCTCTAGAAAGCTTTATGTCATCCATTTATTTTTCATCAAATAAATTTTAAAAGGTTTAGCTTATCTCTAGTACTTTTTAAACTGAAATCTCATTTTGTTTTAATGAGAAACTGTCACGTCACCCATTAATTAAATAAAATATGGAGATTAAAATACACTGCCACTTGTCATTATATATTTAAAATAAAAGAACATGTCCAATTAAAAAAGTACTAAAGCAAGCCAAACCCAATTTTAAATATTTTAATTGATAATTAGGTATCTACTCATTAGTACCCAGTGCATTGATCAAGAAAATTCTAAAAGATATATTTTTATATAATACATGTTAACTACAATTTTTATTTTATTATTTTATTGTTTCTATTATGGAAGATGTTAAGTTAGTTATGGTTGCCATGGCTGTTAATAGTTTCTTATGAAGAGGTAACAACGGCTAGTTGAGCAGTTAAGCCTAGCTCTTATATATAAATAATATGTTTGTACTGAGATTAATTAATTCAACGAAACCCAGATTGATTGATTCTCAATTTTTTTTTTTTAAAAAAAAAAAAATCTAAATCTCTCTTCCTACTTAGTTTCTTTTTCTCTTCATTTCCCAAACTCTCTTAGTTCTCTTTTCATACCCAGAATTATTTTACCCTCAGTTAATTTCTTGTTCATTGCGTTCGGCTCAATTATTCATCAACCTGGAAAACACACACCGTTAATAAACAAGGCTATAACTTCCCAAGTCTTGTGGAAGCTCCTAGCAAAAGACCAAAAGACTTGAAAACGAAATACAACTATTCTTGCTAAAAGATTCAATGACCCTTGAAAATGTGTGGTTTGGATTTTTTTTTTTTTTTTTTTTTTTTTTTTGAGAAGCATGTGTGGTTTAGATTAGTAGACTTACTGTAAACGTTTCTCAAGTCTTGGTCATTGATTGAAACTCCCAAAGACTTTGAAAAGCTGTAGCAATCAAGCTTGGAATTTTGGACTATATAATAATTACTTGATATTCTTATCCGTTTCTCAATATTGACTGCAAAGTTGCAAAAGGTGTAGCAATCAAGCTATTCTTATCCGGGTCCCTCTATTAACCATGCAAGACTGAATGTGTGGCTATCACGTTTTTGGGTCAGTTTTAACTTTTATATCATTTGTTTTTTTTTTCTTCAAATATATATATATGGATTACACTGCACAATATTTTTTAATTGGATGTAAATTTTCAAAAATTCATCATTGAAGGTTGAATTACATTATTTTCATATAGTCTCTATGCTTGTAAAATTTCAAAGTAATCAAAGATTAACAGTTATGTCATTAATGAATTGTTTAAATTCAAGTCTTTGTAATTTAAAATAATCATAAAATGATTATAAAAAAATATAAATAATGCATAAAATTTGAATTTATGGATTGAATAGTAAATAACATTTAATTGACAGGAAAACTAGTATATATTTAAGAACATATAAAATTGTAAAACATGTAATCTAACAGTGGAATTTTCAAAATATGAATTCAATAACAATGATTGGTCTGAAAGGCCAACAAAAAAATTCATTTATTTATGACCATATTATTTAAAGTTAAAATCACATGTTACACGAGTAAATCCTCTAAATTATTCATTCATTAAATTTTAATTTGCGTGACTTTTCACCAAATCTTTGGTAATTGTTCAAAACATGCAAAGACTTGGAGAGTTATTGTCTTTAGAATTTTGGACTAAGGTAGACTCGACTGAAGGCCCGACAATTGGAGAATTATTGGGTATTAGTTACATTAAAGTGCAGTTGGACTACTTAAGTCCATTTGGATCTAATCAATCAATTCGATCCAATTTAGTCTATTTTGGTCTAATTGTCTCATTTGGTCTACTTCATTCCTAATACCTAGGACCGAAATCAAATAACATATATTTTACAAAAACCTAGATCTAGCCGATTTGATAACAATTTTTTTTTTGAATCCTATTTTTTTTTTTTTTTTAAAAAACCTTAGAAAAGAGAGAGATTCACAACAAAACATGGAAACCTAGTAAGATTCAAAACAGAGAGAGAGAGAGAGAGTGAGAGAGAGGAAAATGAAGTATAGCCGATAAAGTTTACCTCAAAAAGGCACCCTTTCCCTTGTAAGGCTTATATGGTGGGGGAGAACTTTGTGGGTCCAAAGATCATTGGTATGTGTAGCTTATGAATAATTTTTTTTTCTTTTAAAAAACATATTACAACATACTATCAAATAAAATTAGAACTGGGTAATGCAATTGAGCCATAAGGCTCTTGGACTTTCATCGTTTTTGTGAACAACATACTATTAGATAAAATTAGACCCCTACAAGGCTCTTGCAGGACTTTTTAGACTTGTAGGTCTATGTTTAATAGCATCTTGTTCAATTCTTGGTGCTCTTACTTTGTTTAGACTTATGACTTTTTTTCTTTGTATATAATCCAATTATCTTTCATTTTGTGATGCTAGACATAAGGTGTGAAGGGCATTTGTCTCTAATAACTTATGTTCCATTGGATTTCTTGCGTAAATTGATCTCTAAAATTCATGTTAAGGAGTACAATAATAAGCTAATGTTGGTAACAGCACCAGGCAAGCACCAATGTGTGTATCTAAAATGAGATCATATTTATAGTCTGTTTTGGAACAACTTATTTATTTGAAATTAAAATTTTTTTGCTGAAAGTCTAGGGAAAAAAAAAAAAAAAAGTTAAAAGCTAGTTGAATGATATAATGAGACCCATGAATAGTACCAAAAAGAAGCTAAAAACTTAAATAAGCTAAAGCAAATTAGCAGTTGACATCATCATAAGGATGCTTCAAAAGTTAAGGTGAAAAATAGGTAGAGATTCAGGAATTTGATGCATGGCTTGCAAATGGTCAACATTACAGATTTGAAGTTCATTTTCTAATGAATATGCCTTTCTAGGGTTTCTCATAATAATGGTTTATGGAGTGACTTGATTTTGACTATGTTAAGTTGCAGAGGAGGGGAAGAAGCTTTATTGTCATACTGACGTTCCTGACGTCTGGAACCTTCTAAGTATATCCACATTTCAAATCAGCTGAATCTAAAAGAAAGAACTCTATTACATCTTACCTATAGTAGTTTTGTTGGGATTCATGATGCATTTGGGAATGCCCTTCTGAATTTGCATATATTAACCCATCTCTTAGTTTCTTTTAGCTGAAGTTTACTACTTTAAGCAGAGGAAAGATATGCCTTAACCACCTATTTCAAATTTTCATGTGATTAATCAAACTAATTATTCTTTTGTTCATTTTTGGTAGAACATCCTTTATGTCTTTTCCATCTTTTGTGTGTGTTTTGTTAGAGATGAAACCAACGGATTTTGAAAATCATGTTATCCTTTCCTTCATTTTTCCATGTTAGTGGTCATGTAGCAAAGTTAGCTACAACCTTATTGTCTTGGCCTACTGCAATTGCGCTAAGTGCATATCAACTTACCGAAGTCACAAACAATGTAACCTATTTTGTGCTCAAAATAAATGTTGTATTGAAACAAACATTGATGTTTAAGAGTTTTAACAAGTGAATTTCTATAAGAAATATAAGCGTATTGATCTTTGCAATAGTTTCTTCATACCTTGGTATTAAATTTGTTATTTTGGTTGAAGTGTGTTGTTTCCTTTGTAAACCTTTCATTTTAAGAAAAAAAGCTCCTTCATGAAAAGAGGAAAAAGAAAGGCCTAATTTTTCTAGAGAGGATAATGAAAAATCTTCTAAGTGCTCTAGCAAGGGAGAAATTATTAAGTCCACTGAAAGAACTACTGGCATGGTCCTTCCAACCAATAAGACGATGCTATCTATGCAAATGTTTGAGTGAGCTTTATAATCAGCACAAAGAATTAAAAAAATTACTAGGTGATCTTACATTTGCATAAAATAACAACATTTTGTTAGTTCAGAGGTCAAGGAGGATCGCGTTAACAGTCCTCCCGGTGGACCTAATAATTTCTCCTACTAAGGAGGTAATAATCTCTTTCCTCCTTTTACTAAGTTAGTAGTTCAGTAGGGATAAAGTACCAACTGCCAAGTTCAACACCATGTATACAAAATAGCATATCACGCCAGACTAAGGATGCCCCCAAAAATACCCGAATCAATACCATCTCATACTATAAAAGAATATTTCCAATACTATGGCCAAGTTCAACACCATGTATACACACCACATCACTTATGGCACATTTAGTATACTGTAATGATAATTACAAAGGAATAAAAATAGGTATTACAAGTAATACAAGATGTTGTAATGTAACATTTATTACTATTCATTTGTTTGGTAAAACACAAGAATAGAATGTTGAAAACAATGAAATAAAAGCTTTTTAAATCAAATTGTCTAAAATACCCTTATTCTAAATTTACAAATACACTTTTGATAAGGATTGGTTTAACAAACCCAATCTTGAACAAAGGACCTCCAATAAACCCAATCTCTTTTTTTTTTTTTTAAATAAAATAAAATTGCTTTTTATTTCATTGCATTAAAATTAAGAAGTAGCTACATTAGTAATCAATTTGTCTTTCAAAAAATCTTGTGGGTCTTCAATCAAGTGTCCATTTGACCTACAAATGACAATCTTACTTGAATAATGGTAAAATACTCAATCTTTTCAAAGTCCTCTTATTCAATATTTGGTTTTGCTCTTAATCTAGCATTAGGTAATATGGTAGAAATCCTTTCTACTAAGACTTTCTTATTCCTAGGGTTACCTTCACTTTCATGGTGATATTCTACCAAAGCCTCCACTAGTTTTAAATCTTCAATAGGAGTCCACTTTCATTTAGAACGACCTTGAGAATCAAGTGTATTTGAATCCATATCTAAAAAGACAAATCATAACGTAACTAAAATATTAACAAATAAAATGGGAAGTTGATAAATAAAATGTAAATAATATGCAAAAAGCATATTAAAACAAGTTTTTAAATCTGACAGTTTTGAGTGCAGCGCATGAATATGATTTCAGCCCAATTGATTCATTGCAATGTGATGATACCAATTGAAAATATTGTTGTAATTGTATTCACTAGACCATGATTACCAGATCTGAATAAGAATAATGAAAGTTAGTGTTTGCAAAAAAAAAAAAAAAAAAAAAAAAAAAAAAAACCTCTACCTTGCTTCCTTTGCCAGATCCTTAGAGCATCCACATCAGTCAATGGATAATCTTGCAAAATACAAAAAACAACTCTTTTTACACATTTTGACCCAAAAATGTTCCACATCAGTGCTTCTAAAATTGTGTAAAAAATTGTATATCTCTACACGAGCTACAGTAACCGTATAAATATACACGGTTACTGTAGCTTGTCAATTTATTATTTTATTCATTTCCCGTTCGCTCATTTTTTTTTCTCTCTTCTCTCCATGCTCAACAAACTCAGTAACTTCTCTTCTCCTCATCTTTTTCTTTTTCCTCAGATGCACACAAACACACCCACACACAAACACATCCACACAGAAAAATCAACATAGAGATACACTTGCTCAAAAAAAAAAAAAAAAATATACACACACACCCACACAAACAAACCCAAACACACAAACAACAAAGAGACAGATCGGTGCTTATCAGAATGATCGGTATTTGATCGGTGCTTGACTGGAACAATCGGAGCTCATGGGTTTTGCTTGATTGGAGCTAATGGGTCTCGCTTGATCGGAGATCGTGGGTATGGATCCTACTTGATCGGAGCTAGGCAGATCGGTGCTTGTGGATCGGAGCCTGATCGGAGTTGTGGATCAGTGTAGCTGTGGATCGGTGCAGCTGTGGATCGATGCTTGTGACCGGAGCTGTGGATTGGTGCTTGTGATTGAGATGATATGGATCAATGCTTGTGACTGAAAGGGAGAGAGATGGGTATGAACTATAGAAAGATAGACCAAGAGGGAGAGAGATGGGTATAGAGAGAGAGAGCAACAATCAGATAATTGAGAAAATTGATTATTTAAATAAAAGAAGTGATAGAATAGATGAACTGATGTGGGTGTTTTGTAGAAGTAGATGTGTAAAATAAAAAAAAGTAGGTTTTTTCGTGTAAAATAGACAGAAAATTTAAATGAGCTGATGTGGTTGCTCTTAGAAGTCAAAAATCTCTACCTTGCTTCCATTGCTTTTGAAGAAACAAAGGTCTATTATAGCGAGAGTGATTCAAGTGCGTGTTTGAGTGTTTCACAGAAGCTACCGGTTCGTAAGCCTTATACCCAATCATGTTTTGCCATGGGTCAATTCAAATTATTAGCCATCAAGCTTTTCGGGGGAGAGAGAGAGAGGAGCAGTACCTATGGAATTGCAGAGCTCTAGTGGGGGGAGAAAAAAAAATTGAGAAGAGAAAGACAATACCAATAGCTATAGAAATAGATCTCTAGTTGCAGGAGATTAAAATTTCTAAGAAGAGAGGGAGATAAAAATTTTGGAGAAGTAGATGACAAGATATTTTTGGGGAATTTTTTTAATAGTGTGTATTAAGTTAAGTGAAGGAATAGGGATTCAAAGCTTTTAATAAGGAATGACTATTCCTTAAAAAGGAATAACTATTCATAAAGAATGATTATTCTCCGTAATAAAAACATAACCAAACAACCGTATAGTTAAATCATAGAAATAGTTATTACATTACAGTATTTATTACAACCTACTAAACGTGCCCTTAGTTACAACTTGCAAGACAATTCCTAGCTCCTATCGTAATTCAAGTAATTAATTTGGGAAAGTAGAAAAGAAGAATAATAAAATGCACCAATCTTAGATACTAGCACCGATCATTTCATATACCATTAGAAAAGCCACTAATGCAACAGTATGCTGAGATAAAGACACTAATTCTGAGTGGTATTTGCTTGAAGGAGGCCATCTCTAATTTGAGAAGCAATGACTTTCACAGTACCTGGTCCATGTGTGATGAACACAGAGATGGACTCTGACAATGCGCCAATTTCTTTCATTGTGACGAAATATTGAGTCACCAGAACCATGTCCATGAAATCCTTTGACGTAGTCCCAAGTACATTTATAGAGAAAGCAAGCACACTATCCCTCAGCCCAGATATTTAGATTCAGCTGCTCATTACATGTAAAAGGTCAATGACAGGTTAATTAGTATTCAGGAAAAAAGAAGCCAGACTTACTCAGAGAGAGAGGAGAAAAAATGTTCAATTCAAAATGAACACTTACTGACATTTATCTCGCTCATAGCCCTCTTCACATGTTCATCAGGTTCAGTTTCCACAATGAGCGTTTGAACAATCTCAAATCCATAAGCTGACATGGCCTATGCATGTAAATTCAAAGATATTAAAGAGAATCAGATTTACCTTGTAACTTGACTAATACTAAACCAAATTAGCAGACAAAGAAATATACCTTTTCAAGTTCCTCTTCCACAGCTTTCGCAATCTCATTCTTTTGTTAAAAAACAGAAACCAACTCCAATTTCAGAACACTTGCTCTAGTAACTAGAAGAATAGAGACATAAACCTTTTTAATTTCTCCAAACGATATACAAGTAGGTAAAATTGTCTCCAATGGAAATTATGACATAACAAGTCTATGCATTGATAGTGTTTAAAAATTTCCCCAAACTCAAAAACATTCTACACAGCAAATTTCATAACAATACTATAAGAAATTTTTTTTCTCCATTTGTCCTCGTAATATTCACATCAGATACATTAACTCATTGGTCCTCTTTACATGAACATTATTGTTAAAATAATCACATTTCCATATCCAAGAAAGCATATCATGTACACGATTATCCTATATAGACTTTTCAATTGTTTAGCATAAACTTCAAAAAATCAATGTCAAGCTATAGAAAAGAAAGTCCACAATTCTCAGCATAAACTTCAAAAAGTCAATATCAAGTTAGAAAAGCCCAGACTTCTCAGAATTTATTTATTTTCCTAACAAATGCACACCTGTGGGACATTTTTCTATAGTAAAGGACTTATAGACTCTTTAAATTCCATTATTAAGAAAAGAGTCGCAACTTGCTACAAACAAACCCCATTTCACGGAACAAAATCCCTACTCCAACCTTTCTAATTTCTATCATTCAAGTCAAAATAAAATCTCATCTCTTCCTCACAGGAAACACAATCCAGCAACCCGCCACACACACATCGCCAGAGTCGCTGCTGTCACCACCGCCCAATCTTCTCTCCATTTCTCTACAACAAATCTGAAAAACATTAAATTAAATTTGTAAATAGTACCCAATCGATTTCCAGCCCACAACAATCTCAAAAGTTGGAATGAAACCTCAAGAACTCCACCCCAAAAAAGAAGAAGAAGAAGAAGAAGAAGAAGAAGAAGAAGAAGAAGGAACTTTGAAGTTTGAACACCAATTTTATATACTAATAATGAAATTTACAGAACCCATTTCTTGAAACCCCTAAAGTACAACAAAAATACAATAAACCCACCTGAATTTCCTCTAAAATAGAGCAATTCAAAAGTGACCCAACTGAAAAAATCTTACAAAACATGTTAAATAAACCATAAGTCTTGGATATCATCAAACCCTAAAGTCACCATCCCTATCTCCATCTTTGCACGCACACAATGAACTACCAAGTCACCAACTCATTGCCACAGAAAATCCTTCAAACCCATACCCTCAAACTCCAATCAAACTATATATAGGACGACGGCAATGGCAGTAAATTTTGCGGCTTGTGGGGGCATACGGCGGTGTATGGTGGCATATGGCGGCATGGGTTGTGGGGTGTTGGACTACTGGGTGTGCTTCTTCTTTGTTCTTGAAGACTTTTTTTTTTTTTTTTTTTTGGTGATAAATTTGTTCTTGAAGAGTTGAACTATAGAAATATAGAAAGGAGGTTTGAGATTTTTATTTGTATAGGATTGTGCGTGAAAACGACGGTTATCGGTTTTTTTGGTCAGACCGGATGAATTGATGATTTTATAAATAATTTAATTAATAATTATATAATTAAAAAAAATAAAACAAAAAAATAAATCTTAATATTTATTAAAAATTTATCCAAGACTCATACATAATTTTAAATGAGTTTTCACACCTTATAATATTAAAAAGATTATAAATAATAATCATATTAAAATTATGGGAAAAATTATTTTTATGACAATTTTTGTCTTTATATGTTTTACAACGTAATAAAAAAAATTAATTAGACTCCTAGATTAAATTGAAGCTATTTTATTTTTATTTTAATAATAATAAATTCAAGCTTAATGTTTAGATTCAAATTATTCCATCTTTAGAGTATATATATAAGTATTTTTTGTAAATTCACTTTTATATATCTCATTATATATTTAATTACATATAAGAAATTATTTATTTATTAGTTAAAATTAATAAAATAACATTTTATAAAAATTAAAACATTAAACATATATTTTTTTTTCATTTTGTTATTATATTTATCACATTTTATTATTATAAAACAATGGGAAAAAAATAGCACTAAGATTGATACTGAACAAGCATAATAAGAAGAGAAAAACAAGGGGAAAAATCCGTAAACAACTCACAAGGTCAACTAGAAAATAAACAAGGAAATAGTTGAGAGAGATGAACAAACCAACAAAGAAAGAAATGACTAAAAAAAGGAAAAAAAAAAAAAAAACAAGAAAGAGAGATGTCTATTCAACGACTTCAACATTGCAATTGAGGGGACAAAAAGAACTAGGATGACTAAGCAAATCACCTGGGTTTTTTCTCTAAATTGGGGAGAAAATGTTCTGGTGGACCCGAAGAAAAAAATACTTGACCCCTCCAATTTTTTCTCCTAAAATCACTCCAACTAAACATTCCAAAAAAATTATTTTCTCTCCACTTTTCTCTCCTTGGTCCTTTTCATCCCTCCTAAAACCCACCAAACCAAACAAACTCTCAGGTTCTTAGTTGAAAATAACTCAATTGGCACTTCTTCTTCACATCATACTTGGATGGAAGCAAAGGTCGTGAGTTAATGCTCCACTTTGTGTGCATATTGAATTATCCATGCCTTTCAATGGTCTTGTAACCACACGGTTAAAATTATATTCCTTCTTAATATTGGAAGCACTTTCTCTATGTAGCCAAAATGATTAGCTTATGAGATCTTGGTATTTAATGATTCCAAAATATATATAGGAGCAATTGGATATTTTTAGTTCAAGCATAATAGCTGCTACCCCTATTACTGCAATTATTAACTGATGCATATTAATCAGCCACTCTTCAAAAGTTCCTTTGTGCTGTCTTTGGGGCCTATAAGATGGAGGGAGTCTGAAAATTCATATTTGTTTAGCATCTTATGGTTTTGTTCTAACATAATATTTTTGATTTCATAAATTCAAGAGGCATTTAGGGCTCATAGAAAGAGTTATCAACATGAATAACAAGATCATATACCCATTGGTAGGCAAGCAAACCTAACCAATGATCCAATGCAGATTTTTATAAATGAATAAATTCATTATCATTGAAATTAAAATGGTGTAACTGTAGAAGTTCCACTTTTTGCTTTAGAACATGAACATGATTCTCCGCAAAAGTTATGGTGATGGTTTCATTTTTCTCCATAACTCATTTGTTGATGGCATTATATCTCCAAAGTGAAGTAAACTGACTCAAGTTTTGTGGTATGTTGGAAAATGTACATAGTATCTTGTTTTAAGTATCACATTGCACTATGGATGAGTACTCTTGCCTCTGCGAACCTATAATGTGTTGAACAAAAGACTGAACAAAGAGCTTTTTATTTAAAACTAGACTTTTTAAATTACAACACTTAACGAGAACTATTATTATACCAGTGCACACACAGCACTTTTACATTGACACACACTAACCTTAAATATACTGACTCACCAAGTACACATGCACACCTACTAACACTATAGCTCTCTTTTTGACTTCACTTCACACTGCACATGACTTCACACTACTTCACCTCACACACTTCACATCATCTAACACTTCACTTCACTCTTCTCTCATGGCCATCATTACATCTATTTATACTAGATGTATGTCGACTTGAAGCTTCTAGCTTCTTCCTTTTTATTGGCATTAAATTAATGCCTTTTTCCAATCTTCTAGACATCTTGTAAATTAGTGGCTGAGATTAACTTATGCAAGGAGGCTCTTAGAGAATTCCGGAGAGAAAGATTGCGTGAGAAATTCTAGAAATTTCTAGAGAAAGAGAGAGGCGGTGCTTGATGTTTAACATAATGAATGCTGTTTTGTTTTTAAAGAATGGCCTTATGCAATTGGCAAGAGAGGAGGAAGCCTATAAGCACAAGAAGTAAACTAACTGTAAAAACTCTACTTAAAACACAAGATAATGATAAAATCTCTAAGCAAAGATACTAACTGAAAAGGTTTCCAGGAACAAACCATCTTCATGACACATAGGAAAGATAAGGAACTTAATTTTGGTAAATAGCTATCTAAGTCTAGGATATGTAGTCATACCAGTGCCTATGATAGGGAAAATATTCTGTGAGATACTGATAAATGGAATCAATCACATAGTCCGCATATCCAAAACTAAGTATCAACCTCTAAAATTGGTTTTCTGCCAACAGTCGTGCATCTCAAAATTTTTGGAAATTTGAGTTTGCATCAAACAAGCTCTCTCAGACAACCAGAGGTAACAGAAATGACACTTTTGACAGCATTAGCAGCACTCATAACCTTCAAAGTTGAAGAAATTAGATTCTCAGGTAACAGACGAAGAGATGAGTGAAGACATCCATAACAAGAAATATCTCCTCCTAGGCATAAATTAAAAATGCTTATTCCATGAACTATAACCAATTTGAGGAAAACATAACTATAATCAGCACCACGTAAAGCCATTAAGGAGAACCAGCTAGATTGATGGTAGATTCACTAAATGAAATAAGGTGAAGGAAAATGTAAATTCAAGTTGTAGCATAGCAGTGTCATACAAGAAGTGTAACCTGTTGAGTGAAAATCATGGGTTAGATTCAGGTGAATGGATCCCAAATATAGCATTGTTAAACGTGTATAACAGCATTCCAAAACCTTCTGCAGCCACGAAAAGTGTAATTGAATACTAATTGATGACAATAAAACATAAAAGCATCTAATTAAAAGCTATTCCTTTGAGAAACTTTTAAATTCTACTTGGTGATCAAAGCAATAAAGAAAATTATAGACAAATCAATTTCTTTGTTTCAAGACATAGAATTGTAGACTTTCCTAGTTCTGAAGTTCAAACTCAAAATGAATCAACTAACATCTCCTTTAGATGATGAATAATCAGCCAAAACTTGTTAGAAACACAAACACCCAATTGAAATTAATTTGGCTATTATCATCACAGCATACATTATGAGCTCTGCCAATATTACTGAACTTTTGATAACATTCAAAACATTAGAATTCTATATTTCAAATGAACTCAACAACCAAAAAATATTTATATGCAGTTTTAACTAGCTATTTCATCATTGTAGCCATGACCAATGATGCCATTGGCTTTATATATAGACTCAAATTAGCACAGGCAATAAATGTAGAAGTAGGGATCTACAATCAAACATAGAACATAAGGGAAATTAATATGAAAGAGTAAAGATCTCAAGAGTTCTTTAAGGTCAACAGAAACTGAACAAAAGCAAGGAGCAGTTCCATTGGACCTAACCTTGAGATCCAGTAAGAACATTAAGCCCTGACATCTTCATCCTTGCCCAAGCAAAGTCCATTTGAAAGGTTGATCTTTCATGTGAAGCATAAGCCCTTAGCAGCTCACGGCCTTCTCATTAGCCATCAATTGCTGATGGGCAAAAAGGAGTCCTCTCCCCTTTTACAAGCTCTGATAGTAGTGAGTGTCAAAACCTGCCACAGATGATATCGAAGATAACAATGCCTGAAATTATGACATCCCCACTGCAGACTCAGTCATTTCCAATGTTGCCATGGATAAAGAAAAAGGCTGGGTGGTGGTCCTATTACTGTCTTGGCAAGTCATTTTCATTTCAGTGAGGAATTCAGGAGATATAGTTGGGTCAGGCTGCCTGGTCCCCTTGAAGTCAGAGAGACGTTTCTGTATGAATTCACAGTCAATCTTCCCAATGTTGTGTTCACCTTCAGATGATCAAGAAACCAATACAAACCAAATAACTTTTTAAACCTTTTCAACTCCATAAGACAAGGGGGGAGAAAGAAAGAAAGAAAGGCAGAGAGCTAGTAAGTACCTAGAAGACTGACTATTTCTCTTTCATCAAAGCCTCTATGGGCAAAAAGGTGAAGTGTCTGTATTATGTTATCATCCAGTCACGGAATCTTGGGCCAGTGTTGTCACTGCCCCTGGGTACCTTTCAGTAGATTTCCTTTTTTGTTGATTTGGGAGAAGAAAAAGAGAAAGAAATAAGATCAAGCTGCAAACATGGCAAGGAATGCTGAAATCAAAGAGGCCAAGGCGTCAAAGATTAGGTGTCTGTTGAAATATGAATGAATGCTGTCCAACCTGTGATGTCAAGTATAATAATTTACATCAGAGAACACCAATAAAAAGAGTTATCAATGTAGAGTTGTTCTTTATTTTCAGATTAACAGAAATTGGAACAGGAAAAGCATTTCATTTTATTTATTTTAATTTTTTGACATTTTAGACTAGAAAAACATAACCAAAAAGTGCTTGAAACAATTAGTTCGTGAAGTAAAGGTGACTATAACAATTTGTGGAAACCAAAACAACAAAATTCACTAGGAACATATTCTCAATTCATTCAATTTCTAAATTTTCCACATGACCAATATGTACTTCAGAATCTTATTGATAGGCTCCTCAACATATAAAAATGTAAAGAGATACTGACTCTTTTAAAATTTGTTTCTTACACTTTTCCCAAGCTTCATTTAAGCATCTTTATCCACAAACAATCATCAAATCCTAAACCTTAAACTGTTACTAAAACCCTTAGGTGAACTGACCTGTACTATTAGCAAAAAATATCTTTAAAAAGAGAGAACACATGAAAATTTAGGATCAAGAACAGACCAGCATAATGCCATCTCTAGTGGCAATAGAAACAATATCAGCACATGAAACTACCCCTGGACAAGCCTTTTCAAGCTCCTCCTTGATGGAATCAATTTTATCAAAACCCCTCAAGGTCTGATTGGGTATGACGTGCCTCTTGATGGAAGTTTTTATCACCATTGCTGTCAACCAAGAGGACCGAAGCATCACAACCCTGATCAAGAAAATCCCACACAACATTAAGACCAACAAATTAATACCTACAAATAAATGGCAAGAAATCATAACATACAAATTGCTGTCTTATATCTTTTAATACAAAAATTGATACGTATACTAAGGATCACACTACTCACAAGAATTCAGAATTAAAAGTCACTTCATGGGCTATAAATAAAGCAAGATAAAAATGATTGAAATAAGCATCTAATTGAAAATATAGAGGAAATCAATCTACAGCTTAAAGCATCTTGGGTAGCACTAGAATATTTACCACCTCTCTTCAAGTTGGAAAAAAAAAAAATCCCACTCTTCAAACCAAAAAGATCTTTAATCTATAAATCCCACAGTGAAGATTCCCCTTTTTAAAAAAAATCATAGACCAAGGAATGGTTTAGAATTGCAATGGAGTAGAGAAATTTCTTCTCACAATAAATAAAACATAAAGCAAGGTCATTAAATGAAGTCTGACCTAAATAAAGCATTTAAAATGTTGCAGTTACATAGTAGAAGCTAATTTATTCTTTTGTATGGCTATAACTTAACTGAGTGGTGCTACGTTTACAACAATTTTACAATATTTTTACAACAAATCATAGATGGTTAGTTATTATTGGTTCAAGTTTGAATTTAATACTGAGATTACTTTTTTAACCCAATAATAACAACCAGCAACAATCTGCCACTTAAGATTTGTTGTAAAAATGTTGTAAAATTGTTGTAGACATATCATTCCCCTAACTTAAACATAGAAGCTTATGCAGCCAGTAACAGTAATAAGCCTCATTATTTAATATTCACACAAGCTCAGCCATTCCTGACTAGCATAAAGGAAATTAGAAATGAACAATTGTTTTAACAGTTTAGATAAATATTTTTTTAATTAAACCAAAATTATGAAATAGAGTATTTTCAAATAGATTAGTATATAAGAATATACCTGAAATTAGTACTCGCATCCAAAAAATTCTTCTTCAACCATTTTTCCAGGAGCATTCTTTTTGGATCTTCAAACCATGTTATGCCCATCTCCATAAACAACATTAACAAGCCCAAGTTTTCTTAGACTCAAAATCCTGTTTTCTAAGAATGTACCCATTAACGAGAATGACCGACAGAAAAAGAGTTTCTGAAATGGAGCAAAGCAAAGCTTTGGTCGGAATGGCAAAGAGGCGTTGATGAATTAAATGAGGAAAAAGAAGAGAGAGAGAAGAGGAACAAATAGGTTGAGAAAGAAAGAGGAAGCAAATAAGTAAGAGTAGCTGAGTTGGCCGTGAATCCGTGATACAAATAACACGCACAAAGCAAGAGGAAGATATATTTGCTCTGGATTTGAGAAATGAGAATATAAATATATTTAGGAAGATATGGGAATTGAGATGGCATAGATAAATATACTTATGGGCCGCGATTATTAGTAACAAGACAATCAATCCATCTTGTCGTGTTTAGCTTATTTTATGGGTTGGGCTAATGATTTGGAAAATTAAAGATCTTGTGGGTCACTTTATTACATTTATATATCTTTAACCCGTTAATTAATAATATCTATGGTCTTGTGGGACAAAATTATGGTCTTGTGGTTGTGGGTCACTCTAAACTGTAGCTCTAAAAGTGAAAAAATATCAGGTTATCCGGGATAGCTATATCTACTGTTTATCATAATAATAAGGCCAAATTGGCAAAATATCACCTTTTTTAAAAAAAAAAAATTTGCAAAAAAACACTGTTTCGGAAATAAATAGCAATCTATCACTTTTCTAGAACTTGAGTTTCAGAAACTCGAGTTCCTCATCAGTTTTGCCATCGTGGCACTGCTGAGGTGGAAATTGGAGATTATTTAATTTCTAAAATTAAAATTAAAAAAATTATAAAAAGTCAGAAACTGCCAAAGGACCAAATCCCGACCCTCCCACCCACAACGGCCACTAGCCCTTTTTTCTCAAACAGACTCGAAAAGTGTGAGTCCCACACCCAATCCACGCTGTCACCTCCCACGTGGCCCCCTCACTCTCACATTTTTTATAATAAAAAAATTACAATAAAGTAATGTTAGTAGCATTTCGTCAAAACTTTTTTTCACACCCTATTTATGATACATCTTGAAAATCTTAAAAACGGATAGTGTGTAGGATTGAATGTGAATAAACTAATGAATTCACCATCCGAGTATCTTGTAGGGTCCACAAAACTTACCTTACTTGTTTCCTATCTTTTTTTTTTTGAGAATGAAAAAAAAAAAAAAAAAAAAAGATAGGAAACAAAATAATATTAATATAGTGTTTCGTCAAACTTATTTTACTTCCTATTTATAATATATCCCGAAAATCCTATAAATCGATTGTTCATTGGATTGGACACGAATGACTAATAAACCTACCACCCGAGTATCTCGTGGGATCCACAGAGCTTACCTTAGTTGTGCCCTAACTTATTGTTAGCTTTTTTTTTTTTTTTTTTGGGTATTTATTTACTATTGAGTATTCACACCAATTATGGGACCCATTAAAAACAATCTGGACCCCACACGTGTACCCAAATTTGGGTCAACGCTCATCACGTTGTTCTGGACAGGAATCAGGGACGACTGAGCAGAAAAAGATAAAAGAGAATTGAGTAAAGGATGGGTGCGTCGGAGTGTAACTATGTCCACGTGGCACTACCTGGCAGGCTCTGTTCGGCAAATGAGACGTGGCAGATGCCCAGTTTGTCAGTTATTTAATCCCACGCTTCAGTCTTTAGTCTAGTCTTTACCACTTTCTTTGTAAATTTTTTTTTTCTTAAAAAAAAAAAACTAACCAAGGCTACGATAAACTGGAACCTATATTCCGGAAATACCCCTAGTAAATCGCTGGAATTACGGGACTGACCGGATCTTTGTTGGTTACGAAATTGGAGCCAAGGAGGAAGGGCTTTTCTGGTAACCGAATCCTAAAATAGATAAAACCAAAACCAACACACAAATCTCTCTCCCCCTTTACTTTTACTTTGTTATTGTTATTATTCCATCTAAAAAAGTGGGTTTATTTTTTATTTATTAAAATTTAATTGTAAACCAAACCAAACCCTAAATAAACCCCACCATACAGGCTTGCCACCTCTATTGCATGCCCTTTTGTTCATTAGCTCGTCCTTGTCGTTGCCTCTTATATCAGTACTATATCCCATGTAATGATTATGATTTTTTTTTTAAATTTTTTTTTATATATAAAACATATTTATCTAAGTTTAAACTCCAAATTACATCCTCCAACTTTAACTTATTTTCAAATTAGTCATTTAAGTTTCATTTTTTTTTTTCAATCTTTAACTTAAATATGTTATCAACTTAGTCATTCCATCATTATTGTCCAATCTTGCTATTAGTTCAATGAAAATAAATAAAAGTTAGAGGAATGAAATGAAAAAGAGTGAAACTTAAAGAAACGAATTAAAAACAAGTCAAATTTAGAGGTGTACTTTGTAATTTAGAATTTTTTAATAAGTATTAATAAATCAAAAGTCAATTAGAGACTTTTTAGAGGAGAATATACATATTAATTAAAATCTGTTCAAGGAAATTTAATCAAACATAAATTAAAATTTATTACTGTTAGATTGCTTTATTTGAAAAGATAGTGTATTCTAATTAGATATAACTATCAATGGGAAAATCAAGGATTCCAATCTTCCCTCTTCTGTTATAACTATCAAATGAAAAAAAAAAAAAAAAAACTTCAAGACGTGTGGTACTATTAGCGAAGACTTTAATCCTAATAATGTTGCAATGAGTCTTTGTTTAGTGTTTGTAAAATATATTTATACTTGTAAATTAATGGCCACATGGTCCCACTATCAACTAGCATGACTTTTGAGCTATATAATTGTTTGATTATATACAACTACTCTTTTCAAGTCACTGATTTTCCAAATTCATTCAAACTTGAAAACCCGTGTTATGGGGGAAGACTTTAATCCTAATTACATTTGAATGAATCTTTGGCTAGTGTTCAACAATTCTATTTAGACTTGGAAAGTAATGGCATCATGGTCCAGCTACTAGCTAGCATGACTTTTGGACAATATAACTATTTGTTAAAGATTCATACTAGATTGAACTAGGAGAAATCGTGTTAATTATCTTGGTAAGTTTCAAATTAGTGTTTTAATAAGATATATGTGGTGAGCCAAAGACAATACTTTCTTTGAAGGGAGGAAACTAACACTAATCTCATTCTTCTTCCACTACAAAAATTAAAAAATTATAAAAATAAAATAAAAATAAAACAACTAGGTCTAGAGCCTAAGCTTTAATAAATTTAATATTCTATTACACCTAAAGTTCATTTATTAAAAAATAAAATAAAATTTAATACACCTTTTTTTTATCATCTATTATAGTTTTGTGTTTTAACTAATTTATTTTAAATGAAACTCTATTACCAAAATATTAAAGTTGCTTATTAATTGTTAAAATGTTTATTCCACGTAAAACTCTATTACCTAAGCTTTAATAAATTTAATATTCAATTACACCTAAAGTTCATTTATGACAAATTAAAAGATAAATAAAATAAAATTTCATACTTATTGTTTGACCATCTATTATAGTTGTGTTTTAATGTAGTAAACTACATATTACATGTTGTGCTCAAGCCGAGTGACTCAAGATATATTGCACGTAAAATTAAAGAGTTTTGGTCATGTGACTAACTAATTATTAAGATAGTTAGTTTACTCATGACTCATTAATTATTAAAATGGTTTTGATAGTAAAAGTAAAATGGTTTCGTTCTTTTACATTAAAATTTAATTTATGGCAGAAGAATTCTACTAGAATACATAAAATTAAATAATACTATGAGAGAGAGAGAGAGAGAGAGAGTATTTGGGGGATAATAAAACAAATATGCAAGATTGATGATACTAGGAAAAATTACAACTCTTTTCTCGTCCATGATGGGTCGTCCTGATCTACGACCTCAGCACATGGAAGTCAGGACGAGTAAACTCGTCCTGAGCCTAGCGGGAAGGACGAATTTCAGGAATCCTCGTCCTTAGCCAAACCTCGTCCTTAGCCAACTAGGCGGTGAATAGTACAAACCAGACATTGGACATCACACCTTTCCGTAATCGACAAAGTTGATGGGAACCGTTGCCAACGACGGTTAGATGAACTTGGCCAAACGATACGGTGTTAAAAACAGTTAACTTACTGTTAAAACCGTTGATTCACATGGAGGGAGACGACTGTTCCGTGGGTGTGCTATAAAAGCACTGATCTACGAACAAGGTGATTCATTCAGAACTTCTGTAAACTTTTCCTTCAAACCAAAATCACAAAAAGACTAACTTTGTCATCGGAGGATTTTTGGCCGGCCTCCACCGGTCACCTTTGATTTGTCTTTGTTTTCAGGACTTGTTAGCAACCCTTGGCAGTGTCGAAGACAGTTTCAGCCCACTGATCATCCAAGCATTATCAGTTGGCGCCGTCTGTGGGGAAGTTCTTTACACAGAATTTTTTAGATTTTGAAATTCTGTTAAGTTCTTTCACTGGTAAAGGGCTGAAATGGTTCGAACAAGATCAAGGGTTACCAGTCCAGGCCCACAAGAAAGCAGGGACGCTTCCAGTAATCCTCACCGCGACCGCCAGTCGGCGCCCGCCATGCAGCCATCTTCTGTCCAGCATGTGCAGTCCATGGCTGCCGCCATGGCAGAGTTAACTCGACAGAACCAGGAACTTACCAGGCAACTTAATTCAAGGAGACAGCATCATGACGAAAATGTCGAAGGGCATACCCAGAGTCAGGGAAATACAAGGAACGCTGACCCTGAGAGCCAGTCAAGAGGTACCACTTCGCGAAGGGTACCCCATCTGGAAAAGGAGATGGACCAAATGAGAAGGGTCATGGATGAGATGAGAGAGAATATGAGAAGGGCAAATCCAGTGGAGGACTTAGTTCATAGGACAGACTCCCCTTTCACTGCACTCATCAACGGTCACCCTCTCCCTCCGAAATTCAAGATGCCTTCCTTAGATTCATATGACGGGACGCGTGACCCCTTCGACCACATTGCTACTTTTAAAACCACGATGCATCTCCAAGGGGTTCCGGACGAGATAATGTGCAGAGCTTTTCCAACCACCCTTAAGGGGCCCGCGCGAGTGTGGTTCAGTAAGATACCCCCCAATTCAGTAAGTTCCTTTGAAGAGTTGAGCAAGTTATTTGTTAACAACTTTATTGGGGGACAGAGACATAAACGTTCCTCATCCAGCCTATTGACTATAGAACAGGGAGAAAATGAGAGTCTGCGGTCTTTTATCACTCGTTTCAATCGAGAAGCCTTGACAGTGGACGAAGTAGATGATAAGTTGCTGCTGGCGGCATTCCACAATGGCATTAATTCTGATCTTTTCATTCATAAGCTGTACGAGAAAGAGCCACAAACCATGGCAGAGCTCGTCCATTCGGCTCAGAACTTCATGAATGCAGAAGACGCGATTATAGCCAAGAAAAGAAAAAGAGCTGAAAGAGGGGAGGCGAATCCTGCACGCGGTACTGACCAAGGACCTCGTCCAAAGAAGGGACGTGCAGAAGATAAGAGAGACCGAGACACTAAAAAAGTGGGTCCTTCAGCGCGAAATCAGCAGTATACACCGTTAAATGTCCCGCTTGAGCAAGTTCTCATGCAAATCAAGGACGAGCCTTCTTTGAAGTGGCCAGAGAAAATGAAGGGAGATCCCAATAAGCGCAATCGGAACAAGTATTGTCGCTTCCATAGAGACCATGGGCATGATACCGACGAGTGCTTTGACCTCAAGCAGCAGATCGAAAATCTCATTAGACAAGGGAAGTTGAGGAATTTTCTCGGACGAGACTATAAGGAGGAGAAGCTGAAGACGAAGGTAGAGGAGCCATCACGGCCTCCGTTTGGAGAGATCAGAATGATTTTTGGGGGAAGTTTAGCAAGCCAGTCATCCAGATCAAAAAAGACATATCTGAAGGTGGTGCAAAATGTCCAGCTTTCAGGACGATCTCCCAGGACGACAAATAAAGACGAGCAAGCTATCACTTTCACGGACGAGGACGCATCAAGGATACACCATCCTCATGACGATGCCATTGTTATTACCTTGCTCATTGCCAACTATTCGACTAGAAGGGTGTTGGTAGATAACGGGAGTTCGGCCGACATCCTGTATTATCCTGCCTTCCAACAAATGAACCTCGGACGGGAGCAGCTTCGTCCAGTGTATTCGCCCTTGGTCGGTTTTGGTGGAATGAAGGTACAGCCCGTCGGTACTGTTTCCTTACCAGTGGTAGTGGGAGTGTATCCGCAGCAGGTAACGAGAAATGTCAACTTCATTGTAGTTGATTGTTCGTCATCCTATAATGCTATAATTGGGAGGCCGACCCTAAATAGCTGGAAAGCAGTCACATCCACTTACCATTTGTCGGTTAAGTTCCCTACTGAACATGGGGTAGGAGAGGTCCAAGGAGATCAATTGACCGCCAGAGAGTGCTATCTAGCCATGCTGGCTATGGACGAGCAGACTCAGATGATGAACATAGCAGAAAGAAGAATCATGGCAGAGCCCACAGAAGCATTGGAAGAAATTCCCTTGGACGAGGAAAATCCAGAGAAAAGTACCAGGATAGGGGCAGATTTGGAAGGAAAGATTAAGATGGACCTTATATGTTTCTTGAGGAAAAACATTGATGTGTTTGCTTGGAGTCATGAGGACATGCCGGGAATAGACCCGAAAATTATTACCCATCGTCTGAATGTACATCCTTCCTTCAGACCTGTGCGACAGAAGAAGAGGGTATTTGCTCCGGAGAGAGATAATGCTATTAAAGAAGAAGTACAGAAGTTGATACAGGCAACGTTCATTCGAGAAGTCTATTACCCCGACTGGCTGGCTAATGTGGTAATGGTCAAGAAGGCGAATGGGAAATGGAGAATGTGTGTGGACTTTACTGATTTAAACAAGGCCTGCCCTAAAGACAGTTATCCATTGCCCCGCATTGACCAGTTGGTGGATTCTACAGCCGGACATAAGCTACTTAGCTTTATGGACGCCTTTTCCGGATATAATCAGATAAGGATGGACGAGGTGGATCAAGAAAAAACGTCGTTCGTTACCAGTCAAGGCCTGTTTTGTTATAAGGTAATGCCTTTCGGGCTGAAGAATGCAGGGGCAACATATCAAAGGTTGGTCAACCACATGTTCCGTCCGCAGATTGGGCGGAATGTGGAAGTCTATGTAGACGATATGCTGGTGAAAAGTCAGGACGAAGAAACTCATCTGGACGACCTACAGGAAACATTTGACACACTCCGGCAGTACAACATGAAGTTAAACCCCAGCAAGTGTGCTTTCGGGGTGTCGTCGGGAAAGTTTCTGGGCTTTATGGTATCACACAGGGGCATTGAAGCTAATCCTGATAAAATCCAAGCAATACTGGACATGAAGCCTCCGCAAAATGTCAAAGAAGTCCAGTCACTCACCGGACGGGTTGCAGCCCTTAACAGGTTTGTTTCCAAAGCCACTGATAAATGTTTGCCATTTTTCAAAGTTCTTAGAAAAGCATTTGAGTGGACGGACGATTGTCAGAGAGCCTTCGAAGACCTGAAAGCATACCTTACATCTGCCCCATTGTTAAGTCCATCCGTGTTAGGAGAAGAGTTATATCTGTACTTGGCTGTTACCCCGCATGCTGTGAGTTCGGCTTTGATCAGAGAAGAAGGAAGAGTGCAGAAACCGGTCTACTACACTAGTCGAGCACTTAGAGGAGCAGAAGCGCGGTACCCGCAGATAGAAAAGTTGGCTTTTGCCCTGATCACAGCCTCTAGGAAACTGAGGCACTACTTCCAAGCCCACATTATCAACGTCCTGACGGATCATCCGCTGAAAAAAGCAATGAATAAGTTAGAAGCTGCGGGACGACTGATCCAATGGGCAGTGGAGCTTAGCGAATTTGATATCAAGTACCTGCCAAGGCACGCGATAAAGGCTCAGGCTCTTGCAGATTTCATCGCAGAGTTTACTCCGAGTCACAGTGAATCGAAAGTGGTGGAAGTCAAAAAATGGATCATCCATGTGGATGGCTCGTCTACACAGCATGCAGGAGGGATAGGAGTTGTGTTGCAGTCCCCTGAGGGAGATAAGCTGACATACAGGGTACGCCTGCAATATCAAGCAACCAATAATGAAGTTGAGTATGAAGCCCTTTTGAAAGGTTTGGAATTGGCCAAGTCCATAGACGCTGAATCAGTACTTATTCTGGGAGATTCGCAGTTAGTCATGGGTCAGGTAAACGGGACATGTGAAGCCAAGGAAGAGCGAATGAAGAAATATCTTGAGAAAGTACTGCAGTCAGTGAAGAAATTCAAAGAAGCTACCTTTGTTCAAATCCCGAGGGAGGAAAACATGGACGCAGATGCACTAGCAAAGACAGCCTCAGCGAATCAATCTATGGACGAGTTTGATGAAATCCAATATCTTCCAAGTATAGACATTCCTGATGTACTGCAACTACAGAATAGGGAAAGTTGGATGGCCCCGATAATATCATATTTGAAAGACGGAACCCTCCCGGAAAGCAAGGACGAGGCCAGGAAACTTAGAATCCGGTCAGCCAGGTACATCCTTCTGAACGACATACTGTACAAAAGAGGTTTCTCACAGCCTTATCTTAGATGTTTGTCGCCAGAAGAGGCCAACTATGTGTTGAGAGAAATCCATGAAGGAGCTTGCGGGAACCACTCAGGAGCCAGATCACTTATACATAAGGTCGTCCGTGCAGGATATTACTGGCCAACCATTCAGGCAGATGTTAAAGCCTATGTTAAAGTCTGTGATCAGTGTCAGCGATTCAGTAACATCCCCAGACAGCCATCAGAATATCTTACCCCCATGATGGCCCCATGGCCATTTGCTCAATGGGGTCTAGATATCTTGGGACCTTTCCCAGTGGGAACCAGGCAGATGAAGTTCTTGGTTGTAGGAATAGACTATTTCACTAAATGGGTGGAAGCTGAACCCCTAGCGGGCATCACACAACAAAATGTGAAAAACTTCGTCTGGAAAAATATTCTATGCAGGTTTGGGGTGCCCCGAGTGTTGGTATCCGATAATGGAAGACAATTTGACAATTCACTCTTCAGGGATTTTTGTGAACACTTCGGAATTCAAAATCATTATTCTTCGCCAGCCCATCCCCAAGCAAATGGTCAAGCAGAAGTCGCAAACCGATCCTTGTTAAAAATTATCAAGACTCGTCTTGAAGGGGCAAAGGGAGTATGGCCGGATGAGCTGCCGGGTGTATTATGAGCATACAGAACGACTATCAGAACGACTATCAGAACCCCCACAGGGGAAACCCCTTTCAAGCTGGCCTATGGAAGCGAGGCAGTCATACCTGCAGAGGTACATATGGCCAACCATAGGGTGACTATGTATCAGGGCAAGGATAATGAGGAACTACTCCGTTTGAACCTCGATCTCATAGACGAGGTAAGGGCAGATGCAGAGAAAAGAACGGCAAGATACAAAAATCTCATGGTTAGACAACATGATGCGATGGTTAAGCCGAGGCGATTCAACATTGGAGACCTCGTCTTGAAGAAAGTTTCTCTGGCAACGAAGAACCCAGCTCATGGGAAGTTGGGGCCCAATTGGGAAGGACCTTACAGAATTATCAACTCTAAGAGGCAAGGGTCCTACTACTTGGAAGCCTTGGACGGGAGGAAGTTGGAGCATCCATGGAATGTTGAACACCTGAGAAGGTATTATCAGTAGAATGCCAGCCTAAATGAAGGTTCCCCTGGACGAGTGTATATAAGATCTATTATATGTATTTGCAGTATGGATTACAATGTTATTCTCTTGTTATTATGGTATGGTTATGGACAAGGTGGTGGGTTTGCTTGTATGTATTTAGCTTTTTATAAGGCACTAACTTATGAGTATGTGCCCCGCTTGTGAACAATATTTATGTTATATACATAGTGTTGTGTGAATCCATAATCCCCATATTACTCTTGTTTAAAATTTTGTTTTTGTTCAAATCCGCCACTCCATGGACGAGAAACGTCTCTGGACGACAGAGGCTAAATGCCAGTATGCCCCTCATTACAAGGTACACTCGTCCAAATATAAGACGAGATAAAAACCTTGGGCAAAGGATTTGGGCACCATCCAGCCTATGGACGAACAAATATTCAGCACGTTCAGCCCATGGACGATGAAATATATACGTGCTTTTAACTCGCCAGAATTACTCGTCCAAAACATGGACGGGGAAATAACACCAAAACAATCCTACATGTGGACGAGGAAAAGGTGAACAAGTTCAAAGACGTAATGAGAAATTGCTATCCTGTCATGCTTTTTCAAAGACGAATTAAAACTGGAGTTAGAATAAATATTGCTCCTATGGACGAGAAAGAACTTGTATTTAAGAAAAATTCTTGTTCACATAAACAAAGAAAAAAAGAGTTGATCAAATTATTTAAGGGCGGACTACAAAGCGTCCAAACACCCTGAATTTGTTCAAAATCTCGTCCTAAAACCATGGACGAGACAAATGTACAATTACATTTCCTTAAAAAAAAAAAACAGCAAAAGCAATAGAAAATTAAACTCTATGCAGGAGGGGGTAAGGTGCTGGCATCGTCTTCGATGTTCACGTCCTCAGAGCTTGTTTGAAGGAGAGAGCTAGTGGCCGCGCCTAGGTTGAGCTTTATGACGCTGAAATCAATGTTGGGGAAGTTCTCCACAGCGTCCAGCCTGAAGTCCTCGAACCCAGCTGCGTAGTTCTTGTCCAGCAAGTCAGTAAATTTCTTGGACGACTGGAACTCCGCAACTGCGTCCTCCTTCGCCTTTTCAAGAAGGGTATTGAGCTCATTATTCCTTTTTTGGAGGTCGTCAAGACGGGTATCTTTCTCAATGACGTCCGTCCTGAGCTCTTCATTAAGGTCTCTGAGCTCTTTAGCCTCTTCCCTGGCCTTGGCAGCTACCTCAGCCCACACTTTGCTCTCTTCCTTAACCTCCTTTATCCTCGTCTCCAAAAGCAGCCTCGTCTTGTCTAGTTCAGTGGCCTGCCTGGACGCAGCAATGAACTTAGACATGGCCTGCGTGTTGAAATTCATGAGTCAGTGTCATTAATTAAAGACGAGACATAAACAAAACAAAAGAGCAGCTTAAGAGCTTACCTTGAAGAGATCGTGAACACCAGAGTGCTCAAAGTCCTTCAAGGACATGTTGTAGCACGCGCCCACGTCCACATCAGTCACTGCCTTAGAAAATCTCTCCCAGGATAAGTCCTCATTTTCTAGAAGGTTTTGAGGAACCTCCCTGGGAGCAGAAGACGAGGTGGGAGCATGAATCGTGGACGCCACCTTCCTGGACGGAGGATCTCTAGGCTCAGGATCAAGGATCTGCACAGGGGACTCCAGACCGGACGGAGGAGGGGACTTAGCACCTTGAGGAGCACCTTGAGGTCTGGACGACTTATGTTTTTTGTCTTTCCCTCGTCTGCTAGGGAGGTCGCCCAAGTCCACTCTAGAGGATATGTGCTTCCTCTTTTCACCTGTGGGTGGACGAGGTTGAGACCTGACTCCCTCGTCCACAGCCTCCTTACCCTTGTTTTCCTTCATCGTTGCTATTCCTACAAGGAAAGACGTTAGTTTTCCTTAGAAAAAATATATATATATAAAATAAATGTATACATAAACAATGAAAATAACTTACGTCTGCGAGTAGTGATCTCGTGTGCAAGGGCTTCAGGGGAAGGTATAGGACCTAAATCCCAAGTAGCAAGACGCTGTAGGCAGACCAAGGAGTGGAACGTCCTGTCGGTGTATAGACGAGCCTTCTGGATGCGCTCGATGTAAAATCTATCCAAATGAGGTCGTCTAGCACCTGATAAAGGTAAAGACGAGAAAAAAAAAGTTAGAATTTTTGAAATGTAAAAGATATTAGAAACTGGAGAAAAATTAAAACACATACCTTCAGGACGAAGGTTTCCCAGTTCCCCAGTGTATGAAGGGAATGGGTCCCTGTCAACCTCGATGGGGCGTCCAGCCCAGAAACCTGAGACGAAGAAGAACTCCGTCTTCCAGTTCCTATCAGAGGTGACTAGGGATTTGATCAATCTATAGTCTTTTCCCCTGGCTGTAAATTGATAAAAGCCAAGGGACTGATTAATCTCGGAGGGCTTGTAACAAAAGAGGAACTCGTCCACAGTGAGAGGACGGTTCCCCTCAAACACCTCCCTCCACAACACTTGCATGGATACAATCAACCTCCACGCGTTAGGATTGAATTGGCAAATTCCTAAACCTAACCTAGATAATAACTCCCTGGCAAAACTGTTTAGAGGTAACCTAAGCCCTCCCAAAAGATAAGCCTCATATATACCTATACCAAAACGAGGCTGACAGCACCACTCTCCACGGACGGCTAACCTAGGGTTAAGCTCGTCTGGGATTTGGTACCATGTTTTGAGTAATTCTAACTTCCTATCATCTGTTTTTGACTCTATACCAATAGCACAACTGTACACTACCTCCTCATCCTCGTCCTGGACTGTGGACGAGGGGGCACTTGTTCCGGCTTGAGCCCCGGACTCGAACCTCGTCCGTAGCTCTTCCTGGAGAACCTCTAAGGGAACCCCAGGAACACCAGATACGTACTCGTCCGTAGTGTTCCCCCCACTACTACTACCACTACTACTATCACTATCACTAGACCCACTAAAACTACTATGGTCAGAATACTCGTCTATGGCTTTATCTACACTATCGCTAGACGAGGAAAGAAGAATAGACATTTTATGGAAGTTTATAAAGCTAAGGACGAAGTTAGGAATATACCTGGATCTAGGACGAGGGAAACTTATGGACGCAGAATGCTTCTAGAAGAGGCTCTAAGACGAGAATAATTGAACAAGGAAATTTCAGAAATGAGAAGGGTAACGATGGAAATCCACTATTTATAGGCAATGGGCCCGGACATCTAAAACGACACAAACCAATGAAAGGGAGACACGTGGCGCTTTACTAGGTAAGGTAAATCGACGCACTTTCCTGCAAGTTAAATTGTGACACGTGTCACCAATTCGTTGGCATGGTACTCAGAAGTCAGATATCTATGGACGACCCATGGACAAGGGGGCAACTGATGATACTAGGAAAAATTACAACTCTTTTCTCGTCCATGATGGGTCGTCCTGATCTACGACCTCAGCACATGGAAGTCAGGACGAGTAAACTCGTCCTGAGCCTAGCGGGAAGGACGAATTTCAGGAATCCTCGTCCTTAGCCAAACCTCGTCCTTAGCCAACTAGGCGGTGAATAGTACAAACCAGACATTGGACATCACACCTTTCCGTAATCGACAAAGTTGATGGGAACCGTTGCCAACGACGGTTAGATGAACTTGGCCAAACGATACGGTGTTAAAAACAGTTAACTTACTGTTAAAACCGTTGATTCACTTGGAGGGAGACGACTGTTCCGTGGGTGTGCTATAAAAGCACTGATCTACGAACAAGGTGATTCATTCAGAACTTCTGTAAACTTTTCCTTCAAACCAAAATCACAAAAAGACTAACTTTGTCATCGGAGGATTTTTGGCCGGCCTCCACCGGTCACCTTTGATTTGTCTTTGTTTTCAGGACTTGTTAGCAACCCTTGGCAGTGTCGAAGACAGTTTCAGCCCACTGATCATCCAAGCATTATCAAAGATAATCAATAAATATGATATTACACATTAAATAATTAAAATGAATATGTACATTTTATGCAAGATATTGTGGGATGAGCAAAATCTATCCCATCCATTTGCCTATTTTAATGGGAAAATTTTGCATAGAATAGAACACACAAAATGGATCAAACAATGCCGAGATTGTCAATGTAACAATTAAGAAAAGTTTAATTATTGGCTTTATCTCTTAAAATTAGCACGAGAGGAAATATAAATATATATATATATATATATATATATATATATATATATCACTACTATTTTTTTGAGTCTTTGATCTGCCAAATACCTTCAATCTTGAAAACGTGTGGGGCAAAGGTATACAATCATGAAGAACGTTTCACCATGTTGTTTGTAATAACTTTTTGGAATTTTGAAGACTTGGAAAGTTTTTTTTTTTTTTTTTTTTCCCTCTTTCTAGAAGTAAAGACTTGGAAAGTTAAGTGTTTTAGTCTTCCTTCTATTATCCAACGTGAACTTTGGACTATAAAATAGTTTGTTTCAAATTGCAAAGTTGCAAACTAAAGATGTAGGAACCATGTTATCAAGTTCCCCGTATTGACCCAACAATCATGTTATCAATTTATCATGTTCATGTGGCAATCATGTTATACGAATCTCTATTTCTTTTCTTTTTACTCAAAGTAAATAGTAATGTTTAAATAAACACAAATGTAATTCAATTTATTTATATAACAAATAAGAGGAAGGAAGGAAAAAATTGTAGATTAAATCATATTTACATTTTGATTTAGTTTTTTTTAGATATAAAAATAAGTTAGTTATTAATATAAAAAATAAAATGGGAATTATCATTTCTGTTATACTTATCTCGCTTACCCTATACCAGCTTTAGATGAACTTTTTGGATTCAAGTTTTACTTCATTGATTCATTTGATATATTTATATATATATATATATATATATATATATATATATATATATATATATATATGTGTGTGTGTGTGTGTGTGTGTGCGTGTGTGTGTGCACGCGCGCGCGTAATAAATTAATTTCTAACTTGTTCAACCCAGCGGGAGACCTAACCATGATTATCAGCCATAAGTCAGAATTCTAGTCCCTAGTGTTGGCGTATTTTATGGGTTGTGCGCTTTAATTTTGTTTACCTTCTCATAATCTTAAAAGACTTTAATCTTGTAAAAGTCTTTGGCCAATGTGATGGAAAATTAAGGTCTCGTGTTTCCTCAAAATGAGAAAATTAAGGTCTTGTGGGTCACTTGTCAAAGACATGGAAAATGCTATCAGTGGAAATGTTATCACTTGTCAAAGACATAAAAAATTAATCTATTTTTGATTACTTTAATTATTTATTATTTTTACTGGACGGGTTACTCTATTTTGTTTATTTATAAGAACTAGTTTTGAAAGTGGAAAAAAAAAATCAGATTATCCGGCTGAGATTTTAAAAATTAAAAAATTCTTATAAACAAGTATCATAATAATCTCATATATTTTAGATCTAGATTCACTCATATTGATACTTGTAGTGGATATATTTTTAACTTTTTATTACCATCAGCTTATAAAAATAATTGTTGAATTGCTCAGTTCTCATTTGCTACAGAAAAGAATCAAAAGACATGTCCATGTTTCTACCGAAAGTCCTCTTTTTAAAGTCATTGATCTGCTGCGAGATTCCTTCATCCTTGGGAAACGTATTTCACCATTACAAGAATTTAACCAGCCTGAATTTTGGATTATAATGTGTTGACGTTTAACATGAAAAGACTTGGGAGAAAAAATATTATATAAATATATATATAAATAAATAAATATATATATATATATATATATCTCATTACTATTTTTTGAGACTTCGATTTATGCTAGACATTTAGTTTGGCCTAGCTAGAAGGGTTGCAATTCTGTAGTTGATCCATTGGCTGAAATATAAGCACTTCGGAAAACATCCTTAATTAGTTTAAGGTATGAATTTGATCATGAGTCATGACCTACAGCAATTAATAAAAGTTGAATTCCAAGTGCAGTGACACCCAATGGAGAATCTTTTTTTTTTTTTTTGAGAAACACACCCATTGGAGAATCAGAACACCATCTTTGATACTATCTTGCTGGACAGTCAAGTTAATAATTCTGTCTAATGCTGTTTGTGTTTTAAATTTTAGTAGTCTTTCAGTTCATCAAAAAAATGGGGAAGGTCCAATTTGGTGTTGCATTTTCAATTTCATGTATACAATGGCAGAGCCAACATCATACTCAATTTCTTTTTGGTAGAAAAAAAAGGGGAGGGGGGGGGGGGGAGATGTGGGGTGGGGTGGGGTTTACGTATGACTGACTATTTTCAATACAAATTTTTTTTTTTTTTTTTTGATAGGAGACTATAGAATTGTTTGTTCAGATTGCTGACTCGTTGCAGATTAAACATGTAGCAACCAATCATGAAACACATAGCAATCATATTATTTGGGTGTTTGGATTAACCATGCTAGCAAGATTGAAAGTGTAGAAATGGTATTATTAGGGACTGTTTAATGTCATCTATTTCTTTTTGCTCAAATCATTTTTATTTTTAGCCAAAAAAATTGATAATTACATAAATAAAATTTAAATAAAAAATTATATATATTACAAATTATATCCTCTAATATTATTTCATTTTGTTTCTTTAATTTTAATATTTTCTTTTATCTCATTTTCATTTTTTTTTTTCAATTTAGTCATTTCATTAGTTCTCTATTCAATTTTAACTTTATTTATGTATTTATTTATATTTTTCACTTTCCAAAACGATGTTGTTTTAATGGGCTTGACTATGGGGATTGGTGCCAAGAGCTTTGTAGTTCTATTAGTTGACACCTCCTAGTATTTTTATGACATCCAAAGTTCAAATCCCCTCACCCAATTGATTACTATATATCTTTTACTTAGGCTAAGTAGATATATTAATTTTTAAAATAATATAGTTTAAATGAAACTCTATTACCAAGATATTAAGTTGCTTATTAATTGTTAAGATGTTTATTTCATGTAAAACTCTATTACATAAGCTTTAATAAATTTAATATTCTATTACACCTAAAGTTCATTTATTAAATTTTTTTTAAAAAGTTCATTTATTAAAAATTAAAAAATGAAATTTAATACTTTTTTTTTATCATATCTATTATAGTTTTGTGTTTTAATGTAGCAAAAGTACATGTTACATGTCTTGCTCAAGCCGAGCGACTCAATATATATTGCATGTAAAATTAAAGAGTTTTTGTAATATGACTAACTAATTATTAAGAAAGTTAATTTACTCATGACTCACTAATTATTAAAACGGTTTCAATAGTATTAGTAAAATGTTTTTTTTTTTTCTTTTACATAAAATTTCAATTTAAGTCACAAGAATTCTACTAGTATACTTTAAATTAATACCCAGAGAGAGAGAGAGAGAGAGAGAGAGAGAGAGAGAGAGAGAGAGAGAGAGAGAGAGAGAGAGAGAGAGAGAGAGAGAGAGAGAGAGAGAGAGAGAGAGAGAGAGAGAATTTAGGGGATAATAAAAATATAAGCAAGATATTCAATAAATAAGGTATTATACATTAAATTATTTAAATGAATATGTACATTTTATGCAAAATATGGTGGGACGAGCAAAATCTGTCCCATCCATTTGCCTATATGTAATGGGAAAAGTTTACATGGAATAGAACACACAAAATGGATCAGACAAGGCCTAGATTGTCAAAGTAGCAGCTAAAAAAAGTTTAATTATTGGCTTTATCTCTTAAAATTAGTATGGGAGAAAAAAGATAATATATATATCATTTATGTTTTTTGAGACTTTGATTTGTCAGATTCCTTCAATCTTGAAAACCTGTGATTCGGAGGTATAAATCGTGGAAAACGTTTCACCATGTCTTTTGTAATAATTGTTTAGAATTCCAAAGACTAGTAATTTTTTTTTAGAAGAAAATACTTTGAAATTTAAGTGTTATAGTCTTCCTTCTATTATCCAACGTGAAATTTGGACTATGAAATGGTTTGTTTCAAATTGCAAAGTTGCAAATTGAAGATGTAGCAATCATGTTATCTGGGTCCCTGTATTTACTCAACAATCATGTTAACAATTTATCATGTTCATGTGGCAATTTTGTTATCATATAGCAATCGTGTTATATGAATCTCTATTTCTTTTCTATTTACTTAGATAATTTTTTTTTCAAGAAACTCATTTATAATTACATACATACTCAAATTTACTCATTAGCATCCCATACAAGGATCTTGGATGGAGAAGTTGAACAAATTATGAAATCATGAAATAAGAGTCAAGAAAGTATAAATGACGTGTACAACTAGTGACCATATCAATCAAGTAGTCATTAGTGACATGAGTGGGTTTGCACATTTATAAAAGATTCACAGCATTCACATTCGAGTATCTAAAAAAATACACATTTAACACTTGAAAAATCTACTTTATCTATTTTATCATATCATTTTACAACTCATCCACATACCAATTTTTATATATTTAGATACAACATATTAAAATAATATAATTTACTCCATCAAATAACAATAATAAACCATTTCACAAAATTTTTGATACTACTCTTAAGGGAAATAGAAAATATTGTCAAAAAATTAATTGTTTTCTTTATTTTCCTATAAAAACTTTCCTAAAATAGTGCACTAGAAAATCCCTTAGAGTATCCATTTACCTTTTCCTAATAAAATTTTCATTACTTATTTAAAAAATTAAAACTTTAAAGCGTGTATATAAAGTGAAAATTGTGGAAGTTAAGTCTTTTGCAGTAATTTTTAAAGCGTATCTATAAATTTTCATTGATTCTCTATTCTTTATCTAAATGCCTTTTGCTTCTTAGTTTCCTTTTCTCTTCGCTTCCCAAACTCTCTTATTTCTCTTTTTAGTTTCTTGTTCATTGCTTTTGACTCAATCATTCATCAACCTTGAAAATGCATACTAGTTAATAGACAAGATAACTTCCCAAGTCTTGTAGAATTTCCGAGCAAAGACCAAAAGACTTGGTGAAATTCACGGTGGTTGAATGACAGATATTTGCCATCAATTTGAATGGAAGAAAACAAAATAAAACTATTCTTAATTACTAAAAGATTCAATGAACCTTGAAAACATTTCGCAAGTCTTTGGTCATTGTTTGGATTCTTTGGAACTTCCAAAGACTTTGGAAAACTGAAGTCTTGGAATTTTGGACTGTATGTATAATAATTGCTTGATGCTGATTGCAGAGTTGCAATCTGGACGCATAGGCGTAGCAATCAAGCTATCCTTACTCGGGTCCCTCTATTAGCCATGCTAGACTAAACGATTGACAATCACGTTTTTAGGTCAATTTTAACTTTTATATCACTTGTTTCTTTTTGTTCAAATATATATATATATATGGATTACACTACACAATATTTTTAAATTGGATGTGAATTTTGAAAAATTCACCATTGAATTACATTATTTTCATATAATCTCCATGCTTATAAAATTTCAAAGTAATCAAAGATTAACAATCATGTCATTAATCAATTTTTTTAAATTCAAGTCTTTTGTAATTTAAAATAATCATAAAATGATTATATAAAAAAATAATGCATAAAATTTGAGTTTATGGATTGGATGGTAATAACAATTAATTGACATGAAAATTAGTATGTATATTAAGAACATATAAAATTGTAAAACATGTAATCTAACGGTGAAATTTTCAAAATATAAATTCAATAACAATGATCGGTCTAAAAGGCCAACAAAAATTCATTTAATTATGACCATATTATTTAAAGTTAAATTACATGTTATTTGAGTACATCCTCTAAATTATTCATTCATTCAATCTGCGTGGGTTTTCACCAAATCTTTGGTAATTGTTTGAAACATTCAAAGACTTGGAGAGTTATAGTCTTTATAGAATTTGGATTAAGGTGGACTCAGCAGAAGGCCCGACAGTTGGAGAATTGCAAGGATTAGTTACATTAGGGTGTAATTGGACTATTTCAGTCCATTCAGTCTAATTTAGTATATTTTGGTCTATTTTAGTCTAATTGATCCTTTCGGCCCACTTCAATCCATTCAATCTACTTTGGTCTTAGGTTTTTTGGACCGAAATGAAATAACATTTATTTTACAAAAACCCAGATCTAGCAGATTTGATAACCAATAAAAAAAAGAATTAAAAACACGAAGAAAAGAGAGATTCACAGCATAAAATGGAAACCCGGCAAGATTCAAGAGAGAGAGAGAAAGAAAAGAGAAGAAAGAGAGAGAGGAGAGAATGAAGTGCAGCCGAATTTACATTTTATCTGCTCAGATTGCGCCCAAGTGTCCAAATCCTTCGCACCAAACTCATAATGCACCAAGATCTAAGTTAGTAAATGCCATCTTCGATCTGGCTAATAGTGTAAGAGGCGCGTGAATTAAGAAACTCTTTTTTTTTGGGTTGTTGTTTCTGTTGTTGTTGTAGTTGTTTGGTCTTCTAGTATATTAATTCATTTTGATTTTGTAGATGAACGAGCAATAACTTCATTAACCAAACATTCTTTATGTGTTGGTTGATTGTAGGTCTCTCTCTTTTTCTTTTTTCTTTTTTTAATGAACGAGAAATAACTTCATTAACCAAGAACAAACCACACAAGCCGCATCAAACAGGCTGCTAAAGCACATAAGAAAACAGTACACAACAACATACAGCAGAAAGCAAAATGGAACTAAAAATTATTGATATGCTCTCGGCCCGAAACAAATAGAGTGCAGCAACTACATATCAGTAAACTGTAGTAGCCAGAGCAAGATTACAAATAATAGCTCTGAAATTCTTTTTTTGTAACTCCCTTATGTCCTATTCAATCACTCTCATTTACCAAATGAAGCTGCATAACCCTTTCCAAGATTCTCTAAGTAAAATAAAATCGAAATTAAATATGATTTCTGCTTTCAATAGTGTTTCTGCTGAACATACATAGATTGTCTCAAAGAAGCCAAGGCTTTTCTTGAAAAACATTTTACTCTTTTTAATAATCTTTATTGTTTCGCATTTTGCCATTAAGGTTTACCTCAAAAAGGCACCGTTTCCCTTGTAAGGCTTATATGGCGGTGGAGAACTCCGTGGGTCGACCAAAGATCACTGGTGTGTGTAGCTTATGAAAATTTTTTTTATTCTAATTTTTTTTTTTCTTTTAAAAAACATATTACAACATACTACCAGAAAAAATTAGAACTGGGTAGTGCAATTGAGCCATAAGGCTCAATTGAATGTTCTAGAACAAACTCACACAAACAGAGAGAGAGAGAGTGAAAGGGAAACAGAGTGAGAGAGAGGTTTGAGAGAAAACTGAAAAGATATAATTGCTCAACTGACTGAATTTTACATCATACATCTATATATATACAGGATTTACACATAAGTAATCTCTAGAAGATTCTAACAGCTTCAACAGAAATTCCCTCGTAGATGCCCTGAGTCATAACAAACTGACTCGTGCCATAACTGCTCTCTACACGTGCCTTAACTGTTTTTCAATCCATTTAACCGTTGCCTTGCTACTGAGATGCAACGCACCGTTTGACAGCATTATGAATTCTCAAGTTTGATAAACGCACCGTTTGAGTAAGTGATCACATGTGTTATTGACAGCACGTGTTATCTCTTACGGTGTCGTTTTCCTGATACTCTGTTGCTGGTCTTCTTCTTCAACAAATAGCAGCTTGTTCAATTCTTGGTGCTCCTACTTGGTTTAGACTTATGTCTTTTTTTCTTCGTATATAATCCTGGTTATCTTTCATTTTGTGATGCAAGACATAAGTTGTGAAGGGTGTAATAAGCTGACAATGGTTACAGCACCAATGTGTGTATCCGAAATGAGATTATATTTAGTCTATCAGGTCAGCAGTTGACATCATCAAAAGGATGCTTCAAAATTTGAGGGAAAAAAGGGTAGAGGCTCAGGAGTTTGATGCATGGCTTGCTAATAGTCAACATTACAAACTTGAAGGTTTCTCATAATAATGGTTTATGGAGTGACTTGATTTTGACTGTGTTAAGTTGCAGGATATCAGGAGATGTTGAAGGAGATACTTAATTGTCATATACTGATGTTCCTAACATCTGGAACCTTCTAAGTATGTTCACATTTCAAATCAGCTCAATTTAAAAGAAAGAACTCTGTTACATCTTACCTATAGTAGTTTTGTTGGGATTCATGATGCATTTGGGAATGCCTTTTTGGATTTGCAAATATTAACCCAACTCTCAGTTTCATCTTAAATTTGAAAAGAACATTGATGTTTAAGAGTTTTAACAAGTGAATTTCTATAAAAAAATATAAGCGTATTGCAATAGTTTCATCATACCTTGGGATTAAAATATTTATTTATTTATTTTATTTGGTTGAAGTGTGTTGTTTACTTCGTTAACCTTTCATTTTAAGAAAGATTTTAAAAAAGAAAGCTCCTTCATGGAAAAGAGGAAAAAGAAAGGCCTAATTTTTCTAGACAAGATAATAAGAAATCTTCAAAGTGCTCAGGTAAGTGGTAAGAAGGTCGTAATCTGTTTTGTCATAATCTCTTTTCTCCCTTTGATAGTAAATGTTAATGAGTGTCCTTGAAAAGCTCCATAATAATTTGCTTCAGAACATAAAATGGAGAGGATCTGTTTCATTGGGAGAGCTTAAACATAATTAAAAAAAAGGGACAAAACAATATTGGCTAGGATGTCTGTTGCATCAAAATGATCAGATATGGATCTATTTGTTCTTTAATTTTTTTGTGCTTGAAGACAAGGAAATTTGGCTCAAATGGAACCTCTTCTCCCAATTCCCACCTAAGTGCAAAAGACATCCATTTTGGGGTGGGTTTTGAGTTTGATTCTTAGTATTGTTGATAGAAAGGGACAATAATTTTATCATAATTTCTTTAGTAAGTAAATCAATGTATGTGCTGTTAGTTTTTTAGTTCCCTTTTTTTCCCACTTCTTGGGAGTGATCATTGATTTTGATTGCTGACTTTGTTATAGGTTGCTTTAAAGATCATCTCTAGCACATGGTCTGGAGTTGAGGAAACCACCAAATGGGGTGTTATAGCCATATAGGTGAAAAACTACACACGACATGCAATATGCTAGTCCCATTAACTAATATTTCAAAACCTTAATTGAGATAATATATCTTGAAGGTAAGACTGGTTGTCATTAGATTCTCTAGATTAGGCGCCAATATGTTAACTGACCAAATTATGAAATAATTAATGGGGAAGTAAACTTTAACAATAACATTGAGCTTGAACCGTGGCTTGATAAGATACAGGAGAATTTCTCTACTTCCATGGCTAGTACGATTGTTGTCCATTGGTCTATTCTCAAAAACAAAGACCACCAAAGGTTTTGGTCTGTTCTCAAAGCAAACCCACTAAAGGGAACCATTCACAGATGTTACTAAACAGCATGTAACACCAGAGGATACCGCAAAATTACCCAAATCAATACCATTTCATACTATAAAAAAGAATATAGCCAATACTATGGCCAAGTTCAACACCATGTATACACACGACACCGCTTAGTTGCAACTTGCAAGACAATCCCTAACTCCTACCTTCACTCAAGTAATTAATTCAGAACGTAAACAAGGAGAAGAATAAACGTCACAAATCCTAGATACTAGCACCAATTATTTCATATACCATTAGAAAAGCCACTCGTGCAACATGTATGCCAGTACAAAGTCACTAATTCTGAGTGGTATTTGCTTGAACGAGGCCAACTCTAATCTGTGAAGCAATGTCTTTCACAGCTCCTGGTTTGTGTGTGACGAAAACAGAGTTGTACTCTGACAATGTGCCAATTTCTTTCATTGTGACGAAATATTGAGTCACCAGAACCATGTCCATGATATCCTTTGACGTAGTCCCAAGTAAACTCACACAGAAAGAAAGCACACTGTCCCTCAGCCCAACTACAATGGCCTGACACTGGCATGCTTACCAAGCCCAGCCAGATATTTAGATTCAGCATCTCCCTTGGCATGTTTTATTTGCAGGATTTTTTTCTGCTTCAGCCTCTTCTCGTTAGCCACCACCTTCATTCTTGCAGCTGTTCATCATATGTAAAAGGTCAATGACAGGTTAATTAGTATTCAGGGAAAAAGAAGCCTAACTTACCCACAGAGAGAGTCAAGAAAGAATGTTCAATTCAAAATGACACTTACTGGCATTTATCTTGCTCACAGCCCTCTTCACATATTCATCAGGTTTAGTCTCCACAACGAGCGTTTGACAATCTTAAAGTCACAAGCTGACATTAAAAATTCAAAGATATTAAAAAGAAACAGATTTACCTTGTAACTTGACTAATACTAAACCACATTAGCAGACAGAGAAATACCTTTTTGTGTTCCTCTTCCACAGCTTTCGCGATCTAATTCTTTTGTTCAAAAACAGAATCCAACACCAACTTAGGAACACTTGCTCTATTAACTAGAAGAATGGGGTTATAAGCCTGTCAGTCTCTCCAAACGATATACAAATAGGTAAAATTGTCCAATTGGAAATTATGACATAACAAGTATATGCATTGATATGACTAAAAACTTTCCCCAACCTCAAAGACATTATTTTGCGCACAAAATTTCATAACTACTACAAGAACTTTTTTTTTCTCTTTTTCTGTCACTACCCACCATTTGTCCTCATTATTCACATCGGATACATTACCTCCACAGTCCTCTCCACATGAACATTATTGTTAATATAGTCACTTTTGCAAAGCATATCATATACATAGTTAATCATGATGCTTTAAGCAAATCATAAAGAACATTAAAAAATTAAACAATTATCCTATATAGTTGTTTCACTAAGAATAAAAATTTCAATTGTTTTAACATAAACTTCAAAAAATCAACGTCAAGCTAGAGAAGAAGTCCATACTTCTCAGCATAAACCTCAAAATTCAATATCAAGTTAGAAAAAGCCCAGAGTTCTCAGAATTTATTTATTTTCCTAACAAATACGAACCCTTGGGACCTTAAGTAATAGTAAAAGCATGACTCTTTCAATTTCATTATTAAGACTAACATAGTGACTTTCAACTTCAAGGTCCAGTTACACATCCATACCATCAAAGACATAGGATTGGATCTGTGCTCTGGTGTTGCTGAGTTTGTAGAAAGCATCAGCAGCTTTGTCTGACAATGCCTAGTATTGAATAGAAGTAACAACAGTAACAAACACATTATCCTGAAAAAATATATAAATATATAGATTAGAAGCCACTGAAGGATCATGTCTTTAAGCATATAAAATAGTTTAAAACAAAATGATAGTGCTTAGCTTAAAATATTCGTGCTTTACTGCTTTTAACTCAAAAAATCAGAATAAAAAGTTCTAGATCAATTCGGGAATCACTCATGATTTGAAAAAAATTAAGCAAAACACATCTTCAGACAAACATTTCTTGCAAATCTGTATGATACTAATTCTTTACAATCAGTTTTGGGTTTCCTTGCTTCAAACCCAGAAAAGAAGAAACGACATTTATACAGTCAAATTGATTGTTTTACTCTATCTGATTGCTACAGAACAGAAACATTATTGTAAATTGCAAATTTAAAATGTTACCTTTGTCTTCCCATATAATTTCCAAAGTATAAGATTCTTTTTTTCACACTATTACTAATTCAAAAAAAATTAAATCCATCTAAGACCCAATGATACTATGTGGCTATTATACAAAACAATAGTTTACAAGCATGTTCCAGCTAAATTCCTAAGACAAAAAAGAAATGAGAAATTAAGGCAAAAAATAAATGCAACAAACCTTTTGTCTTTGTTTCACATCAAACATCCAGCTGCTGCCCACGCAATGAAAGGTGGCCAGCTAACTGCTGTCCCAAAATCCAAGGCAAACAATGGCATCCGGGCTCAAGCACATCATCAAACTTCCCAGGGTCCTCAACAAACAAGGGTCCTTCGTAAGAAAGAGGGGGTAAAAAAAAAAAAAAGCCTAATTGAACTAGAGTATTTGGCCCTCAAAAAAAAAAAAAAAAAAAAAAAACTGGAGTATTTGCAGTAGCTGGTATGAGTTTCCCTTTAAAAGCCCCTCATAATAAATTATTTAGAAAAAAAAAAAAAAAAAATCCTCGCATGATAATTAAATTCAATCTAAAGAATAATGACTGCATTCCAAACCGTGCTCCTTTTTACCATACGAGCACCTCTATTCTTGACACAAAATATTTGTCGCTCAATTTTAAAGGCAATAGGTGCATTTTCTATTTTGTTTCTCCCTGGAAAAATAAGCTTTATGTTATTATGATGTATACTTTTCAAAATGTGGAAAATATGTTTAGTCTACGTTCAGATAATTTGAAATAATTGAAAGGAGTGTGTCCAAAAACACCATAATTCAAATAAGCATGATTAGTCTTAGGTCTACTTTGCTTCCTAGGTGAAGTTGGCTACAAGTTGTGACAACACCACCACCACATTCTTTTTAACCTTTACACTCAACACATCATGTTGTGATATGGTCATATGGTTTTCAACCCAAACACAAGATAGAGTTGCATATCTCACCTGTAATCAGCAAGGGTACAGTTAGATAACAACTCAGTTGCAATTGTTCTTTTTCTCTCCTTCCTTCTTAGTCTACTTGTGAAGAAGTTTGATGCTGACTCTATCACCGTCCCGATCTAATTGTCAAAAGACCAAATGGTGTATGAATTAGTCAAGCCTAAATAACAAAATGTATACCACCCAAAAGAGAATATACACACAGCCCTAGTTATAGCTCCAACATATCACATACTATACTATTAGTCTAGAAATTACAAATAGACTTACCAGGAAATACTTGTTAATGTTTTGGATTTTGAATCCCCCTTCTTGTAATGCCTCTTCAGATCAATGGCACTTCTCAACTGTAATTATGAACATGGGCGAGAATTCAGAGATCAATAATAACCTGCCTAAGTTATAAAATCTAAACTCCTAGCAAGCAAATGAACCATCAAAGTTGATTAGCAAGTGTCCTATTATCTTGATAAACCCATAACCATTACATGCATATGCAAGCTACACAATACCTTATAACCCCCTCCCCCCCATTAAAAAAAATAAAAAATAAAAAAAAAGAAGCTTCGCATTAAGCTCTTATATATGATTATTTAATTGTAATTATTTAGTACACAAAAATTTATTTTCTTGACACATCATAATATGTCCCATGAATTAAATTCATGGTAGGCCCCATCATTCATGTGAGAGGAGAGAGTATTACTAAAGGAGTATTGAATAATTTTCCAGCATTTAGATAGACATATAATGACAAAGTCTAAATGAGTTCCAGCACAATTCAAAAATAAATGGGAGTTTGTTTGAGTGAGACTTGTTCAACTCCAAAGAAATCTTGAGATGAATTAGTTCTAGTCCTATAAGAGAACGCTCACTTTGGTCAAAGTAAGAGCCCATCATAATTTAAAGCATTTCTTAAATTACGATGTGTTTTGATGGCTTCTTGATATGAATTTCATGTAAACAACTAGAATCATGTGCATTCAGGTCAATATGATGCAAACAAAACTTTTTGAGTGAAGTTGAGATGCTGAATCAACATTTTGAAATTGAAAGATTCCGGGATACTACCATCATAATTACTTCAAGTCCAACCCAAGTTTTATACTTGAGTATATCAATGCCATTTTACAAGAAAACTAACTGGCAGTATATGACTAATAGATATCATTTATATCCTTGGAAAATCATCTTCATATGGCGTAGGGTAAATCCCTCTCACTAAAGATGCTGCTTACAAGTTACAGAAGGCCTAAGGATGCTGCTTACAAGTTACACAAGGCATGAAGAAGATCAGCAACCCTGTCAACATCATTGGCAGAAATATTATCAATTCCAGTTCAACTCATGGAAAATTAACCAGCTTTTGGTTTCAATTTGGTATTTTACTCGTCTAGACTCAAATTTTACACAAACATTATTTTTTAGTAAGTAAAAATTTTACATTCCATACATAGAAAAGAATTTTCGAATGCTAAACATGGATCCAGTCAAAGGCTAATGACTGCATATATATTATAGAATATATTAAATGCATCAATAGGAAGTCCCCTACCATCTACTTCATTTCTATTTTTCCAATTTGTTAGTTATCTAAAGTCAAACAATCTCTTAAGTAGAAGAGTAAGATTTAATTATACTTTAAGCTATAACCTTACTTTACAAAGATGCATTTAAATAATTTCCCTAATTCCATTTCCGCTTGACAGTGACTCAAGTTGCTTAATTGCACATTCCCTAAAGCACACAAGTCGAAAGTTGAAACACTAAGCAAATTCTCAAAAATGAAAAAAAAAAAAAAAAATTTTGATAAAAACAATGAAGCAATTAAAATATTACAGAGAATCATTTGAGCATAATTGAAAAGTAGTGCCATGGAAACAAATTACATGGAAAAAAATAGAGTTCACCACACCTTCAATAAACGCAGATCTTTCTAAATTTCAGGGGTGATGGTTTGTGCAGGTAAGTCAAACCTATGTACATTTTACCAAAAAAGGAATGTAATCATTGTTAGCAGGAAAAAGGAAAAAAAAAAAAAAAAAAAAAAAAAAAAAACAAAAAACAAAAACAAACAAATCTTATTAGTTGAGACCCAAAAAAAACTAAATTCCTCCACCCATTTACACCTAAGACTATTTGAGGAGAGAGTTAGTGATTAACTTGAAAACAAAAGCATTAAAGTTTATAAAATTCAAAGCTTTCCTCTCTTTCCTTTTCTCAGCAACCAATCAGACATAAGAAAATATAAAGAAAAGCTAAAATAGAAACTCCTCATTAAGACAAAGACATACCAACCTTTCCCTGCAGTATCTTTGAGCTGCTTCAACAAATATCTACACTCTATGCCATACCAACTAAAACACAGACATACCAACCAAAAGCATCAACTAACGTCTATAGACTCTACACTCTATGCCATTGCCTTTATATATAGACTCAAAAATTAGCACATACAAGAAATTTAGAAGTCACAGCATCTACAATCAAACATAGAACATATGAAAACTGATATGAAAGAATAGAGATCTCAAGAGTTCATTATGGCCAGACTGACACTTAGAAACTGACCAAGGCCAAGGAGCAGTTTCGTTGGACTAGACCTTGAGATCTATTCAGAACATTAAAACTTGACATCTTCAACATCACCTGAGCAAAGTCCATTCGAAAGATTAATCAGGCATTTGAAGCATAAGCCCTTACCAATCTTGAGGTCTCCTCATTAGCCATCAATTGCTGATTGGCAAAAAGGAGTCCTCTCCCCCTTAAAAAGCTTTGATAGTAGTGAGTGCCAAAAGCTACCCCAGATGATATTGAAGATGACAATGCTTGCAAATATGACATCCCCCACTGTAGATTCACTAATTTCCAATGAAGCCATGGTTGAAGAAGAAGGTTGAGTGGTGGTCCTATTACTGTCTTGGCACCTCATTCTCATCTCAACGAGGAAATCAGGAATTATAGTTAGGCTTGGTTGCCCTATCCCCTTGAAGTCAGAGAGGTGTTTCTGTATGAATTCATAGCCAATCTTCCCAGTTTTCTGTGCATCCTCAGATGATCAAAGAGGCCAAGACACCTAAGATTAGGTGCCTGTTGAAATATGAAAGAATGCTGTCTAGCCTGTGATGTCATGTATAGTAGTTTACATCAGAGAACTCCAATAAAAAGAGTTATCAATATAGAACTGTTCTTGATTGTCAGTTTAACAGAAATTAGAATTAGAAAAGTATTTCATTTTATTTATTTTTTAATTTTTTGACATTTTAGATTTGAAAAACCTTAACTAAAAAGTGCCTGAAACAACTAGTTGGTCAGTTTTGGGTTCCCTTGCTTCAAACCCAGAAAAGAAGTAAAGACATTTATACTGAGACAAATTGAATGTTTTACTCTCTGATTGTTACAAAACAGAAAAATATTGTAAAATGCAAATTTAAAATGTTACCTTTGTGTTCCCATATAATTTCCAAAGTATATGAATCTTTTTTTCACACTATTACTAATCCAAAAAAATTAAATCCCTCTAGGACCCAATGATACTATGTGGCTATCATACAACACAATAGTTTACAAGCATGTTCCAACTAAATTCCTAAGAAGAAAAAGAAATGAGAAATCAAGGCAAAAACAAATATGCCACAAAACTCTTGTCTTTGTTTCACATCAAACATCCAGCTGCTGCACATGCAATGAAAGGTGGCTAGCTAACTGCATTTGGGCCCAAGCACATCATCAGACTTCCCAAGAGCTATTCTTTACTATCAGTTTAACAGAATTTGGAATAAGAAAAGTATTTATCTTTTCTTTCTTTCTTTCTTTTTCTTCTTCCTTTCCTTTTTTTTTTTTTTTTTTTTTTTTTTGTAAAGTTTTTGACCTGAAAAACCATAATCAAAAAGTGCCTGAAACAAATAGTTGGCTAATTAAAGGTGACTAACAATTTGTGGAAACCAAAACGGCAAAATTCACTAGGAACAAATTCTCAATTCATTAACTTTCTAATCTTTCCCCACAACTAATATGTACTTTATAGACTCCGCTCGACATAAAAAAATGTGAAGAGGTACCAACTCTTTTAAAGTCTGTTTCTTACATTTAACCCAAGTTTCATTCAAGAATCATTGTCCACAAACAATCATCAAATCCTAAACCTTAAGGTGTTGCTAAAGGACTTTGGATATTAATAAAAATATCTTTAAAGAGAGAGAGAATAGGAAGATTAAGGATCAAGAACAGACCAGCATAATGCCATCTCTTGTGGCAATAGAAACAATATCAGCGCATGAAACTACCCCTGGACAAGCCTTTTCAAGCTCCTCCTTGATGAAATCAATCTTATTGAAAACCCTCAAGGTCTGAAATGGTTTTTATTACAATTGTTGTCGTCAAAAAGGACTGAAGCACCACAGCCCTGATCAAGAAAATCCCACAAAAATTTAAGACCAACAAATTAGTACCTAAAAATAAATGGCAAGAAATTAGACACCAAAAATAAGAACATACAATTTTTTATCATCATCCGGTCATGGAATGTCAGCCAGTGATCTAAAGTATGAATGAATGTTGTCCCTCCATCATGTTAGAGAGATAGAAAGGGCCACCAACCTGTACATAAGAGCACTCCAACAAAAAGAATTACTAAGAGTTGTTCTTTATTGTTAGTTTAAAAGAATTTGGAATAAGAAAAGTATTTCATTTGTTTTTTTTTTTTTGAATTTTTTGAAATTTTAGACCTGAAAAACCATAACAAAAAAGTTCTTGAAACAACTAGTAAAGGTGTATGTAACAATTTGTGGAAACCAATATGGTAAAAATCAATAGGAACATATATTCAATTCATTAAGTTTCTAAACTTTCCCCACAGTCAATATGTAACTTTAGAATCTTATCTAATTGAAAATATAGAGGAAATTAGTCTACTTCTCCAAGCATCCTAGTTAGCACTAGGGTAATTAACACCGCTCTTCAATAAATAAATAAATAACCACTCTTCATTCAAGCCAACCAACAAGATCTTTAATCTGTAAAAGGAAGGTAATATTACAAGGATGTAATAATAATAATAATAATAATTAAAATATGTAATAGAATATAACCCAATTATTTGAAGCTGCAACTAAGCTGTGAAGTTGCCCCTTTTAAAAAAAAATACCCTGACCACAAGATGTAATTAGAATTGCAATGGAGTAGAGAAATTTCTTCTCACACTAGAGCATAAAGCAGGGTCATTAAATGAAATCTGACATAAATAAAGCATTAAAATGTGGTGGTTACATAGTAGTAGCCTATATACTCTCTGGTATGACTATACCTTAAACATAAAAGCTTTTTTATTTTTTAAAGGAAGCATAGAAGCTTATGCACCCAGTAACACTAGTAATAAGCCTCACATTAACACAAGTACAACCATTCCAAACTAGCATAAAGGAAATTAAAAATGAAGAATCTTCTTACCAATATAAAGACAGTTTTAAGGAAGCAAAAAATTATGAAATAGATATTTCAAATATATTAGTATATAAAAATATACCTAGAATCAGTATTTGTATCCACTAAATTCTTCTTCAATGAGTTCGCCCACAAGCATTCTTTTAGGATCTTCATAACTTGTTACGTCTTCCTCCATAAGCCATATTCACTAGCCATTTCGGTTTTCCACTTGAGAACACAAGATAACCCAAACCCAATCCAAACATGAATCCACAGCCATACCCCAACAATACAACTTTCCAATGAAACCCATTTTCAAATTCAAAATCATCTTCTTGAATGGTTGATGATGGCAATGGTTGTTGTCCCTCAACATTGCCACAAGCTTTTGTCTTTGGAAATCCACATAACCCAAGGTTCCCATAGTAAGAATCATTCATAAAGGTATTGAACTGTTTACCTTGGGGTATATGTCCAAAAAGATAATTTTCTGATAGGTTTAAAAATGCTAGCATTGTGAGATCTAGCAATTGTATAGGAATTTCACCTGTGAGCTTGTTTGAGGAGAGATCTAACCATTCAAGATTGATTAAATTTCCCAACCATTGAGGCATACAACCTATAAGATTATTGTGTGAAAAATTAAGCCCCTTTAATGATAGAAGCTCTCCAATTACCTTTGGAATTTCTCCATTGAAATTATTGTTGGAGAAATCAATGGTTGTTAATAGACTTTGGATTTTCTCCAAATCTATGAAATTCCCTTTCATCACCACTGTCACATAATCTTGATAATAACTATCACCCATATATTTGAATTCACCTTTGTTTGCATTCGCATTCATCATGGCTTTTAAATACATGAAAAATTTTGTTGGCAAAGGACCATGGAACTCGTTGTGAGAGATATCTATGATTCGCAAATTAGGGAACGGGAATTTGGACTTGAAATTGCCTATGGCACCATGAAAGTTGTTTGATCGCAAGATAAGAACGCACAACTCTGAAAGAGTTTCCAACCAACAAGGAAATGTGCCATTAATCTTGTTGTTACCAAAATCCAGAACTTCCAAATTTCTACAATGGACCAATGATTGTGGTAATGCCCCTTCCAATTGGTTGCCATTGAGTTTCAGACTTCTCAATTGACATCCCTTTGCAAATGTTGTTGGGACAGTGCCATTAAGATTGTTACTTTGTAAATTCAAGTATATGAGATTATCACTGAACTTTCCCAAACATGGAGGAATCATGTTATTCAAGTGATTATAAGAGAAATCAATGTATTTGAGGGAACTAAGATTGCAAATCAAGGAAGGGATATGTCCAGTTAAATTATTTCTTGAGATTGAAAAGTAAAACAATGAATCCTGTCCCACCTCCATTACCCAAGATGGAATATTGCCTTTGATATGGTTGTTGGAAAGGTCTAAGTATTCCATATATTCTGCAGTTCGTAAAAACTGTGGAATTTCGGTTATGTTGGAAGAAGACAATTGTAATGAGTGAATTTTGGACAAAATATTGGTGGCAGACGTGAAGGAGTGTAGTGATAGGTGAGGATTATTTGACATATCAAGAGATTGAAGACTTTTGAGCTTTGAGAATATTTTTGACTCCACATTGCCACTAAAATTATTGAAGGAAACATTTAGAGAAACCAATGAGTTATGCTGGAATTCACCAATATGCCCAGTGAATTTGTTATGATCAAGACGTAAGTAATGTAAAGATGGTATTGTATACACCCAAGATGGTATTGTCCCATTCAATAAGTTACCAGATAAGAAGAGATATCCTAGATTGGAAGGAATCTTGTTGACTGGTTGACCGTTAGATGAATTATTTGAAGAGAAATTTTGGGTCAAGTTTGTCGTAACTTTCGGAAGTTGCCCTATGAAATTGTTGTATGAGAGATCTAAGTAAGTAAGTCCTGTATTGTTTAGGAGAGACCATGGACATTGACCACCAAAGTTATTATGTGAGATTTCCAAAGAAGTTATTTGTGTGAGATTTGAAAGAAATGTTGGATACGATGAACCTATGAAATTGCATCCACCGATAAACAATTCTTTTAAGGACATGAGGTTGCTGATTAAATAAGGTAAGTCAATTGAGAATTTGGTTTCAGAGAGATGCAAGGACTTTAGAGGAGTACTCCAGTTATACGTTGGAAGGGAACCAGTGAGATTGTAGTTGTGACCTACACGTAGTTTCTGGAGGTTTGGAAGGTGGAATATATTATCTGGAAATTTCCCTTTCAATTGGCAATGATTAAGACGAAGAGATGTTAAAGAAGATGACAAATTCGTGAGACAATTAGTTGAAACAGAAGACATATCAATCCCATATAAAACAAGTTCAGTTAGATGGGTTAGGTTTTGAATAAGCCTTTTCAAATTAGGTGTTTCTATTCTCATGTCAATATTCCCAGAGAGATCAAGTGAAACCAGTTTGGATAAGTGGGAGATTTCGGATGGGAAATTACCAGCAAAGGAGGATCCAGCAACAAAGTAGCCAAAAATGTTGGTGCTAGCAACGGAGGAGTGAGTGAGGTTGAGATGCGTCATGTTTGCAAAGCCACCAAACTTAGATGAAATTATGGAGCCATGGAAATCGTTGTAAGCAAGGTTAAGCCTCTGGAGATGGCGAAGAGAGAAAAGGGTGCTATTAGGATGGATGGGACCATGAAGCCCACTGCAACTAAGGTCAACACCAATGACATGACCTGTCATTGTATCACAGGTGACTCCACCCCACCCACAACAATCTGTACCCATTTTCCACGAATTCTTCGGAGGATAAGAATACAAATCACAATAATAACTAGAATAGCCAACAGCAAAAGAGTTTCTGAAAAGGAGCAAAGCAGAGGATTGGTGTGAATGGCAAAGAGGTGTTGATGAATTAAAAGAAAAAGAAGAGAGAGATGAATTAGGTACAGAAAGGAAGAGGAAGAAAGTGAGAAAGAAGAGTACCATAATTTCTCGGGATTTGAGAGAAATGAGAAGGATATATAATATATTTTGGGTGTTTTGGAATTGAGGTGTCATACATACATGCATCTATATTTATAGGCAGCACGATTATCAGAAGGGACCATAACAAGGAAAGGATTATGTGGCTCACTCTATTAACTAGCTTTGAAAGTCAAAAAATCAGGATATCTGGGTTAGGTATATATAAAAAACTCTCTATAATTGAGTATAATAATAATCCTATCTACTTTATATTTCAATTCACTCATTCTGATACCTCTAGTGGATAGATTTTTATTAATATATATTATGTATATATATATTTTATCTTTTATTATAAGTTTTGTCTTTACCTATTTAGAATCATCAGTTTATGGAAATAATTAACTTATTATGACATTTATGCTACACATTTAGCACATTGTCAAGGACCCAGCAAATAAGTCAAAGGCATCCTCTTGGCATAATTATTAATTAAATCAATGTAATCTAGGCACATGCTAAATGCACAAATAAAAAAGGCCAGTACTCAAGCCATTGGTTTAAAGGGAAGTTTACTTTAGTAGAATGGAAGCACTTGTGAAAAAAAATCCTTAGGAATATTGTGTCCAAGATCACTGTAAAAGCAGAAAATTTCATAATAATCTCAGCAAAAAAAAAAAAAAAAAATCTTAATAAAAGTTGAACATAAAGTGATAAGGTCTAGAGGATCCGATTTGGTATTATATTTCATGCATACAATGGCATAGCCAACAATCATCTTTCCTATTTTGATTAAGTAGAACTGTTTATTTATTTACTTTTTTCCTTATGTACCTAATGTTATTTCTATATCTTAATCTTTGATTCCCCTATTACTAAAATTTTAAAGACACTATAAATTGTACCACATTTTTGTTTAGAGTAATAAAGAGTATTGCAAAAAAAATGATAAACTGGTAACAAGAATGTAATTGGTGCAACTTAAACAATATAATACATGATTGTTTGGATTGATAGTCCATAATATGGACTAGCTTTTTCTAAATATGTATACATACATTTCTAATATTATTTTAAGAAGTTACTGGGGGGAGTGGACTTATGGGGAAGACAAAGTCTTCTGAAATAACAGGTAAGAAAAGTTTAATTAGTAATTTTATCTTTTAAAATTTTGTGTAATAGAAAATAATCGCACCTCTTTTTAAGTCATTGATATGCCAAAAACCTTTAATCATGAAAACTTTGTCACCTAGTCTTTGGTCATTGTTCAAAACCTTGAAAGTCTTTTGGTCATTGTTTGAAACTTTCAAAAACTTGGAAAGTTATAATCTTAAAATTTTGGACTATATAATAATTGTTTGATGTAGATTGCATAATTGCAGATTAAATGTATGGCAATTATCAAATGTGTAGCAATCTTGTTAACGTCTCACCAAGTCTTTGGTCATTGTTCAAAACTTCCAAAGTCTTTTGGTCATTGTTTGAAAAGTTATAATCTTAAAATTTTGGACTATATAATAATTGTTTGATGCAGGCTGCATAATTGCTAACTAAGTGTGTGGCAATTATCAAACATATAGCAATCATGATATCCAGGTCAATTTTACGTCATCCATTACTTTTTCGTCAAATAAAATAAAAACAAAAACAAACTATAATTACATATCTAGTTTTCAACTCATCCACATCCCACGTAATGATCATGAAATTTGTTTATATATATATATATATATATATATAACATATTTACTTAAGTTTAAACTCCCAATTACATCCTCCAACTTTAACTTATTTTCAAATTATTCATTTAAGTTTCATATTTTTTTTCCCTTCAATCTTTAACTTAAATATGTTATCAATTTAGTCATTCCATCATAATTGTCCAATCTTGCTATTAGTTTAATATCATCCAATATGGATTGGATGGAAGGAATTCAATGAAAACAAATGAATGTTAGAGGAATGAAATGAAAAAAAGTGAAACTTAAAGAACCAAATTATGATATTAACATATGTATGCAGCAATTGATACATAGGGGGGAGTGGACTTATGGGGAAGATAGTCTTCCAAAATAACAAGTAAGAAAAGTTTACTTAGTAGTTTTATCTCTTTAAATTTGTGTGGGAGAAAATAATCTCGACTCTTTTTATGTCATAGATATGCCAGAAACTGTTAATCATGAAAACGAGTGACACCATTAGAAGACTTTAATTTTGTTAACGTCTCACCAAATCTTTGGTCATTGTTCAAAACTTCCAAAGTCTTTTGGTCATTTTTTGAAACTTTCAAAAACTTCGAAAGCCGTAATCTTAAAATTTTGGACTACATAATAATTGTTTGATGCAGATTGCATAATTGCAGACTAAGAGTGTGTTTGTATAAACTATAAGAAACCAGTGTTTCGAGTTTAAAATGAGTGTTTGTAAAAAAGTTGTGAGAAGTAGTGGTTGCAAAATAGCGTTTTGGGTTTTTTTAAAAACGTTCTTTTAAACTCCAAAACACCTAACCAAATGGACCTTAAATGGATGGCAATTATCAAATGTGTAGCAATCATGATATTTGGGTTAGTTTTACACCATCCATTACTTTTTCCTCAAATAAAATAAAAATAAAAATGGACTATAATTACATATCTAGTTATCTACTCATCAACATCTTATGTAACGATTAAAAAAAATTATTTTTATCTAAAACATATTTATATAAAAGTTTAAACTGCAAATTACATCCTCCAACTTTAACTTATTTTCAAATTATTCATTCAAGTTTCATTTGTTTTTTCAATCTTTAACTGAAATATGTTTTCTGTTTAGTCATTTCGTCAATATTGTCCAATCTTTATATTAGCTTAATATCGTCTAATATGGATTGGATGGAAGGAATACAATGAAAACAAATGAAAGTTAAAAGAATGAAATGAAAAAGAGTGAAATTTAAAGAACCAAATTAAAAACAAGTTTAAGTTAGACGTGTAATTTGTAATTTAGCCTTTGTTTAATAAGTATATTAATAAAGAATAACTCAATTAGAGACCTTTTAGAGTGGAGTATACCTATCAATTAAAACTTGTTTAAGGAAATTTATTCAAACCTAAATTAAAATTTATTTACTGTTAAGTTGCTTTATTTGAAAAAAAGTGTATTCTAATTAGATATAACTATCAATGGAGACATCAAGGATTCCAATCTTCCATCCTCCATTATAACTATCAAATTAAAAAAACAAACTTCAAAACCTGTGGTACTATTAGAAGACTCTAATCCTAATAATGTTGCAATGGGTCTTTGGTTAGTGTTCATAATATAAATTTAGACTTGGAAAGTAATGGCCACATGGTCCCACTATTGACTAGCGTGGCTTTTGAACTATATAATTGTATAGTGATATATAACTACTCTTACCAAGTTATTAATTCTCTAAATTCATTCAAACTTGAAAACCTGTGTTATGGGGGAATATACTTCAAAACCTATGCCAAGATTTTTGAAGTTCAATTAGTTGACACCTCCTAGTTTCTCTATGATTCAAATCCTCCTTCCTTTGTTATAACTATCAAATAATCCAAAAGACTTCAAAACATGTGGTTTTGTTAGAAGACTTTGATCCTAATTACATTGAATAAGTCTTTGGTTAGTGTTTAGAAATTCAATTTAGACTTGGAAAGTAATGGCATTATGGTCCAATTTAGACTTGGACAATATAACTATTCGCTAAAGATTCATGCTAGATTGAACTAGGAGACATTGCATTTATCTTGGTAAGTGTCGAATTAGATTTTTAATAAGATATCTATGGTGAGCCAAACACAATACTTTCTTTGAAGGAAGGAAACTAACAATAATCTCATTCTTCTTACACTACAAAAAAATAAAATAAATAAAATAAATAAATAAAAAAGAAGAAAAAGAAATTGGGTTTCAGATGCACAAGTCTCATTTTTCTTTGACTACGTCAAAATATATATGTATGTATGTATGTATGTATGTATGTACATATATATATATATATATATATATATATGAGACTACAAGATTACAGTTGAAACTTATTGCTGAATGTAGCTTGTAACTGAAATTCATAATACCTACAATGACATTCTCATAAAGATGACAAACAAGTCAAAAAGGTCTACTCCAAATTAAACTTTGTTGCTATCACCCATCTTTCTCCTTTCTTCCATAATTTCTTATCACTTTCTCTTTCATTGTAGAATTTCTTAATATCACAAAAATGACATTTGGAGAACCTACAATACCTTGTAACTAAAATTCATAATACCTACATTTGGAGTACCTACAATAGCTTGTAATTGAAATTCATAATACCTACAAGGACAATGTCATAAAGATGACAAACAAGTCGAAAAGTTCTACTCCATATTAAACTTTGTTGCTATCACCCATCTTTCTCCTTTGTTCCAAAATTTCTTATCACTTTCTCTTTCATTGTAGAATTTCTTAATATCACTAATTTTTTCCCCACATTCTTTGTTAGGTTCTAAAGACTTAGGAACTAATATATTTAGAACTCTAATGTGTAATGTTGGCAAATCATGATCGGAACAAGTGTTAGTTTTGTTTAGACTTGCTCAAAGTGTGTGCGTTGTATGTAAAGTTGGAATCGAGTGCCTGCAGAAGTATTAGTGACTTTTGGCCTGGCTTGATTGATCGAAAAATAGGCTTTATCAATCGAATCTTAGGTAGAATGTGTTTTTCTGTAGAATTCCAACTCAGCCCTAGCTCATTAAAATGTTTATGGTTTTATGTTTTTGCCCCAGGTATATAAGGCAAACCCTAGCCACATTTTAGATGTTGCTCATATTGCGGTTTGTGTAAATCTCTTGTGAGATCTGTGAGGAGCTTTCCTTTACACAAGTTTAGGATTATCAAGAGGAGATTCATTCAAGAACTTAATGATCATTCAGTTGCTACCATAAGAACTTAAAGAAACATAAGCGGGTGTGCTTGTATTTGCTGGAGAATCCAAGAAAGAAGGAGCCTATGGTCTCGGAGCTTGCATGTGGTCGTGTCAGTAAGTTTCTACTGATGGGTAGTAATAGGATGTTAGCGGTCTAAGTTGCTATTGTAAAATTTTGATTCTTTCATAGTGGATTCAGGTTTACCTTGAGGATAGCTAGGTTAAATACTCCCCATGTTTTTTACCGGTTTGATTTTCCTAGGTTATCATATTGTTGTGTTTTTTATTTTCCGCTGCTATACATTAATATGATATATTTGTGTTAACCTAGATTTGTTAATTTGACTAAGTAATCACTTGGCTAATTACCTAGGTTAATCTGATTGTGGTTTTAAGGGATCTAAAAACAAACAATTGGTATCAGAGCGAGTAGCTCTCTTGTTGTTGATCTTTTGATCTCTAAGCTGATCCTTGACCCCTGTTGTAATGGAACACAGACATTCTCTTGTTATTTCTTCTCACTTTTATGGGAATAATTATGCTTATTGGAAAGTAAGGACGAAAGCATTCTTGAAATCAATTAATAAGAGAGTTTGGAATTCCGTTGAATACGGATGGGAGAAGCCCACTACTCCTGTTAGTGAATGGCAAACTTCTCAAAAAGAAGCAGTCGCGTTCAATAGCAAAGTTATGAATGCTATCTTTAACGCTGTTTTTATGAAGGAATTTTAGAGAATCTCTAATGTTGAGGTTGCTCACACTGCTTGGAATATCTTCCAAACTGTGCATGAAGGCACAAAGACTGTTAAAATAAATAAGATGCAACAATTAACTTCTAAATTTGAAAGTATTAGGATGTCTGATGATGAATCCTTTGATGAATTCTATGCCAAACTGAATGATATTGTTAATTTTGCTTACAACTTGGGTGAAATCTATGATCAACCTAAAATTGTTAGGAAGATTTTTAGATCCTTGACTGAAGATTTTAGACCCAAAGTGACTGTCATCACTGAGAGCAAGGATGTGGACTCCATCCCTGTTGATGAACTTGTAGGATCTCTTCAATCTTATAAGTTGGACCTACCTAAGACTAGCAAATCCAAATCAATGGCTCTTAATTCAGTTGATGATGTTGATGTTGGTGGATTTGATGATGAGCTCTCTGCTACAGAGATTGCTTACCTTGCCAAGAACTTTAGGATTTTTTTTAGAAACAACAACAGAAAGGCAAGAGATAAGAACATTGTTAAACCTAGAAATTTTAGGAAGAATGATCCTACTAAGGTTAACAACACTAAAAAACCTAGAGAAAAAGTTGGTCAATCTTCAAATAATTTTATGGGTTCTCAATGTTTTGGATGTCAAGGGTATGGTCACGTGAAATCTAAATGTCCTACTTACTTGAAATCTAAGGGTAAGGCTATGGCTGTAACCCTTAGTGATGATGAAGTTTTTGATGATGAGTCTGGTTGTGACGAGGATGGAAACTTCATTGCTTTCACTGCTATTGCTGTAGTCAATGAAAGTGTGTCTGCTGAAGAGAACCCTTCTGATGGGGAACTCTCTGAGGATGCAAATCTACAAGAAGCCTACAATAAACTTTGCAAAGTTGCTACAAAATATGCTATGAATGTTGAATTACGCTTAAAGAAAATTGCTTCTCTTGAGCTTGAAAAGAAAAATTTTCTTGTTAAACTGTTTGATGCTAATGATCTTTTGAACAATGTGAAGATTGAGAACATGCTTTTGCTTGATAAAGTTAAAAATTTGGAACTTGAATTATCTGTTGTTAGAGAACAAACTGATAGGTCTGCAAGCTTCAAACTTGATCACATACTAAGTGTTCAAAAGTCTCCCTCTAACAAAATTGGCTTAGGTTTTATAGAAAGCATCTCTATGTCTGCACCCCATTCTACAAACTTTGTTCCTTCTTCTTCTTCCGAACCCTCTGTGAGTGAGGCTGTCAAACCCTCTGTGAGTGAGGCTAAACCGATAGAAGTGACACTTCCTAGGAATATTAAGGTTGATCTTCATGAGTCTAAACCTAAGGGTCCCAACCCTCCTAAGGGCAAGATACATGATAAGCCTGCATGGATTTGTCATTTTTGTGGAAAGTCTGGGCATATTTGTCCAAAATGTTACAAACTGCAAGCTGCTAAGAGAGCAAACAAACCAAAAGTACCTGTGCCTCAAGCACAAGATCCTATGGTGCTTATTGGTGAATTGGTAAAGGCTTTAAAACTTTATTCCAATCCTGGAGTTGGAAATCATTCTCATGTGAATAAGAACTCCAATGCTCGAGTTGCATCTAAAAAGTTTTGGATGCCAAAGGCTCAATCTAATTGAGTCCTTCTGACATGGTCCTTGTGCTTCATTGCTATACTCTTTGTGACAATTGTTTTTTGGTTTTTGTTTTCTTTGTTTCTAGGATTTGCATTGCATAACATTCATTCATTTCATTCTAGGTTGTCTTCGTTTATTTTTTTCAAAAAAAAAAAAAAAGAAAAAGGAAGAAAAAGGAAGAAAATTGTGTTTTGCACTATTTTCTTGGTTTTGAAAACAAGGTTGGTCAATTTATTTTCACATAACATGTCTTTTGTACCTTGTTTAGCTTTGATGAGCTTACTTATTGCACCTTACTAGTTGAAGATTAGTAGTGCATGTTGTGTGGGAAAAATGTTTATGGTTTTGATCACTTTGTTTATGGTTTTGACCATCTCACCACTGTTTACTAGCCAATCATGAACACCTTAGTGCATTTCGAAAGATTCTGTGCACGAGAAAGTGTAGCACATGCACAAAAAGAACATAAGGTGTAACCTTGATTTATATGCTAAAATTGGTGTGAACATTATTGGACTTAAAGTTAAATCAAACAAATAAAATTGGTGTGTACATTATCCCGGCTTTTTAAATAAGTTTCTGAACAATTAAAATCGGTGTGTATATTATGAGGCAAAATCAAGAAACTTACATTATTGCAAGCTTATGTTCTAGGAGATGTGGGAGTTATATGATGTAACTCTTTAGGTGATAGTCCCTTTCAAATTCTATCTGATGAATTTTGTAGACTTTGTGCTTAATTGCTATTCACATGTCACGTCACATGTACCTCAAGCTTTTGCTAGTTTCACGCACTACACAAGTTACTCTTTGCTAAACATTTTACATGTAATTGTGTGTCTTTGGTCTGACCAACCAAGTTTGCAAATACTTTGAATTTTTATGCAAAACAGATTTGATGCTTGAGAATTTATGAAGAATGCTTGAAAATCCTAATTTTGGGAAAACTGGGTTTAAAACTTGTGTTTTTGAAAAACTTTGCATCTCATACTCATGCATTTTACTCATATTTTTCAATGCTTGGAGGAGTTTATGCATAAAACTAGTCTGTTTTTCAAAACTGTGTTTTTTTTTTTGGAATTTCAATCGATCGAGGCTGTTTTTTGAATAATTGAAATTGGTTCAAAATATTTAGGTAAGCCTCTGTCTATTTCGATTGAGTCCAACACTTTTTCAAAAAGTTCTTTAACTTTTCTCTCTCCATACGACTCGGTCAAGGCTCAATCTCAATTTTTTGTTGTTTTCGATCATTCTTTTTGCAAGGTTTTCCTCTCCCAAGGCCGGTATGTCCTTTTTACCCTTCCTTTTGCATTTTATTTAATGTTTCATGCATAAATTCATGGTTTTTGGGTAAATTTTCGAACCTATGCAAAATTGATATTTTTGATGATTCAAGCCATATTTTCTGAAATTGATCAATGGGTTTTTGTTCTTGGTTGTTATGAACTTGATCTTGATGGTTTAATTTGATCAATTTGGTGAATTTTGAGAAATTGAAATTTCTAGGTCTTGTATATATCCAAATTGGGGATTTTGTTCAATTAGGTCCAAATTGATAAAATTAGCTTGTTGGATTAATGTATTTGATCATTATAAATTGTATTCTATTGTGTGTGATGATCAATTGATTAGTTTTTTCAAATTGAACAAGTGGTACTTTAAAATTTTTGGGGTTTTTTTTGTTAGAAACTCTATGCTCAAGCCTATTTTGTGAATTTGAACTTAAATTGAACTTAATTTCACTGCATTAGAGCATGCATCATGACATTTAACTATTCATGCATCATATAGATTTTTGTTCTATATTTTTTTTGTGCTAACTTGCAGTCTAGCCTTGGTTTTTTATTTTTGTTTTCTTATTTTGTTCTGCTTTATGTCTTTGTCCTTATCCTAGCATCATGCCTAGGAAGACTAGAGCCAATAGGACACCCTCCCTTTCCTCTGAGTCTCCCTCTAGGAGTGAACTGTTTAGGAATGACAAAAGCAAAGAGGTTTTTGAGAAACTGAACTATGAGAGAAAGATTTGGGTTGAGCATTCTATTGTATTAGATGAGGTTGATCCTGCCATTAGGGCAAACTTTGAGAGTAGAGGCTAGCTGTCTTTGTTGGAGGTAGATCATCCACCCTCGACTGCCCTGATTAGAGAGTTCTTCTCAAACCTCTCTTGCCACATCTATGATTCCAACACCCTTGTTAGGAGTTGGATACGAGGTGTTGAGTTCACCATTACCCCTAGGATAGTGGCTGAAGCTCTTGGGGTTCCGGTCATTAGAGAGCTTGTCTATCCTTATGAGGAGTCTCCACCCCTTGATGACGTTATGTCATACATCACTAGGTCTTCTATCCAATGGGGTTCTGATCCTTGGATCACGTTCGCTGAGCTTACTGAGACTACCTATCCAATGGGGTTCTGATGTGTGTTTTTGTACGTGCTTGTTTCTGGTGCGTCTATTAGTTTCCCTCATCTTTTTCTTCGTTCTTTAAACAAAGTTCATAGGAGTTCTGCCATTGCTTATGCTCTTATTCATCCTATTTTCATTCATAGGATTTTGTTGTTTCTCGATTTAGTTGATTTCCCTGCTGGTGAGCCTGTTCATGTTATAGCTCCCATAGGTGCCACCTTCCTTAGGTAGAGGGCTGCTCACTTAAGAGTTGGCTCTACGTGTCCTAGAGGTGAGTCTTCTGGTGTTGTGCCCCCTCCTCCCTTTTCTACAGGTGCTGATACTGCTAAGGCATCTGGTGCTGATACTGCTAAGGCATCTGGTGCTGCTGCTGCTAATGCTGATGTTCCTCCACCGACTACTTCAGACGATTCACACATTCGACGTACGTTGGATCATGTCTTAACTGTTCAAACGGCTCATGGACAGATTTTGGTGGATGTGCTCAATGAGATCTGTGGCTTGCACACAGAGTTGGTGTAGCTTCGACGATCCTCACCGCCACCTCTTTTTGATGATGGATTTTGATTGCCCTTTGGCATTCCGTCACAAAAAGGGGGAGTACTTTTAGGGTTTGAGACACTTGTAGAGGTTTTTGTTTTTAGGGGGAGAGTTTTTTGTTTATTTGAGTTTGTGGAGATTAGATTGTATCTTGGTGCTTCACTTTCTATTTACCTTTTTGCCTCTTGATATATTCTTGTTGGGCTATTCATTTTAGGGGGAGATACATTTATTGTTTCATTTGTTTCTTATTTCACTGCTTATTGATTTATATTTATGATGTTATTCATTGATATATGTCTTTATTTTGTGTTTTGTGAAATCGAGAATTTATTCTTGTTTACTTGTATTTTCTACACATGCGTTTATGCATCTTGTTTAGTGTTTCAGGAAAAATACAGGTTGATTCAATTGAGTTGTTGTCTACACTTGCAACTGATGGATAATAGTTAGAATTGAATTTGTTGTAATAAGCATTTTGTTTGTAAAGGGCTTTTTCTTTGTAAACTTTGAGCTTTTAGTTGTGTTTTGTCATGGATTGCCAAAGGGGGAGTTTGTTAGGTTCTAAAGACTTAGGAACTAATGTATTTAGAACTCTAACGTGTAATGTTAGCAAACCATGATCAAAACAAGTGTTAGTCTTGTTTAGACTCGCTCAAAGTGTGTGCGTTGTATGTAAAGTTGGAATCGAGTGGCTGCAGAAGTATTAGTGACTTTCGGCCTGGCTTGATCGATCAAAGAACAGGCTCGATCGATCAAATCTCGGGCAGAATATGTTTTTTTGCAGAATTCCAACTCAGCCCTACCTCATTAAAATGTTTAGGGTTTTATGTTTTTGCCCTAGGTATATAAGGCAAACCCTAGCCACGTTTTAGATGTTGCTCATATTGCGGTTTGTGTAAATCTCTTGTAAGATCTGTGAGGAGCTTTCCTTTACACAAGTTTAGAATTATCAAGAGGAGATTCGTTCAAGAACTTGATGATAATTCAGTTGCTGCCATAAGAACTTAAAGAAACACAAGCGGGTGTGCTTGTATTTGCTGGAGAATCCAAGAAAGAAGGACTCTGTGGTCTCGAAGCTTGCCGTGGTTGTATTAGTAAGTTTCTACTAGTGGGTAGCAATAGGATGTTAGTGGTCTAAGTCGCTATTGTAAAACTTCAATTCTTTCATAGTGGATTTAGGTTTACCTTGAGGATAGCTTGGTTAAATCCTCCCCAGGTTTTTTACCGGTTTGGTTTTCCTAGGTTATCATATCGTTGTGTTTTTTATTTTCCGCTGCTGTACATTGATATGATATATTTGTGTTAACCTAGATTTGTTAATTTGACTAAGTAATCACTTGGCTAATTACCTAGGTTAATCTGATTGTGGTTTTAAGGGGTCTAAAAACAAACATTCTTTGTTGAATCTAAAGCCAACAACCTCTCATCACCAACATCTTTTTCACCCTTATTTAACTCCACCTCCTTAGAGTCTTAGATGCTAATCTATATATATATATAAAACCGAAGCTTTTGAAACTTCCACAATTTTCCACGTCAGCATTACTTAAAAAAAAAAAAAAAGCAAACGAAAATAGAGAAAAAAAAAAAAAAACTAAAACCCTTAACTATTTCTCCCCAAAACAAACCCGATAATATTACTCTCCAACTCCTATACAAAACCTAATACAAAAACCTATTTCTAAATCTCTGACTCTCTGTCTATCCTTCAAACACTGCAAGACCCATACACAGGAACCCAAAATCGGAAAACCTAGACGCAGAGCTTTCTCTCTTCCCCGGCGACGATAAGCTTCAATTGAAGAAAGTGAAAGTAAACCTAACATCAGACTGCTGGAACGGCTACAGGTAGGATTTAGGTTCAGCTATTTTGTTTGGTTTTGATTTAAGAAATTGGTTCAGATTTTGTTTTGATTTAGAATTGGTTTTTATCAATACTCGAAACCCTAATATAGGTTCTCCCTCAATTTTGGTTCCTTTCAATATATCAAATTTCACTATAGGATTGGGGATATGGGTTTTGGCATCAGAATCAACCCCACATTATAGCGTCTTGAGTTTGAGTCTAAAATTGTGACCTACACATTAAGCAATCTAGGTTGGATTATAAACTGTCGTGGGGTGGGATTGTGGAAACATCTGTGCTAATAGGAAATTTCAGCAAGATAGAGAGGTGTTCATTGTTAGGGATGCCTAAGCATGTGTTTTTGGATTATGAATCTTTTGATATGGTGTGGTGGGTAAAGGTCACAAATTCAAAGATATACCAGTAATTGATTTGTATTTCCCTTTAAAAAAATAAATTTTATTTTTAATTTTATGATGGGTTCTGGAATTAAAAGAAAATACGAAGAAGAAAAAGTAGATTTCACATGTATTTTATGTTTTGCAAAGTATGTCATGCTGGAAAATTTTTTGTTTTTTGTAACTTGTATTTATTTTGAGGGACCAAATAGGTGATGGACACAGTTGACATAAATTGTTGTGCTTAGAGGTGTTGGATTTGATTGGTTAGATCAAATTGAAAAGTCTTTAGCCCTTTGGTTATATCTAGGAGTATTTAACCCTTTGTGGGAGGAAAAGTGCATAATTTTATTAAATAAATTTAAGTCATGTACTTATCTGAAATGTGGCGATCATGACAGGTTTGGATGCTTCATTTTTAATCATTGTCCTGTAATTGAAAGTTCTATTTTTGTTAGCCATTTTGAACTCAAAATAGCCTAACAGGACAGCCAAGAAGATCTTCATTTGCCATTTGAATCTGTAAATCACTAAGATCGAAGGAAGCTTCAGAGTAAGTATTTAGGATAATCTGATAGAAAACTTTCCATCCTTACTGAAATAGTGAAATGGCTGTTTACCTAATTGTTCTAGAAAAAACATAGCGATTATTTACTTTTTTGTTGATGGGTTGGTTTGATTTTCTTTAAACTTTGTATTACATGTTGATATTGGTAACATAAATGTGCATACATATGTAGTTTTAGCTATGTTTCTCTTTGAATCTGTAATTGATTTTGTGCACACACTAGATAAGTCTTTGGGTTTGGAACTCTATAACTGAGTTTAGTACTGTGTTTTGACGATAATCAATTTGATTTTTTTTTTGTGTGGAAACTGAGCTATGGGTTTGAATTTGTTTAGTGGTAGTTTATGGTTGGTCTGCACTTTGAGTTAGTCTATTTAGGAATAGTTCACTTCAAGTCAGTTTGTTTTGAATCAAGTTATTTCGAATCAATAGCTTTGGAATATGAGTTAGACTTCGAAATTGAAAATTAGTCTCTTGAGGATTGTAGTCACTTTAGTTTCTTATCTATCATTGTACTTGCATGGCAAAAAAAAGTCTTCTTAAGTGAGGTATTTTGAATTTCTGCAAAATCAAATTTTAATCTATGAATCTAATGATCATTTACTGCTCTCTTCTAAAAGTTATGTTTGGTATTTGTTTGTTGTTTTAAATTTGCTTTTATTCTTGGAGTTTTAATATCTTATTTTAACCTTATAAATATTTATCTATCTAATAATATAGTATTTTTTTTATTTCCCCTGTGTATGTTTAATAGTTACAGCAAATATATGGTTGCTGTTTTAAATCTGCTTTTATGCTTGGAGTTTTAATATCATTGAACAATTTCTTATTCTTTGACATAGTTGATGTTAACCTTATTGCTATGAAACTATAATTTTGGTTCTTGCTTTTTGCCCCCACAATACATCCCCCATGTACTCAGGTTGGCTATTTTTTTCTTAATAAAATTTTTTCGTTACCTATCAAAAAAAAAAAAAAAAAAACCTTATTGCTATGAAACATTAACAGCTTAAACTCATCTTTTGCAGCTGCTTTTGGATTTGTTGAGCTTCTCTGCTGCTAGCTTTTCGGCTTTGGTGAGATACCCTGTTTCAGATGACAAACCCTTGATGGATATAGTGGAGAAATATATTTTGGAACAGTTAGACGTTACAAAAGATTCAGTATCAAAGGTTAAGGTACTAAATTAGTGCACTATGTCCTTGATGGTAATTTTTTAGTAATTTATTTTAGGGAGCTACTAATGTCTCTAAATAATTTTATTAATAAATGATATTTATCTTATCATTTGCGAAGAAGTGACTATAAGTGGATGCTGCAAAAGTTTTATAGTAATCTGGGATCCTGTTCTTTATTAACAACATAGTGGTATAAATAGCTGCATAAGCAGCATAGCTGAGATAAAGTAGCCGCATAGCTGTTTTTCCACACTTCCACACACATAACACTAGCAACATGTCTCTCACCTCTCTCAACTCCCCTTCACTAGATCTCATCTCCCTCTCAACACCTATTTTTCTTCTAATTCACATTCCCTCTTCAAACTGATATACCTCAAACTGATTGCATGGACTCAACTCTATTTGAGTGCTGTAGTAATGTGGTGGTGATAAGAATTACTGTTGATAGTGATGGCCAGGTTCAGGCTTAGGGGTGGTTCTTGATTGTTAGGGGTCTTAGGTAGTCATGGGTTCAATAATGGTTGGGGGATTCTATTTCAGCTAGGCTGTTTACATGGCATTTTATGCCACCCGTGCGTTTTTTAATTGTAATTGAGCCACTTAACTTATACATCAGCAATCAGGTTAGAGTACGGATGAAATTGAAATAGTTTAAATTAATTGAGTTAATTACTACTTTCTAAAATCTAGGGATCAAATTGGATATTAGTGTAAACTTTAATAACTAGATATGGTTTTATCCCTTAAAAAGTGTATTATTTTTTTATTCTTTTTTAGCATATACCAGAATCACAACCAATTTCATAGCCAAATTATATAATTTCCATCCAAAGAGAGAATGTTAGGCTTGCAAAGCCCATGATGTATCAATCATTCATAAGCAATAGGCATATGACAAAGATATTGCCAAGAGTTTGTGTGTGTGTGTGTGTGTGTGAGAGAGAGAGAGAGAGAGAGAGAGAGAGAGAGAACAGTATGGATGAAATGGACAAATGAGAATGTTGAGACTGATATTTGGATAGAACAGAAAGGATATAATAAAATCTATTGCATTTGTAGAGTTATAGTTAGCATTAAGATCTAGAATCAGTTGAGGACAAAACCAGAAGAATATTTTCTGAAGAATCTGGTCGAGTGGGGAAATATATGTTTGCACCTATAAGAAATGTAATGCTGTAGGTGCTAAAGAAAAGAAGGGAATGGTGCAAAAAATTTGGTTGAGTTTCCAAGCAAACATATGGTACTTTAAAAATATTAGGATAAACCTTTGTTGAGAGAGAGAGAGGAGGGAGGAAAAAGTTTTAAGAATTATGAGTGTCAAATGAGTTCATTCAAACTAAAAGCATCTGTATGTTATTTCCTTCTTCATTCCACCTTGTGGTGCATAACAACCATAGTTATAAGGTATATACAATAATGAATCTCTGTTCATTGGAAGATTATCACAATTTACAAGATAGTTGCTATTGATAGTCTCACGGAAGTATCTTGTAAAATAGATGTATTGAAATAGGATTTCTTGGAAGTAATAACTGAAATAGGATTTCCAAGTTAAATATTTTCATGGACTTTCTGAGTTGGCTGACCATCAATTTTATAGTTTACTTTAGACATCTTAGAGCCACATATGGGTGTATTTTTGCTTTTGCCTTTTCTTTCAGGGCCCCTCCCATTTCTTCCCTTAACGGATGTAAAGGAATTTTCTTGGCTGAATTTAAATAATTACTTAAAAATCTATTAAGAAAAAGAAACCAATGATGTTTCATAGTTATCAGAAGGACAAGATCACAAGGACTCATGTTGAAGGTCGAGCAAGCTTGGATTGTAGCTGTTGACTCAAGCAGAGAGGCAGAGTATCAGAATAGAGCAATGGAAGAATTGTAGCTGTGACTGTACAAACGACAATGTTTATATTTAAAATAGCTATACTACCTGTACTTTAGGATTAGTATAATTCATAGCTATTATTTATATACACGTGTATTAATCTGATTGGTTGTAGAGGCTAGATCCGTATATTGTGGAGTTAGTAAGAAGTTAGTTACTCTCAGACTTTGTATAAATACTTGATGTACTTTTATTTTCTTTCAATGCAATATAGAATTCTCTCATCAAATTCTCATAATAGTTACTTTGTTGTCTTAAATGACATAGTGCCTCAATGAAAGAGCTAGCAAGATGCTCTAAAATATTGGCACCTAAAAAGCTCAAAATTCCATTTTTGACAATTTTGAGACCAACCTTAGGAACAAACTCTCGCAGCCATGGTATGACTCCACCGTGCAGGTTAACCCTATCCTCTAAGAACTTTCCCGTGCATCGCACGGGTTAGCGACTAGTTTTAAATGCATTTCAGAACCTTTGTTGAAAAGTTTAATTTCGAGCTATGAATCCATCAAATACTCACCAAGTTTTTTTTTTTTTTTTTTTTTAAAAAAAACTAAAATTGTGTGTATATATGTTCATGAGAGAGAGAGAGAGAGAGAGAGAGAGAGAGAGAGAGAGAAAGAGGAGGGCTGAAGCTCAAGTTGTGAACACATACAAACCCATGGCTTCAAAATCCAAATTTGTCATTGGAGTAAAAGAGAAAAGTAATGGTAGTCTTAACCAAAAAAAAAAAAAAAACCAAAAGTATTTACTACGAGAAACCTATATTTTTTTTTAGGCACAAAGAATTTTTTAGTATTACGCTATTGAATTATTTTATTTGTTTTACACTAGCATGTCCTTTTTGTTTTTGGTAAACACACTAGCATGTCATTGGTCAAGTGCTAACGTTCCCTTATATTTTATCCATGGGACCCCTGTTTTTGTCGTAGAGTTTTCCGATTTATCCTAAATTTAGGAATATATAATATCATTTAAATTTAATCATGGGCATGGTTTATTATCCAAAAAAAGGGGGCAAGATAAGCACAAAATAAAGTCAAAATATAGACTTGTATTTTTTTATTTTTTTTTATTTTATGAAAACAGATTTGTACTTTTTTTCATAATAAAAGAATAAAAATGGATTTTTTAAAAGAATATTAATATTGGCTACAGTTCTTCTTTCTTATAATAATTAAATGTTATAAGAATTATATATTTCTCCTGAAATAAATAATAATGTTCAAATAACACACAATTGTAATTCAATTTATTTATAGCACACCAATGCAATTCAATTTATTTATATAACAAATAAGGGGAAGAAAAAAAGTATAGATAAAATCATATATATATATATATATATATATAATTTAGTTTTTTAGATATAAATATAAGTTAGTTATTAATATAAGAAAGGATAACTATATATAGTTGGTCTCTATCCTTAAGGTTGTTTGTTAATTTGGTCTCTTGCCTTTTGGTATTGTGTTAAAATGGTCATTATCATTAAGTGTTGGTTAAAAAATGCTAACATTGTTAACGGTGATATTAAAATATTATTTTTATGTCAAATAAGTTGTCACTTGGAATTTTTTGAAAAGTATAACCAAAAAAGCTAAAACTTTACGAAAATTACAATCACAAACATATTTTGGGTTTAAAATTTTGGCTAAAGAAAAATTCTTCAGATTTAGTCTTAACATTTTGGAGTTAAAGGAACTCTTCGATTAGATTTTCTTTTGCAGCTTGCTCCTAAAGTTCTTTTCATTTAATTTTCCTATCATCTCCGTAGCCAATGGAAGATCCAAAATCAACTATTAGTCACACCTAAAGCCTTCATGACTTCTCATAAAAAATAAATAAATCTAAATGCAATGTCCATTGAAAACTCATCTAACATATAGCCCATCTCTACTTGAACTTTGTTACTAGAGTTAAGCAGTTGTATGAGCCTTCCAAAATATGCGTACATATATTTTGTAATATTTTAATAAGTTATTTTTGGGTGGGGGGGGGGGGGGGGGTGGAGCAGACTTATGGGGAAGACAGAGTCTTCCAAAATAACAAGTAAGAAAAGTTTAATTAGTAGCTTTATCTCCTACTTTGTTTGGGAGAAAATAATCACGACTCTTTTTAAGTCATTGATATGCCAGATACCTTTGATCATGAAAACTGGTGACACCATTATTAGAAGTCTTTAATCTTGTTAACGTCTCACCAAGTCTTTGGTCATTGTTCAAAACTTCCAATGTCTTTTGGTCATTTTTTTTAACTTTCAAAGACTTGGAAAGTTATAATCTATTGTTTGATGCAGATTGTATAATTGCAAGACTAAGTGTATGGCAATTATCAAATGTGTAGCAATCATCTGGGTCAATTTTACGTCTTCCATTACTTTTTCGTTAGAGGTGTAATTTGTAATTTTGCCTTCGTTTAATAAATATTAATGAACAAAAAGTTCAGTTAGAGACCTCTTAGGGTAGAATATACATATTTATTAAAATTGGTTCAAGGAAATTTAATCAAATCTAAATTAAAATTTATTTACTGTTAGGTTGCTTTATTTGAAAAGGTAGTATATTCTAATTGGATATAACTATAAATGGAGACATCAAGGATTTCAATCTTCCCTCTTTTGTATAACTATTGAATTAAAAAAAACAAAAAAACTTCAAAACATGTGGTAGTATTAGAGAAGACTTTAATCCTGATAGCAAGAAGTCTTTGATTAGTGTTTGTAAAATAAATTTAGACTTGGAAAGTAATGGCCACTTGGTCCCACTATTGACTAGCGTGACTTTTGAGCTATATAATTGTAATTGTTTGATGACATATGACTACTCTTTTCAAGTCATTGATTCTCTAAATTCATTCAAACTTGAAAACATGTGTTATGGGAGAATATACTTCAAAACCCGCGCCTAGATTTTTATAGCTCAATTAGTTGATACTTCCTAGTATCTCCATGATTCAAAGCCTTCTCCTTTGTTATAACTATGGAATTATCCAATAGACTTCAAAACATGTGATTATGTTAGAAGACTTTAATCCTAATTATATTGAATGAGTCTTTGGTTAGTATTAAAAAATTTAATTTAGACTTGGAAAGTAATGGCATCATGGTCCAACTATTAACAAGCATGACTTTTGGACTATATAACTATTTGCTAAAGATTCGTGCTAGATTTTGTTTTCTTTCTTGGAGAGTTATAACCTATGGCATCTGCTCCTAATGATAGCTATTTATCATCAGATCAAGACACCAATCAGTTTTTGGTGTAGGTAGGGATTGAACCCTAGATCTCTTATTTAACCATCAAAGACTTTACTAATTGAGCTAACTAGAACCCACGATTCATGCTAGATTGAACTAGGAGAAATTGTGTTAATTATCTTGGTAAGTTTCAAATTAGTGTTTTAATAAGATATCTATGGTGAGCCATACACAATACTTTCTTTGAAGGGAGGAAACTAACACTAATCTTTTTTATTTTTTATTATTATTATTTTTTTAATTTTTGAGAAGAGAAACTAACACTAATCTCATTCTTCTTCCAACAGTTTTTCGTAATGAATTAATTTCTAACCGGTTCAACCCAGGGGGAGACCATAACCACGATTATCAGCCACAACACAATTCTAATCCCTAGTATTAGCGTATTTTATGGGTTGGGCTTTTCTTTAGCTTCTTAGCTCTCATTATCTTAGAAAAGACTTTAACCCAGTAAAATGTTTCAAAAAGTCTTTGGCCCATGACATGGAAAATTAAGGTCTTGTGGGTCATTCTATTAACTAGTGTGAATTGTGGATGGGTTACTCTATTATTATTATTATTATTATTATTATTATTATTACTGGATGGGTTACTCTATTTTTTTTTTTTTAATTTAAAGGACTAGTTTTGAAAGTGAAAAAAATAAGATTATCTGGCTCAGATTTTTAAAATTAAAAACTCGTTATAAACGCAAGTATCATAATAATCCCATATACTTTAGATCTAGATTCACTCATATCTTCTTTTTTTTTTTTTTTTTTTTTTTAAAAGAAAAAGATTCACTCATATTGTTATATATATATATATATATATATATATATATATATATATTGAGAAACTCATGTTGATACCTATAGTGGATATATTTGTCTCTGTCCATCTAGGACCATCAGCTTATAAAAATAATTAACCTATGACATTTACGCTAGACATTTTTTTTTTTTTTTGGGTAAAAAATTAATGCTAGACATTTAGCACATGGTAAAAGACCCACCCACCCACCCAACAAATAAGAAATAAGGCATCCTCTTGGCATAATTGTTGAATTTTTCTGTTCTCATTTGATATAAGGTGCAGCTTGTGGAGGATGTTCAAAACCTCCTGGTTTCCCACAATTGAATTTTGGATTATAACGTGTTGACGTTTAACGTGAAAAGACTTGGGAAGTCATGTTTTTCTGCGGGGTCCATCTATTATTACCTACTCTGAATTTTGGACCATAAAATTGTTTGTTCAGGCTTCTGAAGATGACAAGGGAGAAACAAGAACTTGAGAGTTCTAACAGCACGGCAAGGGAAAAGATTAAAAAATAAAAAAAGAGGAAGATGAAGATGAAGAGAAAAGACAACGATGAGAGGAAATGGAAAAAAGAGAATGTGGAAAAGAAGCTTCAAGATGTGGTCAGATATATGTGGTGGTGGTTTAAAGAGTGAACAAGGAAGCTTCCTTGCAAAATAATATTATTAAAATAATATCAATAATGTATTTTTTATTTTTATTTTTATTGTTATTATTATTAAGTTTTTTTTTATTTTTTTATTTTTTGAGTAAGTATCATAAAGTAGTTGATTTAAGTATGAAATAAACTCTTTTATATATTTATTGTCCTTGTTGATAATTTACCATTCAAACCGTTACTTTTATAAGTGCTAGCTAAACACTCAGCGTTTTCAAAAAACGTTTTTTAACAGCTTTTATCAAACAATTAGTTTTTTCAAAAAGCTTAGTTTCATAATGCACTTTTTAAAACTCCCACTTTTTCAAAAAGCACAATATCAAAAAGCACAATATACACACATGCACTTTTTTTATTATACACTCACATATATTCACACACTTTTTAATTTGATAAGTTAATATATACTCACACGGCCAACCAAAAAAAAAAAAAAAAAAGAGCTTAATATTTTCTATCAAAATTATGTTTGATGGTAATCTTTCATAAAATAAATTCATTTTTACCATTTTCATAGTGAAATCTTTAAAATTTAATTTAGTCAAAAAAATATGTAATTTAGATAACTGACTTAACTAGTGATTTTTGTATAACCAAAAACTTTTTTTTTTTTTAAGTATTTCAACCTATAATATTTATTCTATGATAATTTTATTCGGCTACAAAAAACTTTACCAATTTTTTTATTTGAAAAAAAAAATGTTATCAATTGAATTAATTGTAGTCCATAATTTATTATGATATTTATGTTAGAAATGCTCCATAATGCGAAGGAACCAGCAAATAAGAAAAAGGAATTATCTTCACATAATACGTAGAAAATAGAAGTATAGACTATAGAAGACCCTCTAGCACGAGGATCGCAGTGGAGCATTATCGCTATGGTCAGCCTCAAATACCAATCTAATGATTCTAATCCCTCATTTACGCTTCCCTTGGATTGGACGCTTTACATATTTCTTTACTTTATCATCTCTAGTCCTCCACTAATATGTGGAACAGTGGAAGTGCAGAACAAATTCTGTTAAAGTTTCACTGACTTTGGTTACAGAAATGGATTTTCCAAAGGCTTTTGAAAATTATGGTCACGTGGGTCCCCTCGTTAAGCATTGTGAACTGAAAACTACAGAATTGTTTGATGCGCACTTGATCAGCCGACTCAACGAATCAACGCATGTTTGATTTTTTTTTTTTTTTTTCCCTAACAAATAGATTTTCCAATGAACGAACCTCTTGCCTAGTGGCATTTGGTGATGACTTGTAATCCCATATCAAATTTCTTCCACTTTCACTTTCTATGGGTTGAGCTCAGGTTCCATAATAGTGTAATTGTTGCGTTAAAAATAAAAAAATAATAATAATAAAAAAAAACAAAAAAAAAAACACAAACACAAATACAAACACAAACAAACAAGCTATTATCTCTGCTCTTCAATTCGTTGATCTGCTAGACATTAAAATTCATCATCTATTCCATCTTGGATCTGCTCATATTGATACTTAGGGATGGTGCTTCGTGTTTGAAAGCAAACATAAACATATTTCTATCAACGGCTGTGACTTGTACCTCATTACAACGTTTCTAATGGAAAGTATGCCACAAACCTATATTTATATATATCTAAAAATTGAAGCATATTATTTGTTGTAGTATTTTTAATATTATCTAATTAAAATGAATAAATATAAAAATATGAGTTAATATAAAAGATAAAGAATTAGTAAAATATTTAATCTCACATTGAAAATGAGAGATGCTCGCTTATTGTTTTTAAGTGTGATGATTAATGAACTAAAATGTATTGGAACAAATATTGAGCTTGATACATGCGTAAGGGGAGATATGACATTTGTTGGGTTGTTGTATCCTGGGAGAGACAAGTTCGATGATTCAATCCATTTTGGTCAATTTCGGCACACTTTTGTCCATTTCAGCACACTTACATAAAAATGAGAAAAGAAAGGTTTGTTTGAGGATACCTATTCTATATCATAATTTATTAAAAATATAGATGACAAAAGTAATATTATATTTTAATTGTTTAATTTAATGATTTGTGGTATTATCTTTCTTTATGTTCTTTTTTCCCTCCTTAGTTGATATTAATATTTTTGTTTTTGAGTCAATTACACAATTTTAGTGTTTTGATAGGTTATAATTTGAATTTGAATACCAATTTCTAAGTCCTATAGAAATTAGGAGATTACTATAATCATGATTCTCTTAAGCTTTTAAATGATTCACTTGAGCACGTGAAAGCTTTTTTTCTAATGATATATGAAGCTCATCTTGCAATATATATGTTCTAGAAGTGTTTTTTATTATTATTTTTATCTCTCTATCTCTACACACATATATTCTATTATTTTAGGTTTTTTTTTTTTTTTTTTTTAAATTCAGAAACTTTAAGTGTGTTTGATTGATATTATTCTTTTTTAAAGTGAACTATATTCTTCAAACTTTTGTTATAATTTACTTTCATAATTTAGTTTCTAAAGGACAAAGTTTTGCTACAAAATTGGTTGTAGCCTTAGGCTACTTCCTTACTCAATATCTTTTTATTGGAGATGAATTTTGACAAATCCACCAATGAATTACATCTTTTCATATCCTTCATATTTGCAAAATTTCTATAAAATTAAAGATCAATAACTATGTCATCAATAAATTGTTTAAATTACAAGTTTATGTAATTTAAAATTATGCATAAAATATAAGTTTATAGATCATATTGTAAATAATATCCGATTGACACAAAATTTGACGCATATTAAGAGCTTAGAGAACATGCAATTTAATTATTAGATTTTAAAAATATGTAATAATATTTATTTTATTAAGTAAGATTGTAGCCTTATTCTACAACCAATTTTATAGCTAAACTTGTCATTTTCTAAATATGTATACATCCATATGTAATATTTTAATAACAACTAAATGGGGGGAGTTGGCTTAGGGGTAACAACTAAGATAAGTTTAATTAGTAGCTTTATCTCTTAAAGTTTGTGTGAGAGAAAATGATATCATTTATTTTTTAAGTCATTGATATGTCAGATTCCTTCAACTTTGAAAATGTGTGACACCATTAGAAGTCTTTATTTTTTATTTTTAAATTATTTAGGAAACACCATTAGAAGACTTTAATCCTATTAGTATTTTAACAAGTCTTTCACCATTGTTTGGAACTTCCAAAAACTTTGAAAGTTCAAGTCTTGGAATTTTTTTCTTTGTTTGCTATAGTCTTGGAATTTTGGACTATATAAGAATTGTTTGATGTAAATTGCAGAGTTATAGACAAATGTGTGGAAACCGACTAACATGTAGTAATCACGTTATCTAAATAAACTAGATTCCTCCACTTGAAAATGTGTGACACTATTACAAGTCCTTTTTTTTTTTTTTTTTGTTGAGGGAAACACCATTAGAAGACTTTAGTCATGTTAGTGTTTCAAGTTTCAACAAGTCTTTGATCATTGTTTGGAACATCCAAAGACTTTAAAAATTCAAGTCTCGGAATTTTTTCTTTATTTGCTATAGTGTTGGAATTTTAGACTATAGAAGAATTGTTTGATGCAAATGGCAGATTTATAGACAAATTTTGTAGAAACCAATTAACATACATGTAGCAATCATGTTATTTGAATAAGTTTTATGTCATTCATATGCTAGATTTCTTCAACCATGAAAACGTGTGACATCATTAGAAGTCCTTTTTTTAGGGGAACACCATTAGAAGACTATAATCATGTTAGCATTGTAAGTTTCAACAAGTCTTTGATCACTGTTTGGAACTTCCAAAGACTTTGAAAATTCAAGTCTTGTATTTTTTTTCTTTGTTTGCCGTAGTTTTGGAATTTTGGTCTATTGTTTGATGCAAATTGCATAGTTATAGACAAAATGTGTAGAAACTGATTATCGCGATGGTCATATCTCTAGTCCCTCTTACTTAATCTAATGATTCTAATCCCTCATTTACACTTTACTTGGATTGGACGCTTTACATATTTCTTTACTTTATCATCTCTAGTCCTCCACTAATATGTGGAACAGTGAAAGTGCCGAACAAAACTTGGAAAACTGCCGAACAAACTTGGACAGTGGTTTCCAATTTTTGTAGTTCAATTAGTTGACATCTCCTAGTATCTCCATAATACAAAGCCTCCCTCCTTAGTTATAATTATTGAATTATCCAAAAGACTTCAAAACATGTGGTTCTGTTACAAGACTTTAATCCTAATTACATTGAATGAGTCTTTAGTTAAAGTTCAGAAATTCAATTTAGACTTGCAAAGTAATGGCATCATGGTTCAGCTATTGACTAGCATCGCTTTTAGACTATATAACTATTTGCTAAAGATTCATGCTAGATTGAACTAGGAAAAATTGTGTTAATTATCCTAGTAAGTTTCAAATTAGTGTTTTAATAAGATATTTATGGTGAGCCAGACACAATACTTTCTTTGAAGGGAGGAAAGTAACACTAATCTCATTCTTCTACCAACGGTTTTTCCTAATGAATTAATTTCTAACCGATTCAACCCAACGGGAGACTATAACCATGATTATCAGCCACAACACAATTCTAATCCCTAGTGTTAGTGTATTTTATGGTTTCTTTACCTTTTCAGCTCTCATTATTTTTTAGAAAATATTTTAACCTAGTAAAATGTTTCAAAAAGTCTTTGGCCCATGACATTGAAAATTATGGCCCGTCTGGTAGCAGTATTTAAGTATTGTTATTCAGTTTTAAGTGTTGTAGAAATACGTGTTTATGTGTTATAGAAATACATGTCAGAAGTGTTATTTTTATTTAAATACTGAAAACTGTTGTTTAAACAATAGTGCCAAACAATCCTTTAAGGTCTCGTTTCTCCTCAAAAAGAGAAAATTAAGGTCTTGTGGGTCACTCTATTAACTAGTGTGAATTGTGGTCTGTGGAACTGTTGTCACTTGTCAAAGGCATGAAAAATTTAATCTCTTGTGGGTTACAGTATTATTATTATTATTATTATTTTGACTGGATGGGTTACTCTATAGTTTTTTATTTATTTTTTTATTTATAAGAACTAGTTTTGAAAGTGAAAAAAATCAGATTATCCAGTTCAAATTTAAAAAATAAAAACTCCTTATAAACAAGTATCATAATAATCCCATATACTTTAGATCTAGATTCACTCATATTGATACCTATAGTGGATATATTTGTCACTGTCAATTTAGGACCATCATCTTATAAAAATAATTAACCTATGACATTTATGCTAGACATTTAGCACATTGTAAAGGACCCACCCACCCAGCAAATAAGAAATAAGGCATCCTCTTGGCATAATTGTTGAATTGCTCAATTCTCATTTGCTCTAAAAAAGAGTCGAAAAGACCTGTCCATGTTTCTACCCAAAGTGCTTGGTCATTTGATATATGGAGGATGTTCAAAAAAAAAAAAAAAAATCAACTCTTAATTCCCAGTGTGGAGCTGATTTTTTTCTTCTTCATAATAAATACCCTTACGTTATTTCTATTTCTTACATATATCCTAGATACCCTTATTAATATTTCTTATATAATGGATGGGGCTTTTATAAATGGGAAATGTACATGCATATGTAATGTAACGTTTTAATAACTAAGCGGGTGAAGGCAAATAGTCTTTCAAAGTATATTAGCAAAAAAAAAAAAAAAACTTCCAAAGTAGTAGCTGAAAAAAATGTTAATGGTCAGTTTGGATTGAGGGGGAGGGAAGATGAGTAGAATAGAATAAAGTAGATTTGGCCCAAAATTAATTTATTTTCAACAAACCCTACTCTACTTCCCCTCATTCCATTCTCAATCCAAATGGACCCTTAATTTAGTAACTTTGCCTTTATCTCTTAAAATTTGTGTGGGACAAAATAACAGCATTGCTCTTTTGAAAGTCATTGATCTACCAGATTCTTTCATGCTTTGGAAACGTGTTTCACCATTACAAGACTTTAACAAGCCTGGTTTTGGACTATAATTTGTTGACGTTTAACTTGCGAAGACTTGGGAAGTCATATATTTTCTGTAGGGTTTGTCTATTATTACCTACCTTGAATTTTGGCCTATAGAATTGTTTGTTCAAATTGCTGAGTCGTTGCAGATTGAACGTGTAACAAGCAATCTTTAAACGCATACCAATCATATTGTTTGGCTGTCTGAATTAACCATGCTAGATTGAACTTGTAGAAATGGTATTGTCAGGGACTGTTTAGTGTCATCTTATTTTTTTCTTGCTCAAATCATTTTTAATTTCAACAAAAATAAAAAATTGATAATTACATGGAGAAAGTTTTAATAAAACATTATACGTATTACAAATTATATCCTCTAATTTATTTCATTTTGTTTCTTTAATTTTAATACTTTTTTTTTTCATTTTCATTTTTTTTTCAATTTAGTCATTTCATCAGTTGTGTGTCGAATTTTGACTTTATTTCTTTATTTATATTTTTCACTTTTCAAAACGATGTTGTTTTAATGGACTTCACAAATGGAGATTGGATGCCAAGAGCCTTGTAGTTCAATTGGTTGACCACCTCTTGGTATTTTTAAGACAACCAAAATTCAAATCAGTTTACCCAAGTGACTATCTTTTGCTTATGCTAACTAGATATATTAATTATTACCAAAATATTAAGTTACTTATTAATTTTTAAGGTGTTTATTCCATGTAAAACTCTAGTACCTAATCTTTAATAAATTTAATATTCTATTACACCTAAAGTTCATTTATTAAAAATTAAAAAAACACCCTTGGTGCGGTGGTCACTCTACAAGTATAAATGTTTGTGGAATGTGGGAGGCAAGGGCCGAGGTTCAAGTTTCCAGGAGGGAGCTTCACACACATATACACTTAGATTAGGTTATAGTAGAAATTCTACCTTATATAAAAAAATAAAAATAAAAATAAAATAGAATTTAATACATATATTTTGATAATCTATTATAGTTTTTTGTTTTAAATAATTTATTTTAAAAGAAGCTCTATTACCAAAATATTAAATTGCTTATTAATTGTTAAAATGTTTATTCCACATAAAACTCTATTACCTAAGCTTTAATAAACTTAATATTCAATTAAACCTAAAGTTCATTTATGAAAAATTAAAAGATAAATAAAATAAAATTTCATACTTATTGTTTGATCATCTATTATAGTTTTGTGTTTTAATGTAGTAAACTACGTATCACATGTCGTGCTCAAGCCGAGTGACTCAAGATATATTGCATGTAAAATTAAAGAGTTTTTGTCATGTGACTAACTAATTATTAAGATAGCTAATTTACTCATGACTCACTAATTATTAAAACGGTTTCGATAGTAATAGTAAATGTTTTCTTTCTTTTACATTAAATTTTAATTTATGGCAGAAGAATTCTACTAGAATACATAAAATTAAATAATACTATGAGTGAGAGAGAGAGAGAGTATTTAGGGGATAATAAAACAAATATGCAAGATAATCAATAAATAGGATATTATACATTAAATAATTTAAATGAACATGTACATTTTATGCAAAATATGGTGGGATGAGCAAAATCTATCCCATCCATTTGCCTATATTAATGGGAAAATTTTGCATAGAATAGAACACACAAAATGGATCAAACAAGGCTGAGATTGTCAATATAAAAACTAAGAAAAGTAAAATAATTTCTTTATCTCTTAAAATTAGCATGAGAGGAAATATATATATATATATATATATATTTATATTTATATCACTACTATTTTTTTGAGTCATTGATCTGCCAAATATCTTCAATCTTGAAAACGTGTGGGACAGAGCTATAAAATCATGAAGAACGTGTCACCATGTCTTTTGTAATAATATTTTGGAATTCTGAAGACCTGGAGAGTTTTTTTCATTTGTTTTGTTTTGTTTTGTTTTTGTCTTTTTTTTTTGTTTTTGTTTTCCTAGAAGTAAATAATTGGAAAGTTAAGTTTTATAGTCTTCCTTCTATTTTCCAGCGTGAAATTTGGACTATAAAATAGTTTGTTTCAAATTGCAAAATTGCAATGTTGCAAACTGAAGATGTAGGAATCATGTTATCTAGGTCCCTTGTATTGACCCAACAATCATGTTATCAATTTATCATGTTTTTGTGACAATCATGTTATCATATAGCAATCATGTTATACAGAGATCTATTTCTTTTCTTTTTACTCAAAGTAAATAGTAATGTTTAAATAACACAAATGTAATTCATTTATTTATATAACAAATAAGAGGGAGGAAGGACCAAATTGTAGATTAAATCATATTTACATTTCGATTTAGTTTTTTTTAGATATAAAAATAAGTTAGTTATTAATATAAAAAATAAAATGGGAACTATCATTCCTATTATACGTATCTCACTTATCCTATACCAGCTTTGGATGAACTTTTTGGATTCAAGTTTTAGTTCATTGATTCATTATATATATATATATATATATATATATATGTGCGTGTGTGTTTTCGTAATAAATTAATTTCTAACCAGTTCAACCCAGCAGAAGACCATAACCACGATTATCAGCTACAACTCAGAATTCTAGTCCCTAGTGTGAGCGTATTTTATGGGTTGTGCACTTTAATTTTCTTTACCTTCTCATAATCTTAAAAGACTTTAATCCTGTAAAAGTCTTTGACCAATGAGATGGAAAATTAAGGTCTTGTAGGTCACTTGTCAAAGACATGGAAAACGTTGTCAGTGGAAATGTTTTCATTTGTCAAAGACATGGGAAATTAATATCTTTTTGATTACTGTATTTATTTATTTATTTTTACTGGATGGGTTACTCCATTCTGTTTATTTATAAGAACTAGTTTTGAAAGTGGAAAAAAATCAGATTATCCGGCTCAGATTTTAAAAATTAAAAAAAATTTGTATAAACAAGTATCATAATAATCTCATATACTTAAGATCTAGATTCACTCATATTAATACCTATAGTGGATATATTTTTAACTTTTTATTACCATTAGCTTATAAAAATAATTGTTGAATTGCTCAGTTCTCATTTGCTACAGAAAAGAGTCAAAAGACCTGTCCATGTTTCTACCGAAAGTCTTCTTTTTAAAGTCATTGATCTGTTGCGAGATTCCTTCATCCTTTGGAAACGTATTTCACCATACAAGAATTTAACCAACTTGAATTTTGGATTTTAACGTGTTGACGTTTAACGTGAAAAGACTTGGGAAGTCATGTTTTCTGCAGGGTCCATCTATTATTACCTACCCTGAATTTTGGACCATAAAATTGTTTGTTCAGACTTCTGAGTCTTTGCAATCATTAAATGCATAGCAATCATATTGTCTGGGTGTCTGAATTTACAATGCTAGAAAAATGGTATTAGCAGGTACTGTTTAATGTCATATATTTCTTTTTGCTCAAATCATTTTTCTTTTTAACAAAAACAAAATTGATAATTACATGAAGGAAATTTTGATAAAAAATTATATATATTAAAAGTTATATCCTCTAATTTTATTTTATTTTGTTTCTTTAATTTTAATATTTTTTTATTTCATTTTTTTTTTTTTACAATTTAGTCATTTCATCTGTGCTATGTCCAATTTTAACTTTATTTATATTTTTCACTTTTCAAAAGGATGTTGTTTTAATGGACTTGACAAATGGAGATTGGATGCGAAGAGCCTTGTAGTTTAATTGATTGACACCTACTAATATTTTTAAAACATCCAAAGTTCAAATCCCCTCACCCGAGTGACTATCTTTTGCTTATACTAAGTAGATATATTAATTATTACCAAAATATTAAGTTGCTTATTAATTGTTAAGATGTTTATTCCAAGTAAAAGTCTATTACCTAAGCTTTAATAAATTTAATATTCTATTACACCTAAAGTTCATATATTTAAAATTAAAAAAAAAAATTTAATACTTAGTTTTTGATCATCTATAGTTTTGTGTTTTAATGTAGTAAATTGCATGTTACATGTCGTGCTCAAGCTATGACTGAAGATATATTGCACGTAAAATTAAAGAGTTTTTGTCATGTGACTAACTAATTATTAAGATAGTTAATTTATTCATGACCCACTAATTATTAAACGGTTTTGATAGTATTGGTAAAATGTTTTTCTTTCTTTTACATAAAATTTTAATTTATGGCACAAGAATTCTATTGGTATACATAAAATTGAATAATACTGGGGGGGGGGAGAGAGAGAGAGAGATAGAGAGAGAGAGATAATAAGTATTTAAGGGATAATAAAACAAATATGCTAGATAATCAATAAATAGGATATTATACATTAAATAATTTAAATGAATATGTACATTTTATGCAAGATATGGTGGGACGAGCAAAATCTGTCCCATCCATTTGCCTATTTTAATAGGAAAATTTTGCATAAAATAGAACACAGAAAATGGATGCCAAGATTGTCAAAGTAACAACTAAGAAAAGTTTAATTACTAGCTTTATCTCTTAAAATTAGTATGGGAGTATATATATATATATATAGAGAGAGAGAGAGAGAGAGAGAGAGATGGGTTCAAATTACACCTAGTGTAACTCTACAAAAGTTACACATTTTTTAAATCGTAGATTTCTAAGAAATTTAATGGTTAGAAAATCACTATAATCAATGTCATCTTTAAAATTAATTGTTTTCCATATTCGCTAACTTAATTAATTTGAGAGAATATTATATTATTTTCTTTTTAACTTCTTTCTCTCTCCTAATCAATTCGTCCCTAACCTTGCACAAGAGCATATTCTCAACGTTCTTGGGCATGGAAGCAGTTGTGCTGAACTTTCAATTGTTAAAGAAGCAGGTGTCAAATGTGTAGGTTGGACAAACTCATTTTAGCTGAATCGTTAGCAATAGAAAAAAATGAATGATAAAAAATGAGAAAATTGATTAGTAGTTTCCTTTGCCATCTTTTTTGCATGATAAAAAAAATGAGAAAATTGTGGATGACAACAAGGTGCTACTCTTCTAACTCCCTCTTTTTATTTTTACGTTGTAATTTATTTTTGTATAGTATTCACATGTTAGTTATATAGTAAATAAATACTCATATGCTATTGTATAGTGTACTTGTATGTTCTCTCACATGTTACTTATGTATACACCTCACATGCCTTGGTTGTATATATTCTTTGGAGTTAATATTCACATATTAGCTATACGTAAATATTTACTCACAAATACATATACGTATATTGTTTGCAAAAACCTTTTAAAAAAAAAATCAAAACCCCAAGTATTCTATTTTTTCATAAAAAGTTAATGTTTGAAATAAATTAAAATGAGGTACTATCTTTGGATAGGTGTTGTGGGGTGCCTAACACCTTCCCCACACGTAACCAAAATTCCGAGTCCATGATCTTTGGTTTAAAGACTTTTGGTTTATCTTAATTAACACATCCTTTAAAATTTGGTTTAGTTAATTAGGTAACTTAAAATGAATTAGACATCTAGGCGACCAATTACACTTAATACAAAACCAATAATTTGTGGCGACTCCTAAAATAAAAATAAGAAAAGGGGACTCACATACACACACCCCACCCAGAAACACAAGCACACAAGAATCACATAGCCAAGGACCCAATGTGAGGCTAAACCTAAGGACAAAATTAGGTGTCCACACTAATCTCATGCTTTTACCTTTTACATTCAACCACATAATCCTAATATTCTATCTATTTTGTATGTTTTAGTTAACTTCATTAGTAAAGTTTCTTATCAAATCTCTCATCCCCCAATATTGTAACTATTGAATTATTACCACAAAAAAAAAAAAAATTACCTAGGTTTCAATCTGCCTACATTTTAGTGGAAAAAAATAAATAAAAACTATATTAGTGTCTAAGCATGATGATAAAGAGTAATCAACTTCAAGCGGACATCATAGATTTCAAATCCTATCATATTTATCAAGTTTTTTACTAATGATTTGGCTATAAACCAGGTGATGGTCCCTAATGTTTGATAGATGACCAATAAGTCATCGCTCCATATGAACTAAAAGGGACCATTTTAAGTTTGTTAGGGACTAAAAGAAATAAGTTTTTTAGAGACTAAAAGTGACCAATTTAAACTTTATGAACTAAATCGCTCAATGTGAGTTTGGAAGTAAATATTATTTGGGCATAATGATAATGACAAGTACACGTAGTATCATAAAACTAGCCTTATCACACACACTTTGTGCGTGTGATGAGGCTTTTTTTATTTATTTATTTGGTTTAGTGTCGTAATTTTCCTTTCATCTCATTTTTTGGATTATGACACTAAACCCCAAGAAAAAAAATTAGCCTTAGAGTTGTCATTTAACGATGTCATCTCAATTTATTTTTTCATTCTTGTTCTTAGTACAAAATGAGCAAGATGTTTGAAATTCTTGGCCTTGTTGGCCTGGAATGGTGTTTTAGCAAAATCACAGATTCAGCAAAATTAATATACGAATTTAAAAAGCAAAAAATAAAGAGAAAGTAACAAAAAAATGGACCTACCAATAATCATTATGAACCAACCATGGAACCCTTAGGATATGTTTGGTAACTGTTTTTTCCCCTTATTTTCTGTTTTCAAAAACAATTTTCTATTTTTGAGACCAAAAAACTTGTTTGGCAATCCAAAATGGACAAAAAACAAAAACTGTTCTCAAAACTCAATTTGTGAAGGAAACTAAAAACATGCAAAATGCTGTTTTCAGTTCTAATTTTCAAAAATCAATGAAAACACGCATTTAATTTAATGAATCTGTCTCATTAATGAGTTAGCATTAGAGTTCAAATCCTAGTAACAATTTATTTTAGTATTTTCTATTTTTTTTCTTCAAAAAACTATTGTGGGAGGGTTTCTCGTCTCGGCCCCCAATTAGCAGGTATTGTCCGCTTTGGCTCATGCCTCACAGATTTGTTCAATCCCACATCGGGGAGAAACGCCTTCCACATGTGCCTTATAAGTTTGAGCCCAAGACACATGTGTACCACTACTAAAAATTAGCATTTATTTTTTTCATTTTTCATCCAAATAAAACACCTCCACTTAAAAAAAAAAAAAAAAAAAATACCCATTGCCTATTTATTTTTCCTTCACTTTGATCATTTTTGCCCCTAAAATTTAGGCCTTTGTTTTTCCTTTTTCATCTGACAAAAACACTTCCCGTGTTTTCTTTTTTTTTAGATACCATTTAGCTACATACAATTACTAATAATTTAAAAAAGAATTACTTATCCTTATTTTAATCTTTTCTCTATATCACCTTAATTATTATTGTAGAGGCCCCACTACACAACATTCAAATACATGTTCAAAAAATAAATTACAATTTTTGCGTAATTCTATTTCGTTCACAAAAACATAAATTTCATCACACTCCTAGGAATTTTGGCAATTGGATAATGCAACAACCCTAAATTAGTATATATGAAAATTTTTATTCTTTAGAAGAAAAAAAAAATAGAAAAGCCTCTAAGTACACTATCTATAACATGATTCCCCTATTTAAATTGGACTTTTACGTGGTTCAACAATACCTCAAAACTCTATGTTTAACAAGGACAAAACTTTTTTTCAAAAAAAAAAAACATGGACAAAACTTGAGAACAACCCGGTAAAAATATATATCCAGCTTCATCTAAAACACTGCCTACAAAATAAGACATTCTCCTACTAACTCATGCCTTCAAAATAAACTTATCAAAAAATAAAATAAAATAAATTCTCAATCCACTTTGTTTATTTCCTCCAAGACCACATTCCACCTTTTCTTTTTTTTCCTTCTTTTTTTTTTTTTTGCTTTATGAAGACTTACCGGTTTCTTTTATTTAATTTTTCTGTTTTTTTGAACTTTCGGTTTCCTTAATTCCTAAGCTCACTTTTTTTTTTGTATTTTTTTTAATATCAAATTTTCTTAATCCCTAATCTCACATTTATTTTTCTCTTCTGAAACCTACTTTTCTTTATTTTGAATTAAAAAAAAAAAAAAAAAACACTCCTACTATAAAACCATTACTATAACTTCTCATGCATATTCCTTAAATTTAGGCACTACCATGTATTCTCATTTAAACAACCCACATTTCAATAATTTAGAATTTCACCAATATATAATTATATCTCTCTCTACTTCATCTATTTTAATACCATTCAATTTTAAAAAGAATTCCGCCTGCACGCAACAAATTGGTGCTCTCCCACAAAGAAGTTAAGGTTATGTTTGGTAACAGTTTTTGTTTTCTATTTTCAGAAACTTGTTTTGGGGAATATGAAGAAAAAACAATTTTCTTGTATTTTTTAAATCAAAAACATGTTTAGTTAGCTGAAATTAAAAAAAGATAGTTGTGGGAGGGTTTCTCATCTCGGCCCCCAATTAGCAGGTATTATCCGCTTTGGCTCATGCTTCACGGATTTGTTCAATCCCATATCAGGGAGAGACGCCTCTCACATGTGCATGTGTAGTAGTGGTACACATCTGTCTTGGGCTTAAGCTTATAAGGCACATGTGGGAGGCGTCTCTCCCTGATGTGGGATTGAACAAATCCGTGAGGCATGAGCTAAAGCGGACAATACCTACTAATTGGGGATTGAGACGAGAAACCCTCCCACAATAGTGCATAGTTGTCAAAACGTGAATCGTATCGTAAATCAATTTTTAATTTTTTCGTATCGTATATCGTATTGTATCGTATATTGTAAGATACACGAACACTTAATAAAATTTATAAAAAATTATAAATATACATATATAAAGGGTATATTCACTATAAATTTTGAATATATTCAACTAATGACTAATTTATTCATTACTTATGTAATAATATTTAATAAGCTAACTAAATAAATCAAACTAGCATGTGTTCATAACATATACATTCAAATTACTTAAATTCAAAAGTGATAATATATTACGAATGACTCAAAAATAATAATTTGTTTTCATCATATTCATCAAATTGCCTAATCAACCCTATCTAAATCAACGCTATCATCATGTTTATAATTTTGCAAATTTATTTCATCATTAAAATTTTCTTTATCATCATTCCTCATTAACATTTACTATCTCTTCTTATTCTTTTTATTTTGATAATTTTTTTTGGCATTCTAGTTTCTTGGGCTTATAACAATAACGATAAAAATAAAAAAAAATTTAAATATTAAAGTGAAAGGTAAGTATGTACTGTGTTGTCCAATTGTAGGAGAGAGGAGAAAAAAAATTTATGAATATGTTATTTTAGTAGGCTAAATTAAGTAAACTAATAATTTTATGTTAAAAACAAGTCTAACAACTTGTTAGATTCAAATAAAAGTACAAATTTTAACAAAAAATCTATTTTTAAAGAATTTGTATGTATATTGTACAATACATATGATTTTATGATACGATACAATTCATACGATATGCATACTATATCTTATGATTCATGAGCACTTATGATACGCCGATATGATACGAAACTTTTTACATATAATACGATACTGACAACTATGACATAGTGCTCTAAATTTGTTATTTGACATTGTTGTCCCTATTTCTAAGAGAAGTCACTGTTTGTTTATGAGAGTATTCTTTGAATAACATAAAAGTCAAGTTCAATAAAGGAAATTTTTTGGGAAATAATGTGACGTTATTGATCTTAATCCTAAAACATTTGTAGGAAAATTCATTATTTACTAGTAGGGCTATTTCTGAACTTAAAAAAAAAAAAAAAAAATCAGATCAAAGAGGGGAATCTTCTTATAGATAGTATAGATCAACAGATAGATAATAAGGTAACTTAATAATTTTTTTTAATTATTAACAAAGTGTCCCACTATTTATAATTTTAAATTGTCACAACCTAGAAATAATATTTACTTAAGATCTCTAATGGACCTTTGCTGGGTTGGGTCGGGGGAGAAATTACAAAGATTTTCATTTCTTCTTCCGTGAAATCTAAATATACACATAAGGTATATCTATAAGTTAGTTATTGATATAAAAATAAAACGGGAATGATCAGATATGGTTCTATTTGTTCTTTAAACTTTTGTGCTGGAAGCCAAGGAGATTTAGCTCAAATGGAACCTCTTCTCCCAGGTCCCACCTGTGTGCAAAAGAGGCAGGCCCTTGCTTATTTTTTAAATGCGCAAAACACATCCATTTCGGTAGATGTTGAGTTTGACTCTTACTGTTGATAGAAAGGGACAATGTAAACTTTAATTTAATCATAATTTCTTTAGTAAGTAAATCAATGTCTATGCTGTTAGTTTTTTACTTCCCTTTTTTTTCCCACTTCTTGGGAGTGATCATTGATTTCTATTGTTGACTTTGTTATAGGTTGCTTTAAAGATCATCTGTAGCGCATGGTCTAGAGTTGAGGAAACCACCGAATGGGGTGTTATAGCTATATAGGTGAAAAACTACACATGACATGCAATATGCTAATCCCATTAACTAATATATAAAACCTTAATTGAGATAATATATCTAGTAGGTAAGACTGGTTGTCATTAGATTCTCTAAATTGAACCATTCAATGGCACAAGTATGTTTACTGACCAAATTATGAAAATAACTAATGGGGAAGTAATCTTTAACAATAACATTGAGCTTGAACCATGGCTTGATAAGATACAGGAGAATGCCTCTACTTCCATGGCTAGTACGATTGTTGTCCAATTGTTCTGTTCTCAAAAACCAAGACCACCAAAAGTTAATATCATGAGTAATATCATGTTTATGTTAAAGTTAATATTATTTATCAAGTTATTCAAATGCCTTTATCAAAAAAAAAAAAAGAAAAAGAAGTTAATTCAAATGTCAAGTGGGCCAAGTGGGAGAATGTAAGATTTGAAGAAAACTTTATGTGGCCCACATTTAAATGATAAATGAAAAATCATGTCTTAAGGATTTTATTTGTGAAAGATGTTATGGTGAATAACAATTTCTAAGTAACTCTCAATTGTTTTAACTCCTTTGGTTAATAAAGACCTTGAAGTTACAAGTTTTAAACTCTTTGATGGAAGGAGGTTATGGAACAAATCTTAATTCAAAAGGGTCCCTAGTTTAGCCTATATACATAGTTTGCCTCCATCAAAAGGACATATGTGAGGTAAATGCCATAGACTTGAAGACACCTTTTATATACACTATCATCATATAGTGTGTCTTCTTTTTCTCTATACACTTAAACAACTATGGTTGAAGGTATATTTATGTTTGTTGTTTGTTTTGTTTCAGCTGCACTCTAAATTTTATCTTACAACAATTGCATACATTGCCCTTTTCAGGACCCTTGCCTAATTTACCTAGGAAAAAGTTAGGTGAGCTTAGTACTTAGTGCTGTTGCTAATTATCAAAAAATCTAGTGTTGTTGTAAGGTAATATTTTTGGATGTCAAATGTTCAAGAAGCATATGGGTCTCATAGAAAGAGTTATCAACATGAATTACAAGATCATTATTATAATGATTAGGCAAGCGAAATTAAAATGGTAGAAGCTCTACTGTGTTGCATTTGAACATGAACATGATTCTCTACATGGTTATGGCGATAGTTTTCATTTTCTCCATAATTCAGTGGTTGATGGAATTATATCTCCAAATGAAGAAAACTGGAATCAACTTCCGTGGTATGTTGGAAAATGTACATAGGATCATGTTTAAGTATTGCATTGCATAATTGATGAGTCCTCTTGTCTCTGCCAACCTATGATGAATGCTTTTTTGTTTAGGAGAATGGCATTGTGCAATTGGCAATAGTGGAGGAAGCGTAAAACACATGAAGGAAACTAAAGAAACAATAGAAGAAGTGATTTGGTTGTGCTCACTGTTTAAGATACCCCGGATGCTGTTGATGAAGGGACAGATGGGTATTCTTTGCTCCTGGCAGTGAAGAAAATATAGCCCTTCTTCATTGTTTATATTCAAACAAAAACTTAGAGGTGTATGGTCATTCTTTTTTCCTTCTTAGCTTAAAGTAACATAGTGATGGGCATTTTACCAAGTTTAATTTGAATAATAAATTGGACATTTCTTTTTTCATTTCCTCTATTTTTCAAATAATTTTTCATTTTTAGTTGTGAGCATGGATTTTGACAGCCATGTTCATGTGTATCCTTTCCTTCATTCCTCCATGTTCATGCGAATCCTTTCATAATTTCCTAGATTATCATGCTTTGCTCAAAATAAATGATGAATTAAAAATAACTTCAGCGATTAAAAGTTTCAATAAGTGGGTTTTTTATAATATTGGACAGTACTGATCTTTGTAGTTGATTCATCAGACCTTGGAGTTAAATTATTTATTTGATTTTTATGTTTTGTCCAATTGTGTTTCAATAAAGAAATCTATCAAGAAAAGTCCATACGATCTAGCAAACATTCCAACGCTCCTGACTGTCACTGCCCATTGGTGGATGGGACACACAAGTCACACAACTGATCTAGACAGAGAAGCAGGATTAGGATGGGAGAAAAAAAAAATTAAAATAGCCTAGAGAAATAAAATATTTAGGCTAATGTAGGTGTATTCTTGTTAAAATAGTAAAAGTATAATTTTTTTGGGGTTAATTTCGCTAAAACTGTGTAGATGCCAAGGTGAATGCTCTAAGGCTTCAATTGGATTGTGGACCTTGTTATAAACCGATTTTTAGAGAACAACTCTAGCGCATGGTTTGGAGTGAACTGACGTTGGAGGAGGGGTGTTATGCGTGAAACACAAAGGAACATATAATAATGCTAGCCAGATTAACTAATATATCAAACCTAAATTGAGATAGCACACGTAGAAGGAAAGACTAGTTGTCAATGGATTCTCTGGATCAGACCACGAATGGCATCAATATTTTGTCCATACTATGAAACTAACTGCTGGGCAAGGAAGCTGTAACCATGACATTGAGTTTGAGTCATGCCTTGAGAAGATAAAGAACTTCACTACTTGCATATTGGGCTTGTGGGAAATTTGTCGCAAAAGTGCGTATCAACACATGGATTGAGCCACTCATGACTTCGGATGTACATAACTAAAAGCATACCAAAACCTTCTGCAGGCATGATAAGTGTAATTTGGCAAGGAAGCTGTAACCATGACATTGTAATTCTATATTTCTATAGAACTCAACAACCACAACATATTTCATCATTGTGTCTAATGTCTATTCTATGCCATTGCCTCTATATATACACTCAAATTAGCACAGGCAAGAAGTTTAGAAGTCACTGCATCTACAATCAAACATTGAACTTAAAGAGAAGTTCATATGAAAAAAACTCACGATGTCAAGAGTCCATTACGGTCAAGACTATCACTTAGGAACTGACCAAAGGCAAGGAGCAGTTCTGTCGGATCTGACCTTGAGATCCAGCCAAAACATTAAGCCCTGACATCATCATTGCCCAAGCAAAGTCCAGTCTTGCGGTTGATCCGTCATCTGAAGCATAAGCCCTACCAGTCTTGCGGTCTTCTCATTAGCTAGCTCTACTGATCAGCAAAAAGGAGTCCTCTCCCCTTTTTAATGATTGGCTGTGAAGTCATGCAGATTCACTCGTTTCCAATGATTCCATGGTTTAAGAAGAAGGCTGAGTACCTTTTTCAATTCCATAAAACAAGGGCATAAAATGAGAAAAGGTAGAGAACTAGTAAGTACCTAAAAGATAGACTATCTCTTTCATCAAAACCTCTTTAAGGCCAAAAAGGGGAAGTGTCTGTATAATATTATCATCCAGTCATGGAATCACGGCCAGTGCTTTGTTGAAGTATGAATAAATGTTGTCCCTTCGGCCTGTTAACACTGGATAGAAAGGGCCATGAGCCTGCGATGTCAAGTAAAACAGTTTACATCAGAGAACTCCAATAAAAAGAACAGCTAAATATTGCAAAATAAATAAATAAAGAGAAAACAGAGAGAAGCATAAAATAGCTATCCTCAGCTTGGCTGCTGAGAAGTGAAGGTGAAGGGTTTGGTCCCCCAATAAAGGAGAAAAGATTCAACTTAACCAAGTGTAATGTAATTACTTGGCTGCAAGAAGTTGAAGAATCAACCAAGAACATCAAATTTGTTTGTTTATCTTTTCACCTTCAAAGAAACTGGTATAATGCAGACAGAGAAGAATCAACTGGGGACAAAAGATATATAGGGAAGCACAATACACACACACACACACACACAAGTCATGAGAGAGAGAGAGAGAGAGAGGAATGGATTGTAAATCATAAAAAGAAAATTATTAATAATAGAATCATGAATCAATATCAAAATGTTATGTGAAAGAGTTATCAAAATAGAAGTGTCAATCATTATTAGTTTTGCCAACAAAATAATACGTACAAGATATTTGAAGAGGGGATAAAAAAATTTTGAAGAAGGAAGAAATGAAACTTTGGTTACTTCGAGGAAACCAATACCTCCAAATTTGATAAAATGGACTTCAAGGGAGTCCACCTCTTACACAACATGTGTTCTAATTGAAATAATATCTGATCATGTTTTCAAAAACCCCCTGCTGAATTTATCAAATTGGAGACTTGGGTTGCCACAAAGCAAATATAATTCTATTTCATCCTTCTCTAAATCGTTTACTTTCTCTCTCAAAATATTTGCATGTATCAACTCACCTGATCTAGATGGCAGCTAATAAACTGAATCCGCTCCTCCCAAATTCATCTCATACAATTTGATTTGAATGGTTAGTAAGCTATTAGACCTGGCAGGCAACCAATTCCAGCTGCCTTTCCATATAACCGATATTAAAATAATTTGGAAGTAAAGTTAACAATGCAATAGTTTTCTCTTCAACAAAATCGAATTCATTAATATACTAGAAGACCAAATAACTACATGCAACAAAACATCTTAATAAGATGGGACAAAAAAAGTAGACTCTAAATTTAACCAGCATGTTTATCGGTGTTCATGCGTATCCTTTCATTCATTCCTCCATGTGCAAATTCATGTATAGCTAAGTTAGCTAAAATCTTTCGTGCTAACCTATTGCTATTTGTGCCAAGTGCTCAACAACTTGAGGAATTCATAATTTCCTAATATAACATGTTTTGTTCAAAATAAAGGATGATTTGAAAACAACCTCAGTGATTAAAAGTTTCGATGAGGGGATTTCTAAAAGAGCGCATATGAGACTGTATTTGTTTCTATAGTAGATTTATCAGACTTAGGAATTAAATTATTTATTTGTCAAATTGCATTTCAATCAAGAAATCTCCTTCAAGAAATGAAAAACCAAAAGAAAATTGACCTACATGAACTATAAGGATAATGAAAAATCCTGAAAGTAATCCAATTAGGTCATGTTTTGTACACCTTTTGAAGTTAGTCAATAATTAACATAGGTGGTATGAGTTGTCCTTGAAGAGCCCCCGATAGTAATTTGATTTGGTCCAAGAAATAAGTAACGTGCCCACTTTTGGTAAGGTTTTCCAATTATATATGCCACATTTGTAGTACAGATGCTCCCTCCACCTGTGTAATGATGGAGGTAAACAGTATGTGTTTTGACCATATGAGCACCTTTCCTCTTGACATGAGAGATTAGTGTCACACCATCTATAAAGCAATAGGTGCATATTCTGAACTGTTTCAAAAGTGTATCTAGTCATACCAAATTTGGTTACCGGTCCAATGGCTTGTTGGAGATTTGGAAATACCTAGGTTATATTGCTCTACTATTAATTGTGTTTGGATTAACTTTTCGCTTATTTGCTGATTGTTGAAAATGTGCAAAACGTACAGTTGTACCTATAATTGTAAGTTTTTAAAAACCATACAAGAGGAGAACCAGGTGATACACTAGAGCAGATAACTACTTCCAGAAGGCTTTGGATATTAATTTCTAACTTTTGTCTGAAATTAATATTTCTGGAAAATTTACTGCTGAAAATACCATGTTTACTTTCATAAATTTTTTGTGGATGAATAATAGAATTTCATTTTAAACCAGTATGAAAGTACAAAAGTAAAATTCTAGGGCTATTAACTAGCCAAAAACAAAATGATATCGTTAGACAACAATGGGGCTATTAACTAGACTACTATTAAAAGCATCTAAAATAACTTTAGGAATGTTAACACCAGATATTCGATGAATCCAACAAACACTATCTCGTATATTCTTTATTGCACATTGTTTAACTAATAATCATAGGGATCACAGCAACAACAACAGTACAAATACATATACAAATGACAATATTGTAAACTTACAATATGCCCAAAGTATTTACTACTTCATGCAAACAATAGAGCCGCCCCATTTAAAATGTCCAACCATGACAAAGTAGAGAAATGTGTTCTTACACTATAGCATAAACCAGGGCTAGACCAAAACGTGCAGTTCTGCAATAGTGAGCGAGTTTACTTTGTTGTGTAGCTATTGCTAGCATAAAAGCTTATCCACCTGTAAGCAAAGGTTTTTCACCATTAACACAAGTACAAACATTTTTGGCCAATGGAAAGTAAATTAAAAATGAACAATCTGTTTGACAATATAAAAAGAAATTTTTTTAAGGAAACAATATTATGAAATAGAGTATTTTCTAATATATTAGTGTTGAAGTCCAAAAGAATATACCTTAAATCACTATTTGTTTCCACCAAACTCTTCTTGGACTAATTCCTTTGTGAGCATTCTTCTTGGATCTTCGTAACTTGCGTTGTACTTTGCCAACCACATTTACTAGCCATTTTCGATGTTTACTTGAGAATTCAAGGTAACCTATAGTCAATCCGAACATGAACCCTCATCCGTACCCCAACAATACAACTTTCCAATGAAACTAATTTCCAAACTTGAAATCATCATCTTGAATGGTTAATGATGGCATGGTTGTTGTCCCTCAACATTGTCACAAAGTCTTGTTAATGGAAATCCACATAACCCCAACCCCAAGTTTCCAAAGTAAGAAACATTTGCAAATGTATTGAACTTGTTAGGTTCTAAAAACTTAGAATTAATGTATTTAGAATTCTAATTTGTATTGTTGGCAAACTATGATCAAAATAGGTTGTTTAGTCTTGTTTAGACTTGCTCAAAGTTGTGCCTTTTATGTAAAGTTGGAATCGAGCTGATGCAGAAGTTACTATGCATTTCAGCTTGGCTCGATTGATCGAAGCTTAGGCTCGATCGATTGAATCTCGAGCAAAATGCGTTCTTCTGCAGATTTCCAACTCAACTCTAGCTCATTTAAAATGTTTAGGGTTTTATGTTTTGCCCTAGGTATATAAGGCAAACCCTAGACATTTTGGAGGTTGCTCATATTGCTGTTTGTGTGAATCTCTTGTGAGATCTATGAGGATCTTTCCTTCACACAAGCTTAGGATTATCAAGAAGGAGATTTCTTCAAGAACTTGATAATCATTCAGTTGCTGCCGTAAAAGCTTAAAGATACACAAGCGGGTGTGCTTGTATTTGTTAGAGAATCCAAGAAAGAAGGAGTTCGTGGTTTCGGAGCTTGCACGTGGTCGTGTTAGTAAGTTTCTACTGGTAGGTAGCAATAAGATGTTAGTGGTTTAAGTCCTGTTGAATAACTTCGATTCTTTCATAGTGGATTCAGGCTTACCTTGAGGATAGCTAGGTTAAATTCTCATCAGGTTTTTACCGGTTTGGTTTACTGAGTGATTATATCATTGTGTTATTTATCTTTCCCTTACTTTGCATGATATGATTGTTTGATTGTGATAACCTACTTTTGGAATTTGGACTAAGTAACAACTTGGCTAATTACCTAGGTTAATTCAATTGTGGTTTTAAGGGGTCTAAAAACTATCAGAACTGATTATCTACAGGTATTGGCCCCACAAGGCAATTTTCCGATAGATTTAAAACTTCGAGTAAAGCAATATCTGCTAACTGTCTTGGAATGTTCCTTGGGAGCATGTTTGAGGAGAGATTTAACCATTCAAGATTGGTCAAATTTCGCAATAATGGAGGCATGTGACCTATAAGATTATTGTACGAGAAGTTAAGCCCCTTGAGAGACTTAAGCTTTCCAATTGACTGTGGAATCTCCCCCCTGAAACTATTGTTTGAGCAATCAATGGTTGTAAAGAGATTTTGGATTTTCACCATTTCAATATAAAATCCTTTCATGGTGACCATCACAGAATCGTGATAATAGCTTTCACCCATATATTTCAATTTACCGTTATTTGCATTCATGCTCATCATGGCTTTGAAATGATTGAAATATTTTGTTGGCAAAAGACCATGGAAATCATTGTGAGAGAGGTCTATGATTTACAAATCAGGGAAAGAGAATTTGGTTGTGGGATTGGCTATGGCAACATGAAATTTGTTTGATCACAAAATAAGAACCCATAACCTTGGAAGACTTTCCAACCAATGAGGGAATGTGTCACTTATCTTGTTGTTACCAAGATTTAGAACTTCCAACCTTCGGCAATTGATCAATGATCTTGGCAATGACCCTTAACCTCAATGACAATCGATTGGTAGGGTCATTGCCAAGATCGTTGATCAATTGCTAAAGGTCGGAAGTTCTAGATCTTGGTAACAACAAGATAAGTGGCACCTTCCCTCATTGGTTGGAGAGTCTTCCAGAGTTACAAGTTCTTGTTTTGCGATCAAACAAGTTTCATGGTGCCATAGCCAATCCCAAAACCAAATTCTCTTTCCCTAATTTGTGAATCACAGACATCTCTCACAATGAATTCCATGGTCTTTTGCCAACAAAATATTTCAATCATTTCAAAGCCATGATGAGCATGAATGCAAATAACGGTAAATTGAAATATATGGGTGAAAGCTATTATCACGATTCTGTGATGGTCACCATAAAAGGATTTTATATTGAAATAATGAAAATCCAAAATCTCTTTACAACCGTTGATTTCTCAAAAAATAGTTTCAAGGGGGAGATTCCAAAGTCAATTGGAATGCTTAAGTCACTCAAGAGGCTTAACTTTTCACACAATAACCTTATAGGTCATATGCCTCCAACATTGGAAAATTTGAGCAATCTTGAATGGTTAGATCTCTTCTCAAACATGGTTATAGGAGAAATTCCAGGACAGTTAGCAGATATTACATATCTTGAAGTTTTAAATCTATTAGAAAATCATCTTGTGGGGATGATACCACCTCAGATGCAACTGTTCCCTTACTTAATGCTTAGCGGAATGGAATAAGGACTTAAACTCACACGCCAACTCCAAAACTGCACGCAATAGTTGGAGTCGCGGAGCGAGTTATAAGTCCCTCTCCTAACACAGTTGTAGTCAGCAAGGGAGAGATCAGATAACACCTCAGATGCAATTGTTCCCTTACTCTCCTTTTTTGTTAGTCTACCTGTGAAGAAGTCTGATGCCAACTCTATCACCGTTCCGATCTAATTGTCAAAAGACCAAAAGGTGTATGAATTAGCCAAGCCTAAATAACAAAATGTATACCACCCAAAGGCGAATAAACAAGAGTCCCACTTACAACTCCAAGATATCACATACTATACTATTATTCTAGAAATTACAAATAGACTTACCTGGAAATACATGCGCAAAGTTTTCGATTTTTGAATCACCCTTCTTGTAGTGCCTCTATAGATCAATGGCACTTCTCAACTATAATCATGAACACAAAGAAATTTAGAAATCAAGATGGAACTTTCTTTTATAAGAATTTAGAATATAATTAAGTTACAGAATCTAAACTCCTAGCAAGCAAAAGAACCATCAAAGTCAATAAAAAGTGTCCTATTAACTAGATAAAGCCATAAACCACTACATGCATATCCAAGCTTCACAACAACTTATCCCCCCCAACCCTCAAAATACACAAAAAAAAAAAAAAAAAAAAAAAAAAAAAAAACAACGAAGCTTCACAATAAGTTATTATATATGATTATTTAATTGTAATTATTTAGTACACCAGGAGCCACGTTTCTTCCCCTTACATAACAATAAGTCTCACTAATTAAATTCATGGTAGGTCTTGTCATTCATGTGAGAGGAGAGAACATTACTTAAGGAGTATTGTATAACTTTCCATTATTTAGAGAGATATAAAATGACTTAAAATCTAAATGAGTTCTGGATCCAGCATAATTCAAAAGTAAATGGGAGATTGTTTGAGTCAAACTTATTCAACTCCAAAGAAATCCTGAGATGAATTAAGTCTAATCTTAAATCTGGAACATGTTATCATAAGATAACGCTCACTTTGGTCAAAGTAAGAGCACATCATAATTTAAAAGCACATCTTAAATTATGATATGTTCGATTGATTCTTGATGTCAATTTCATGTAAGAGAATAGAATCATGTGCATTCAGGTCAATGTAATGCAAACACAATTTTTTGAGTGAAGTTAAATTTTTGAATCATTTTTTGAAATTGAAACTATAAACATCCTAGATAGAGCAACAAATCAAAGATTCCAAGATACTACCATCATAATTACTTCAAGTCTAGCCCAAGTTTTACACTTAACTATGCCGATGCCATTTTACAAGAAACGTAGTTGGCAGAATATGACTAAAAGTTATCACTTATATCCCTGGAAAATCATCTTTTTAGGGTGTAGGGTAAACCCCTCTCACCAAGAATGCTACTTGAAAGTTACAGAAAGGCATGAATCAGTAACCCAGTCAAAGTCATTGGTAGAAAAACAACTACTAGTGCCATACTGACGTATATCAATTCCAGTTCATGGAAAATCAACCAGCTTTCAGTTTCAATTTGTTATTTTACCCATTTAGAGTCAAATTATACACAAACATTATTTTTTGGTAAGTAAAAACTTTTTACATTCCATACACAGGAAATAATTTTCGAAAGCTCAACATGGATCCAACCAAAGGCTAATGACTACACATACATTATTGAACATATCAAATGCATTATTAGGAAATACCCTACCTTCTACTTCATTTTTAATTTTCTAGATTGTGAATTATCTAAATCCAAACAATCTCTTAAGTAGAAGCATAAGATCTGATTAAACTTTAAGCTATAATTTTAATTACAAAGAGACAAACATTTAAATATTTATTTGGTGGTGGTGGCCCCGGTGGGGTAGAATTATGGTAAAGCAGGTACGAGGACTTTGTGTTTGGGACTTTGTGTTTCTCAAAATCAGTCAAGAAGAGAACGATAAAAAAAAGAAAAAAAAAATCAGTCAAGAATTACATCTGTGAATTTGGGTGTGTTTCTCAAAATCACATCTGTGCATTTTGATTTTGCTAACCTATAATGAAAAATTTGAACTTTGTCAATGGCCAAGGAAGATACAAGAGAAACTCTGAAGCTGTGTGTTTTTTTTTTTTTTAGAAATAGTGCAAATGAAGAGGATGACCCCACATGAGATAGAGGGAGATGTGGAAAAATTTAAGTTTTGTTTTAATTAATTTTGAGGAAGGGTGTTTCAATTTTTTAACTTTATTCTACTTAAGTAAGAAGCATGTGTTTGTCACATGCAGCAAAATTCTGTTAAATATAACAGTAAAAATAACATCGGGGTGCAAAGCGTGATAAGTGTGATAGTTTAGGGTGCAAAGTGTGCAGTCAAATAGTTTATGGTACAAAGTGTAATTTAATGGATAGTTTAGGATGATAAAGTGTAATTTTTCCAAGATCTCACATCAAATTTAATAGTAATTTCATCAAGCATATGTCATGCAACACCAAAAGAACACCTATAGAATAAGTTAATTCAAAGCAACCCAAAATGATAATTTAGAAAAAGAACTTACCGTTTCATCCCTTCTAGTAATTAAGTTCCCAACAGATAGACCTTGAAACTGAAATTCTGCATTTTGATTGAACAATGAGAAAAATAGTATGAGACCCAAGATAAAAATAAATAAATAAAAACCAAATTTCAACCACAAATTTAAAACTACCTTGACATTAAAAATAAATAAATAAAAAAGAAAAACCCACCACAGGATACAGTTAGGAGAAAGAGTTTTGATTGAAATTGACAAAACCCACCACAGGCTCCAAACCCATCAGTCTATGCTGATTGTTCAAAAGAAAAACACTCCCAAACATAACCCTAAATCATATATAATGGGAAAATTTATAAAACAAAATTAAAAAATTACCGGTGATGTTTTCGGAGGAAAACTGGTCTGACAGTGGTATAGGCCCCCAGATTTTTCCCAATTTTTTTGGAGTTGTTAGAGTAGCTCTCTTCACTTGGAGAGCACTGTAGCAACTCCAAATAAATTTTTCTCCTCTAAAAAATCAAACAACTCAATAAAAAAACAATTCTTTTTCCCTCTTAGACTCAAATGTCTCACATAATCAAAACACAGGACACAAAACAAAATCTATTTCTTATTATAACAGCAAAGTTGAATCAGAACGAGAAAATAAGAAAAAAAAAAGTTAAGCCGATCTGACCCAGGCGGGCGGCGGGGAGGCGGACGAGGCGCTGCTGCTTGGTGAACGCCGATCTCCGCTGGCTTTGTCCTTCCGGTGACACTTGATCTCCACCGGCCTTCTCCCTCTCTCTCTCTGTGCTGCGTTCTTTCTCCCTCTCTCTCTTCTATTTTCTCTATGTGATAAATGTGTAATTGTGAAGTAAATAGAATAACGTGTCTCATTTTTTTTTTGATAAAAAGAACGGTTGAAGTTGAGTAATCAATTGGGTGTGAAAATGTGTGGTCTTTAAAATTAGTAGGTTGAAATAAAATTGAGTTAATCCCTTGGGTCGTTTTTTTTTTTTTTTTTTTTTGTGGTATGTAATCGTATGATATGGTATTTATTATTTACTTATGTAAGAGATTTTTATGAGCCTTTAATTTGTTTAATTAAGTATTATATTTTATGATCCTCTATTTTTTTTTTATGTTATATCTTTTATAAATTTCAAACTTCAAGGTATTCAATTATTTTCATTTGTTTCAGTTCAGTGACCAAAGCTTAAGTGGTCCATTGAGGTATATGTAGAAACACTAAAAGACGCAGCTGTTTTGAACTTTTAATCAACAATGGGCAAAGAGTACCAGCGCTTAAGCATAACTTCTTTCAATATATGGAGTGAGAAATATAAATGATCATTGAAAGGGAGCTGCCAAATCAGGATATTTACTTAATATAAGAACACAAAGAACAAACATAAGAAATGGGAACAGTGTATCAGGGGAGAAGATGAATTATGCACACATATGCAGTTTATGCATTGCTAAAAGACTCAGGTTGCTATTTCAGCACAAATCAAAACTGTAAGAATTAATAGAGAAAAACTTCAATTACATTTAAAAGACAAGATAATGATAAAATCTCTAAGCAAAGATACTAACTGAAAAGGTTTCCAGGAACAAACCATCTTCATGAAACATAGGAAAGATAAGGAACTTAATTTCAGTAAATAGCTATCAAAGTCAAGGATATGTAGTCATACCAGTTCCTACGATAGGGAAAATATTATGTGAGATACTGATAAATGGAATCAATCGCAAAGTCTGCATATCCAAAACTAAGTCTCAACCTCTAAAATTGGTTTTCTGCCAACAGTCATGTATCTCAAAATTTTTGGAAATTTGAGTTTGCATCAAACAAGCTCTCTCCCAGACAACCGGAGGTAACAGAAATGACACTTTTGAATGCATCAGCAGCACTCATAACCTTCAAATTTGAAGAAATTAGATTCTCAGGTAAAAGATGAAGAGATGAATGAAGACATCCATAACAAGAAATATCTCCTCCTAGGCATAAATTAAAAATGCCTATTCCATGAACTATAACCAATTTGAGGAAAACATAACTATAATCAGTACCACCTAAAGCTATTAAGGAGAACCAGCTAGATTGATGGAAGATTCACTAAATGAATAAGGTGAAAGAAAATGTAAATTCAAGTTGTAGCATAACAGTGTCATAGAAGAAGTGTAACCTGTTGATTGAAAATTATGGGTTAGATTCTGGTGAATGTATCCCAACTATAGAATTGTTAAACGTGCATAACAAAATGCATTCCAAAACCTTCTGCAGCCATGAAAAGTGTAATTGAATACTAATTGATGACAATAAAACATAATGGCATCTAATTAAAAGCTATTCCTATGAGCAACTTTTAAATTCTACTTGGTGATCAAAGCAATAAAGAAAATTACAGAGAAATCAATTTCTTTGTTTCAAGACACATAGAATTGTAGACTTTCCTAGTTCTGAAGTTCAAACTCAAAATGAATCAACTAACATCTCCTTCAGATGATGAATAATCAGCCAAAACTTGTTAGAAACACAAACACCCAATTGAAATTAATTTGGCTATTATCATCACAGCATACATTATGAGCTCCCCCAATATTACTGAACTTTTGATAACATTCAAAACATTAGAATTCTATATTTCCAATGAACTCAACAACCAAAACATATTTATATGCAGTTTTAACTAGCTATTTCATCATTGTGACCATGACCAATGATGCCATTGGCTTTATATATAAACTCAAATTAGCACAGGCAATAAATGTAAAAGTAGGGATCTATAATCAAACGTAGAAAATAAGAGAAATTAATATGAAAGAATAAAGATCTCAAGATTTCTTTATGGTCAAGACTGTCACTTAGAAACTGACCAAAAGCAAGGAGCAGTTCCATCAGACGTGACCTTGAGATTCAGTAAGAACATTAAGCCCTGACATCTTCATCCTTGCCCGAGCAAAGTGCAATCGAAAGGTTGATCTGTCATCTGACGCATAAGCCCTTAGCAGTCTCACAGCCTTCTCATTAGCCATCAATTGCTGATTGGCAAAAAGGAGTCCTCTCCCCTTTTACAAGCTCTGACAGTAGTGAGTGTCAAAACCTGCCCCAAATGATATCCAAGATAACAATGCCTGAAATCATGACATCCTCACTGCAGACTCAATCGTTTCCAATGTTGTCATGGATAAAGAAGAAGGCTGAATGGGGTCCTATTACTGTCTTGGCACCTCATTTTCATCTCAGTGAGGAAATCGGGTGATATAGTTGGGTCAGGCTGCCTGGTCCCCTTGAAGTCAGAGAGGCGTTTTTGTATGAAGTCACAGTCAATCTTCCCAATGTTGTGTTCACCTTCAGATGATCAAAAAACCATACAAACCAAATAACTTTTTAAATCTTTTCAACTCCATAAGACAAGGGGGAAAATGAAAGAAAGGCAGAGAACTAGTAAGTACCTAGAAGACTGACTATTTCTCTTTCATCAAAACCTCTATGGGCAAAAAGGTGAAGTGTCTGTATTATGTTATCATTCGGTCATGGAATCTTGGGCCAGTGTTGTCATTGCCCATGAGTTTCAGTAGATTTCCTTTTTTGTTGATTTGGGAGAAAAGAAAGAGAAAGAAATAAGATCATTTGAAGAACATCAAGCTGCAAACGTGGCAAGGAATGCTGAAATCAAAGAGGCCAAGACACCTAAGATTAGGTGTCTGTTGAAATATGAATGAATGCTGTCCAGCCTGTGATGTCAATTATAATAGTTTACATCAGAGAACAATAAAAAGAGTTATCAATGTAGAGTTGTTCTTTATTGTCAGATTAACAGAAATTGGAACAAGAAAAGTATTTTTTTTTTTTTTTTTTTTTGACATTTTAGACTAGGAAAACATAACCAAAAAGTGCTTGAAACAATTAGTTGGCAAAGTAAAGGTGACTATAACAATTTGTGAAAACCAAAACAGCAAAAATCACCAGGAACATATTCTCAATTCATTAATTTTCTGAGTTTTTCACATAACCAATATGTACTTTAGAATCTTATTGATAGGCTCCTCAACATATAAAAATGTAAAAAGACACCAACTCTTTTAAAATTTGTTTCTTACATTTTTCCCAAGCTTCATTTAAGCATCTTTATCCACAAAAAGTCATCAAATCCTAAACCTTAAACTGTAACTAAATCCCTTAGGTGAACTGACCTGTACTATGAACAAAAAATATCTTAAAAAGAGAGAACATATGAAAAATTTAGGATCAAGAACAGACCAGCATAATGCCATCTCTAGTGGCAATTGAAACAATATCAGCACATGAAACTACCCCTGGACAAGCATTTTCAAGATCCTCCTTGATCGAATCAATTTTATCAAAACCCCTCAAGGTCTGATTGGGTATGGCCTGCCTCTCTATGGAAGTTTTTATCACCATTGCTGTCAACCAAGAGGACCAAAGCATCACAACCCTGATCAGGAAAATCCCACACAACATTAAGACCAACAAATTAATACTACAAATAAGTGGCAAGAAATAATAACATACAAATTGCTGTCTCATTTAACCTTTTAATATAAAAATTGATGCGTATACTAAGAATCACACTACTCACAAGAATTCAGAATTAAGTCACTTCATGGGCCATAAATCAAGCAAGATAAAAATGATTGAAATAAGCATCTAATTGAAAATATAGAGGAAATCAGTCTACTGCTTAAAGCATCTTAGGTAGCATTAGAATATTTAACACCTCTCTTCAAGTTGAAAAAAAAAAAAAAAAAAACTCACTCTTCAAGCGATCTAACCAAAAAGATCTTCAATCTGTAAAACGAAGGTAATATTACAGGGATGAAATAACAGTGAAGATTCATTGACCAAGGAATGGTTTAGAATTTCAATGGAGTAGATAAATTTCCTCTCACACTAGAGCATAAAGCAGGGTCATTAAATGAAGTCTGACCTAAATAAAGCATTTAAAATGTGGCAGTTGCATAGTAGAAGCAATTTTACTCTTTTGTATAGCTATAACTTAAACATAGAAGCTTATGCAGCCAATAACAGTAATATGCCTCATTGTTTAATATTCACACAAGCGCAGCCATTCCTGACTAGCATAAAGGAAATTAGAAATGAACCATTGTCTTAACAATTTAAAGAAATATTTTTAAGAAACCAAAATTATGAAATAGAGTATTTTCAAATAGATTAGTATAAAAGAATATGCCTCAAATTAGTACTTGCATCTACAAAATTATTCTTCAACCATTTTTCCATGAGCATTCATTTTGGATCTTCAAACCCTGTTACACCGTACTCCATAAACAATGTTAACAAGCCATTTCAATTTTTTACTTGCTAGCACAAGATAACCCAAGCCCAATCCAAACACGAATCCACATCCGTACCCCAACAATACAACTTTCCAATGAAACCCATTTTCAAATTCAAAATCATCTTCTTGAATAGTTGTTGATGTTGGTGTTTGTTGACCCACATCACAGTGACAAGCTTTTGTCAATGGAAATCCACATAACCTCAGGTTTCCATTGTAAGAGTCATTTGTAAAGCTATTGAACTGTTTGCCTTGAGGTATCAATCCTACAAAATGGTTTTTTGATAGGTTTAAAATTTCCAAAAATGTAAGATTTGCCAATTGTCTAGGAATTTCCCCTGTGAGCATGTTTGAGGAGAAATCTAACCCTTCAAGATTGCTTAAATTTCCTAGTGATGGAGGCATATGACCTATAAGGTTATTGTGCGAAAAGTTAAGCCCCTTGAGAGCCCTAAGCTTTCCAATTGACTGTGGAATCTCCCCCTTGAAACTATTGTCTGAAAAATCAATGGTTGATTGCTTGGAAGCCCTAGTTTTATTTTAGGCAGTTGTTGGTTCATGAAAGTTGGGATGGTTTATTGCTTTGTTTTGTTGGACATGACAAATGAACGAAATTAGGTAGAATGCCATGGTACTCATCCATTTCAGTTACACTTATCGTTCTACTTAAGCTTGATTTTAACTCTTATATACCTAGTACCATATTATTTCTTAAAGTTTGTTTTAGTAATGTATGTGTGCTATTAGATACTTGCTGAGATGGATGGGCACTTGTCCTTTTGCTTATTTGTGTGGATAAAGTTTTGGAAATGAAGAGGCCATGGTTGTGAGTTTCACATATATTAATTTTTAAGTATTGTTAATATGTACCAATCACAATTGACGATATCAACAGTGGTGTAAAAAATTTGTGAAAATACCTCTTAACTGAGAAGTTAACATATTGTTGTCCACTTGTCCTATTGCTTTTTATTGGAAAACTATGCAGCTTGACAGCCATTACTCAGCTTACCATGGAATGATTTTTGTGCCTATTGGGTACACATTTGGAGCTGGCATGTTTGAGATGGAGAGGGTGAGAGGTGGCTCCCCATATGGTGCAAGAACTTATGCCGGGGATGGATCAAGACAGCCTTCTGAGCTAGAGTTGGACTTAGCTTTCCACCAGGGAAAGTATTTTGCTGGCATTTCAAAGAAACTCAGGGGAACAGCTTGATTTATCCCTCACCATATATACAACATTTCCCATCTCAGAAATTGTTTTCATCTGCCTTTTTTATTAAAACTATAATTATGTTCTTTGCTGATTAGTTTCTCTTCCATTTGCCTTGTTTGTACTAAAACCATATTTGAGTTTATCTCAGAAATTGTTTCCCTTCCTTACAGTATGTGTTCTGTCATGTGTGTATGGCCAATATATGCAAAGTCAAGTTCTCTTATCAACTTGTTGAACTATGCTATATGCGTACGCATTTGAAGATGGAGATGTGCCACATTTGATAATGCCAATTTATTTTTTTCTCTCCCTCGTACTCAGAAGTTGAAATGAAAACTGCAAAGCAGATTTCCCAGACATAGGTACTTGTTCAAAGATTTTGACCAACAGAAACTGCATAACAAAGAAGCAAAGTATAAATCATCAGACAATAATAATATTAATAATAATTTTAGAAGTGAACTGCAATGTGCTCTACGAAGCACATCTTTTTTAATTTTTATCTTAAATACAAGTACTCTCTACAAAGCACATGAAATGTAATTGAATGTGCACAGCATAATAAGATAAGACCCAGTTCTATACATGGTGTGAAAAGGCAAGAAATAAAAAGTAATGAAGGTTCAATCTTTATTTCAGTTGGAATAGGTTCAGGTGTCTTACTGGGCACAGGCAATTTCATCAATCCAATGGTTTTTCTAAAAGCTCATATTTATAATTCTAGGGGTATTTTGGTAATTTTGGATGTCCAAGGGTATATTGGTAATTTTGAAAGTGTAAGGGTTATTTGGGTCATTTTGAGTATTTAAGGGTATTTTGGTGATTTTGGAAGTCAATAAGGTATTCAACTAGCTTTAGAGGTATTTGGGTTATATTGAGTTAAATGGGCGGGTTACAAATTAAATGGGTTAGGCGTGTAATGGATAATTAATTTATATATAAACAAGTCATACATGAATATATAGATAATTATACACCCAACCCATTTACGACCCAACCCGCCCATTTGCCACCCCTATCATGAGCTATGCAACAATTTTGTCGTGGGTTGTCTTCTCTAAGCTACAAGTCATGCAACGAAACTAATATATATATATATATATATATATATATGTATTCAAACTTAATTTTTTTTATTGAAAATATTTAAAACTCTCTTAATATAGCAAGAAAAAAAAAATCTTATATGTACTACGTGGCCTTATAAGTTTTTTTTTTTTTTTTGGATAGATAACGAAATGAAATACTATTGCAACATCTCAAATAAATGTGACAAATTTTATATATTGTTGTTTAGCTTCAGTTTCTTGTTTGTTGCTTTCGACTCAATCTTTCATGAATGTGTGTATTGGAGAAAAAAATAGCACTACACTTTCTATATCCCACAAATTCATTCAACCATGAAAGCTCATGATAGTTAATAGACAATGATCCCAAAGACTTGGTGAAATGCACGCGGGTTGAATGAAAAATATATGTCATCAATATTTATGCCAAAAAACAATATACAACTATTCTCACTATAAGGCATAACGAAAGATACTTGCCATCAATTTGTGTGGAAGAAAATAAAATAAAATTATTCTTACTAAAAGCCATTGAAAACATGTGGTATAGGTTAGATTTTCAGTTAATGCTTCACAAGTTTTTGGTCATTGTTTAAAACTCGCAGAGACTTTGGAAAATTGTAGTCATGAAATTTTGGACTGTATAAGAATTGTTTGATACTGATTGTGGAGTTGCAAACATAATGTGTAGATATTATGTTATCCAGGTCTGTCTTTAATTCATGCTAGATTGAATGTGTGGTATAGGTTAGATTTCTAGTTAATACTTCACATGTTTTTGGTCATTGTTTGAAACTCGCAAAGACTTTGGAAAGTTATAGTCTTGGAATTTTGGACTGTATAAGAATTGTTTGATACTGAATGTGGAGTTGTGGAGATAATGTGTAGATATTATGTTATTTGGGCCCCTCTATTATTCATGCTAGGTTGAACGTGTGATATAGGTTAGGTTTCTAGTTAATACTTCACAAGTTTTTGGTCATTGTTTGAAACTTGCAAAGACTTTGAAGAGTCACAGTCTGGAATTTTGGACCATATAAAAATAGTTTGATACTAATTGCAGAGTTGCGGAGATAATGTGTAGATATTATGTTATCTGTGTCCCTCTATGATTCATGCTAGATTGAATGTGTAGCAATCAAATTTTTGGGTTAGTTTTATTTTTATGTCATTTGTTTCTCTTTCCTCAAATATTTTAATATTAAAAAAAATTGGTATGCTCACAATGAAGTTCAACAAAAATTATTTATTTATAATGATATTATTTAAGATTAAATTTACAATTAAATTCTCTCTCTCTCTCTCTCTCTCTCTCTCTCTCTATATATATATATATATATATATGTATGTATATATAATTGGTTAGGACATCCTATAATTTTTAACATATCTTTCGTTTAGCAAGCATCACCTGTTTCACCAAGTCCTATCATTGTTCAAAACTTCCAAAGACTTGGAAAGTTGTAGTCTTAGAATTTTGGACTATATAAATTTTTATGATGCAAATGGCAGAATAGCAAACTAAATGTGTGGTCATTGAACATGTAATAATAATGTTATCTAGGTCCCTTTGTTAACCATGACAGAATGAATATGTAGAAATCATGTAGTCTAGGTGCGTTTTATGTCATCTATTTATTTTTCCTCAAAATAAATTAGAAGAGAGAGAGAGAGAGAGAGAGAGAGAGAGAGAGAGAGAGAGAGAGAGAACTAATTTATAAGTTTAGATCTACATGCAATGATCCTTTGCAATAATAAAAAAAATCAATAAAAGTTTTTTTTTTATACATATTTATTCAAGTTTAAACTACAAAATACATAACTTTAATATATTTTCAAATTAGACATTTAAATTTCATCCCCCCCCCCCCCCAATTTTAGTATTTCAACTATAATCTAGTATAAATTTAGTCATTTTGTCAATTTTGTCCAATCTCACCATAAGTTTTAGATTTTTCACTTTATAAAACGATGCTATTTTAGGGAATTCTATGAGGTGGATCCAATGGGAGAGCTAAATTGAAAATGAATGAAAATTAAAGGTCTCAAATAAAAAAAAAAATTAAAACAAAAAAAAAAGTGAAAAAATCATTGAGTTGAGAACAATGCAAAATTTGAGTGTAATTTGTAATTTAGCCTATATTTAATAAGTTTTATTCAATAAATCAATTAGATAATTTATAGAAAAGGATAAACCTAATTTAATTAAAATTTATTTAGAGAAACTCAAACCTAAGTTAATCCACACTATATACATTATGTTTTGTGTATTGTTGCATTATCTTGAAAAAAAATGTGAGTTTTTTTTTTTTTGAAAAGAAAAAGACCGTGAGTTTTAGTTTGTTCAAATTAACATAATCTCACACTAGTCAAAACTCCAAAATGTTGTCAAGCCCTATACTATCTTTGAAGTGAGGAAAGTATCACTAATCTCCGCAATAAATCCTAAAACCACCGGGGTTGGTGTCTATGAATGATTCCTATATATACAGACTTAAAGTGGTTTGTGTACCTGTGAAAGGGTGATGAGAATATGAAAGAAAAAAAAAGTGTGAATTTTTTGGCTATGGGTTGGTAACCTAAGCTCTAGAGGTTTACGGCCTACATGCACCCAGTGGGAGACCATAAGGTCTAAAACCACGATTATCAGCCAAAATTATATTCTAATCCCTAGTGTTAGCATATTTTATGAGTTGAGTGCTTTAATTTTCTATACCTTCTTAGCTCTCATTATCTTTTAGAAAAGACTTTAAGCCAGTAAAATGTTTCAAAAAGTCTTTGGCCCATGACATGGAAAATTAAGGTCTCATGTCTCCTCAAAAAGACAAAATGAAGGTCTTGTTGTGGGTCACTCTATTAACTAGCGTGAATTGTAGTATGTGGAATTGTTGTCACTTGTCAAAGGCATGCAAAATTTAATCTCTTGTGAGTTACAGAATTATTATTATTATTATTATTTTTGACTGGATGGGATACCTTTTTTTTTTTTTTTTTGGTAAGAACTAGTTTTGAAAGTGAAAAAAAGTCAGATTATTCTACTTAGATTTTAAAAACTAAAAACTCCTTATAAACAAGTATCATAATAATCCCATATACTTTAGATCTAGATTCACTCATATTGGTACCTATAGTGGATATATTTGTCACTGTCTATATAGGACTGTCAGCTTATAAAAATAATTAACTTATAACATTTACGCTAGACATTTTTTTTTTTTTTTTTGTGGGTATGCTAGACATTTAGCACATTGTAAAGGATCCACCCAGAAAATAAGAAATAAGGCATCCTCTTAAGGTATGAATTTGAGGTATAAATTAGCTGACATATAAGCACTTCGGAAAACACCCATTGGAGGATCTTTTTTTTTTTTTTTTTTTTTTTTTTTTTTTTTTTTTTTGAGAAACACACCCATTGGAGGATCAAAACACCATCTCTAATACTATCTTGCTCGACAGTCAAGATAACGATTTTGTCTAATGCCTTGTAATCTTGTTGTTTGTTTTTTAAATTTTAATAGTCTTTCTGTTCATCAAAAAAACATCTGGAAGGTCCAATTTGGTGTTGCATTTTCAATTTCATGTATGCAATGGCGGAGCCAACATCATACTCAATTTCTTTTTGGTAGAAAAAAAGGGAGGGGGGATTACTTATGACTGACTATTTTCAATATGATTCAATGAAATACACTTAAAAAAAGAATATAATACTTGTAAGGAACAAATAATAATAAATAACATCCTATTAGCATAAAATTTGACAAGTGTGTTAAAAATATTAAAAAAAAATGTTATTTAACAGTTATATTTTTAAAATATATAATCATGTTAATTTTTTTAGTGGGAGTTGTAACCTTAGGCTACAACCAAGTTTGTCAAACCTGGTTATAAACTAAATCACAATGTTAAATTTAGTATGATAATTACATATATTTCCTATAATTACATCTAGTCTGAATTGTAAATTGTGCTCATTAAATTTGTGGTATTTTATTTTTTTTCTATAATGTTAAATTGTTTGCATTAATCTAGAACTAATTCAACTAGTTTAATATATTAACGAGAGGGGAATAATCCTCTCTTAAAAGTTACTACAACTTCTGAGTGAAGTTTGTGATGTGTCTTTGTGTTAAAATCTTATTCCCTCATTTTTATATGTTCGTTTCTCACAAATAATAATAATAATAATAATAATAATAATAATAGGGAAGAGCGCAGATTACATCGTAGGCCAGGATATTTTGTATGTGGGATATTCAAGGATTGATATTCAAGGTTTATGGGTGGATTTGAATCATGTATTGTGGAGAGAGATAATAGCACAAAGCACCGAATAAAAGAAAAGTACTCCAGCTTCAACCGAATTTTTTTTTTTCTTGCAAATTAAGAGACTTGATAAATTTTTATACAGGAATCATTTATGAATTTCATTTCGATGAAATATTATTAAATATACTTTGTTATCATGATTGCTATACGTTTGATAATTGTCATACACTTAGTCTGCAACTATGCAATCTGCATCAAACAATTACTATATAGTTCAAAATTTTAAGATTATAACTTTCCTAGTCTATGAATGTTTCAAACAATGACCAAAAGACTTTGGAAGTTTTGAACAATGACCAAAGACTCAATGAGATGTTAACAAGATTAAAGATTTCTAATGGTGTCACTCATTTTCAATGACTTAAAAAGAGTCGCGATTATTTTCTCCCACACAAATTTATGGAGATAAAACTATTAATTAAACTTTTCTTACTTGTTATTTTGGAAGACTCTATCTTCCCCATAAGTCCACTTCCCCCATTAACTTATTAAAATATTACAAAATATATGTACACATATTTTGGAAGGCTCATACAGCTACTTAACTCTAGTAACAAAGTTCAAGTAGAGATAGGCTATATATGTCAGATTTATTTTTCTTTTATTCTGAGAACTCACGAAGGCTTTAGGTGTGACTAATAGTTGATTTTGGTTCTTCCATTAGCTATGGAGATGATAGGCAAATTAAATGAAAAGAATTTATGGAGGAAGCTGCAAAGAAAATCTGACCAAAGAGTTCCTCTAGCTCCAAAATGTTAAAATTAAATCTGAAGAATTTTTTCTTTTGCTGAAATTTTAAACCCTAAATATGTTTGTGTTTTAATTTTCGTAAAGTTTTAGCTTTTTTGGTTATATTTTTCAAAAAATTCCATGTGGCAACTTATTTGACATAAAAATAATATTTTAATGTTATCGTTAAATAAAATAACTGATTTTTACTAATCACATGCCAATAAGTAAATTAAAACAATAACGGTTTTGGAATACACAAGTCTTACCAATTTCCTTAGCACAACAAATGAAAAATAATATCAAAATTGAATTTGACGCTCTATTTTTTGTATACTCTGAACACAATATAAGTTCACAACTATGGTTTTCAAAAAAAAAAAAAAAAAAGTTCACAACTATGCAAAACCAAATCATTTTGCATTTTTTGTATACTCTGAACACAATATAAGTTCACAACTATGGTTTTCAAAAAAAAAAAAAAAAAAAAAGTTCACAACTATGCAAAACCAAATCATTTTGCATTTTTTTCCATCACAGAAGGAAAGAGAAAAAAGAAAACAATGAAATTATTATTTTTTATTTTAGATTATCTTTTTTTTTTTATTTCATGCATAATTTTAAACTAAAAAAACTTGAAATTAAAAATTTAATTGATATCATAGTTATAATTTTTGATATTCTAGAAATTTTACAAATATAAAAAATATAAGAAGAAAATGTAATCTAATAATATATTTGTCAAAATTCACATACGATAAAAATATATTATTTGATAGAATTATAACCTTAAATTACAACAAAATTTGTAACTAAAATTTGTCCTTTACTTTATACATATTATACATTATATGATTTATGAAGTTGGTCTACGATAATTACTTTTTTACCGTCATATTAGAAAACCAATTACTCTTTTTATTTCAGATGAAATTCAAGCCTTTTTTTTTTTTTTTCTTTTTTGGGTTGGGGGCGGGGGGATGATGGGACAACCAAAAAAGCTTTACTTTGACCGTAAAATAAAAATAATGAATAGTCGTCACAAATTTTTTTTTTTTTTGAGGAAGAATAGTCGTCACACTTGACAGAGCAGCTTTCCATGCGCCTATAAAAAGCCAGCTTTTTATGGGAAGTTTGCCATGCATAAACACAATCCTAAGTCTTACCTCCTTTTCTTCCAAACTGTGGAGATATGGGTTTCATTGGGATTCTTATACAATTCACTTGGGTTACTCTGGTATTATTTGAATTGACAGCCGCAGCAGTAGAATTTCCAATAGCGCTGCCCAACTGCACGGACAGTTGTGGAGGTGTGGAAATTCCATATCCATTCGGCCTAAGAGAAGGTTGTTACTTAAATCATTATTTTTCTGTCAATTGTACTACCAACTCTTTCGGCAAAACCCAACCAGTAAAACCTGATGACTTCATTATTACAAACATTTCCCTCCAAGGCCAGATTGACCTGTCAATGTATATAGCCCATGACTGTTATGATGAACAAGGTGTGCTGGATGATAATAACTCCAACAATCCGTCGCTCAATTTGCCCAGCATTTTCACGGTCTCTAACACCCAAAACAAGTTTGTGGTAGTTGGCTGTGACACCTATGCATACCTTAATGGTTACCAGACAGAAAATGAATATTACTCCACGGGCTGCATCTCCCAATGTGAAAGCACAAGGTACATAGTCAATGGATCTTGCTCTGGTGTCGCGTGTTGCGAGCTAGATCTTCCTATTGGGTTAAGAAATATTACAATCACATCCAACAGTTTTTATAATCACACAAAAGTATGGAGTTTCAATCCTTGTGGCTATGCGTTTATTATCAAAAACGGCACTTTCACTTTCTCTGTAGACTCCCTTCGCAGTCTACGGGACAAAAAAGAGATGCCAATGGTTTTTGATTGGGCTATCGGGAATGAAGATATTGAGAACAAATCCAGTTACATATGTGGAGGTAATAGTACACATATCGATTCTGACAACGGGCCTGGGTACCGTTGTAAGTGCAACGACGGCTATCATGGGAATCCATATCTTCCTCACGGTTGCCAAGGTATTGATTTATGTACTTATATTAAATTTTTTAAAAAAAATACTAAATTTCAAATTATGCCTTCTAATTTTTATATTTTTTAGGGAGAAAAAAATACCTCTCCATCCCAAACCTCCTGCTCTCCCCTTGTCAGCTTGTTATTGGAAGAGGGGATGAGATGGGGCAGCGCCCGCCCAACAGATTTAGAGGCCAGTTTTGCAAAAATTTATGTATATTTTAGCATAATAATTTTTAAAAATATACCTATCAAATTATTTATTTTACACTATATTTTATTAAAATATTATTTTTTATCAATTTTTTATTACTCTCCCAAATCATCTAATCTACACATTTAGAGCATTCACATTATCTCGTGCAAAAAAAAATCTGTATATTTTGAGTCTACTTTTTTTTACATACTCGCTTTTCAAAACACTACACATTAGATTATATGTTTTACACTGTATTAAATTAAAATATCAATTTATGTTTATTTTTAATTATTTTTCTCTTTTCATACACAACAACCACTATCCATTCTCTTTTTTCATTCTCAGAATTCATAAAGGAAGAATAAAAAATTAAATACAAAGTGAATAGTATTAGTATAAATTTACACAGTTATTGTGGCAACTTTGTAAATTTACACATTTTTAATTTGACTGATGTGGGTGATTTTGAGGTTTTAATGTGCAAAATTGATACTTTTTTCTATTTTGCATTATTTGATGCAAATGCTCTTATAGATTGAATGATGCAGGTAATTTTTTGGGCTTAATTGTGTAAAATTGACACATTTTTATTATTATATACACATTTATGGAATTAGAAAGAAAAATTTAATTGTAAAGAGATTAATATTGAAGGACTGGAATCAAGAAACAAAAATAAAAAATAAAAAAATAAAACAAAATAATGAATTGAACGGAAAATTAACAGATAGAAACTCTTTTAAACTTCTTATGTTGCAATAATACTTTTTCATTTCATTTTACCTTTTTTTATTTGTAAAAAAAAGAAAAAAAGTCTTGGTCTTGAATATGTCATTGCTTTTTATTTACTATATTTATTTTAAGTCACTTAACGATGGGCTTTACATCACAGATATTGATGAATGCAAAAATGGTGATAACTGCAAGGGCCCAGGAAAAAAGTGTTTGAACATACTAGGGAATTTTACATGTTCTTGCATCGAGGGGTACCGTTGGGACCGAAGTGCAGGAGTAGACCTCTGTGTTATCAATCAACCATCGCTACAAGTTAAACTTTTTGTTGGTAAGTATACTTAGAGTCCGTTTAAGAACAACTTATTTAGCTGAAACTGAGATCTAGTGTTTAAATAGAAGACTCTACTAGTTAGGCTAATCGAAACATATCTTTAAATTTTAGAGTTAAATAGTATTATTTCACTCCTTAAGCTTACGTTTAGTTTGGTTTCATCTCAAAACTATTAAAAATGTTATACTTTGTACTCTTCAGTCTACTTAACTTTTTATCCATCTTAAATTTCTAGACTCATAGTCTGGTTTCTAAATAAAAAATAAAAAATAAAAAATTATCCATCTTATTTAATAGAATGTCTAGTGATATTATTTAATGATTATTTTTATATTAGTTAATTTGACTTGGAGCACCAATTAATATATGTAAGCATTAGTTAATAGGAGAATTATTAGGAACTATTAGAGGCTTTAGAGCACAGTAATATGATGTTCTCTTTTCTCACATTCATGATAAATCTCACCATGAATTTTAATTTGTGGGATCCAAGTCAAATTAACTAATATAATACTTACTTGAAAGAAAACAAGAAGTTTTAACAACTTAGCACAAAAATGGAAATTCATGCAAATTTTAAGAGTGGGAAAAAGAATTTTCATCAAAATTCTTATGAATTTAAATCTAACCAGCAACCTGTATCATGTCCAAAAGAAAAATATAAAAAATGACTCTTTGCAAAATTGTAATCCATCTCCCCCTTGGGCCCTCTAAGAATGGTATAAAAAGTCCATTAATAATGTTTATTTCTATGGGCATAAGCTTCATCGTTTTGCTTCTTAGTAGCTTGTAGATGTACTTGATAGAGATTAGCAAGCTAATATTCTATTTCTTTCAAATGTAGGTGTTGGCATAAGCTTCATAGTTGTGCTTGTCTGTAGCTCTTGGCTGTACTTGATAGTTAAGCAAAGAAAGTTAATCAAGCTTAAACAAAGGTTCTTTGAACAAAATGGGGGTTTAATTTTACAACAAAAACTCTCCAAACAAGAAAATTCAACTGCAATAGCCAAAATTTTCACCGAAGAAGAGTTGCAAAAGGCTACCAACAATTACGATGAGACCTTAATTATTGGCCGAGGAGGGTTTGGTACAGTTTATAAAGGAATTCTACTAGATAATAGGATTGTGGCCATCAAGAAGTCCAAAACTGTTGATGAAAACCAAGTTGAGCAATTCATAAACGAGGTACTTGTACTTTCCCAAATTAACCATAGGAATGTAGTTAAACTATTGGGTTGTTGTTTGGAAACACAAGTTCCTTTACTAGTTTATGAATTCATACCCAATGGTACTCTCTTTGAGTACATTCATCACGAAAGCCAAGCATCAACCATATCATGGGAGACTCGTCTTAGGATAGCTACAGAAACTGCAGAAGCACTATCATATTTGCACTTTGCAGCTTCTCCGCCTATAATCCATAGAGATGTTAAGTCTTCAAACATATTGCTAGATAGTACTCACACAGCAAAAGTATCAGATTTTGGAGCTTCAAGATTGGTTCCACTAGACCAAACACAATTAGCTACAATGGTGCAAGGAACTTTGGGATACTTGGACCCTGAATACATGCAAACAAGTCAATTGACAGAGAAAAGCGATGTTTATAGTTTTGGAGTGGTCCTTGTAGAGTTATTAACAGGAAAAAAGGCTCTATCATTTGATAGGCCAGAGGAGGAAAGAAGTCTAGCTATATATTTTATATCTTTTTTGAAAGATAATAAATTATTTGAAATTCTTGGGAAACATATAGCGAAAGAAGGAAAGGCGGAGCATCTGAGGGAAGTGGCAAATCTTGCAAAGAGGTGCTTAAGTTTGAAAGGTGAAGATAGGCCTACTATGAAGGAAGTAGCAACCGAATTGGAGGGTTTAAGAAAGGTGGAGATGCATTCGTGGGTCAATGTTGATTCCAACTCAGAAGAAACCCAATTCTTACTTGGTGAGACATCAGATTCTTACAAATATAGTGCTAGTAGTAAAAGTACTAATGTGTACGATAGTGTGAGAGACCATGTAATATTTGACTTAGATGATGGGAGATGATCTTAGATTTTTTTTTTTTTTTGATGGGAGGGAGATGATCTTAGTTTTATAGCATATTTTTAGTAAATGCCATATTGTAATGATGTGTACTTTCTTGTTATGTGATGTCCATTATTCCTTCTTTTTTTTATCATTTTTTTTTTAAGTGCTTTATCCTAAACTAAAACTGGTGCAAAGGATAATTAAGACTAAAATATTGTTTTGGTCCCTAGATAAAAGTACTTTCTATTGATATCTGATGTCCGGAAGTGATTTCCACTTCCTTTTTTCTTTTTCTTTTTCTTTTTTTAAATAAATATCATACTTCTCTGTTGATATTTCCCTTTATAAATATTACCTTTTCTTCAAATCAAAAAATAAATTTAATTATAAAATACTTTGTTTATACGGAAAAACGATGCTTTAACAAAAAAAAAAAAAAAGGCATATAATTAATGATAGGTAGTAAGTACTGTTCTTTGATACTTTATATTTTTTGTTTCATCCACAAATATAAAATAGGTATTAAGTTTAACCTATTGTAAATTTCCAATTTAGAAACTCAATGCTTGCGTAGTCGCGTTATCCTTCATCTCATTCACAGTGGCTTATAGGCTGCCTCACAACAGCGATGCTGGTTCTGTCATCTATGCGGTGATGGCTTCGGCTTATAGGGTTCGTTTGTTTGGCCTTTGTGTAGCGTAAATGTGTGTTTCCAAAGAATTTGTGTTTTTAAGAGCAATATATATATATATATATATAAGCTGTAAAGTTAAGGGAGTAGTGTACCACCAAGTTTCATATATTTAATGTGGGAACCTAAGATGTGTAGGCTTGCTTGGCAACTCCTAGGCATGCTTGGCAACGTCCTCGGCTGTCCTCGGCATGCTTTGCAACGTCCTAGGCATGCTTTGCAACATCCTAGGAGTCCCACATCGAAGAAACCCCCCCCCCCACTTGCTGCCTTATAAGCTGTGAAGCCAAAGGAGTAGTGTACCACCAAGCTTTCATAAAGGAGTAGTGTACCACCAAGTTTCAGGCCCTTTTAATGTGGGAACATGCCTAGGAGTTGCCAAGTAAGCCTACACATCTTAGGTTCCCACAAATGTGTAACAACCATATTCTCTAGAAAGTTTTATGTCATCCATTTATTTTTCATCAAATAAATTTTAAAAGATTTAGCTTATCTCTAGTACTTTTTAAACTGAAATCTCATTTTATTTTAATGAGAAACTGTCACGTCACCCATTAACTAAATAAAATATGGAGATTAAAATACACTGCCACTTGTCATTATATATTTAAAATAAAAGAACATGTCCAATTAAAAAAGTACTAAAGTAAGCCAAACCCAATTTTAAATATTTTGATTGATAATTAGGTATCTACTCATTAGTACCCAGTGCATTGATCAAGAAAATTCTAAAAGATATATTTTTATATAATACATGTTAACTACAATTTTTACTTTATTATTTTATTGTTTCTATTATGGAAGATGTTAAGTTAGTTATGGTTGCCATGGCTGTTAATAGTTTCTTATGAAAAGGTAACAACGGCTAGTTGAGCAGTTAAGCCTAGCTCTTATATATAAATAATATGTTTGTACTGAGATTAATTAATTCAATGAAACCCAGATTGATTGATTCTCAATTTTTTTTTTTTTTTAAATCTAAATCTCTCTTCCTACTTAGTTTCTTTTTCTCTTCATTTCCCAAACTCTCTTAGTTCTCTTTTCATACCCAGAATTATTTTACCCTCAGTTAATTTCTTGTTCATTGCGTTCGGCTCAATTATTCATCAACCTGGAAAACACACACCGTTAATAAACAAGGCTATAACTTCCCAAAGTCTTGTGGAAGCTCCTAGCAAAGACCAAAAGACTTGAAAACGAAATACAACTATTCTTGCTAAAAGACTTAATGACCCTTGAAAATGTGTGGTTCGGATTTTTTTTTTTTTTTTTTTTTTTGAGAAGCATGTGTGGTTTAGATTAGTAGACTTACTGTAAACGTTTCTCAAGTCTTGGTCATTGATTGGAACTCCCAAAGACTTTGAAAAGCTGTAGTCTTGGAATTTTGGACCATATAATAATTACTTGATACTGACTGCAAAGTTGCAAAAGGTGTAGCAATCAAGCTATTCTTATCCGGGTCCCTCTATTAACCATGCAAGACTAAACGTGTGGCTATCACGTTTTTGGGTCAGTCTTAACTTTTATATCATTTGTTTTTTTTTTTCTTCAAATATATATATATGGATTACACTGCACAATATTTTTTAATTGAATGTGAATTTTAAAAAATTCATCATTGAAGGTTGAATTACATTATTTTCATATAGTCTCTATGCTTGTAAAATTTCAAAGTAATCAAAGATTAACAGTTATGTCATTAATGAATTTTTTAAATTCAAGTCTTTGTAATTTAAAATAATCATAAAATGATTATAAAAAAATATAAATAATGCATAAAATTTGAGTTTATAGATTGAATAGTAAATAACATTTAATTGACAGGAAAACTAGTATATATTTAAGAACATATAAAATTGTAAAACATGTAATCTAGCAGTGGAATTTTCAAAATATGAATTCAATAACAATGATTGGTCTGAAAGGCCAACAAAAAAATTCATTTATTTATGACCATATTATTTAAAGTTAAAATCACATGTTACATGAGTAAATCCTCTAAATTATTCATTCATTAAATTTTAATTTGCGTGACTTTTCACCAAATCTTTGGTAATTGTTCGAAACATGCAAAGACTTGGAGAGTTATTGTCTTTAGAATTTTGGACTAAGGTAGACTCGACTGAAGGCCCGACAATTGCAGAATTATTGGGTATTAGTTACATTAAAGTGTAGTTGGACTACTTAAGTCCATTTGGATCTAATCAATCAATTCGATCCAATTTAGTCTATTTTGGTCTAATTGTCTCATTTGGTCTACTTCGTTCCTAATACCTAGGACCGAAATCAAATAACATATATTTTACAAAAACCTAGATCTAGCCGATTTGATAACAATTTTTTTTTAAATCCTATTTAAAAAAAAAAAAAAAAAAAAACCCTTAGAAAAGAGAGAGATTCACAACAAAACATGGAAACCTAGTAAGATTCAAAACACAAAGAGAGAGAGAGAGAGAGAGAGAGGAAAATGAAGTATAGTCGATAAGATTTACCTCAAAAAGGCACCCTTTCCCTTGTAAGACTTAAATGGTGGGGGAGAACTTTGTGGGTCCAAAGATCATTGGTATGTGTAGCTTATGAATATATATATATATATATATATATATATATATTTCTTTTAAAAAACATATTACAACATACTATTGAATAAAATTAGAACTAGGTAATGCAATTGAGCCATAAGGCTCTTGGACTTTCATCGTTTTTGTGAACAACATACTATTAGATAAAATTAGACCCCCTACCCCTACAAGGCTCTTGCAGGAGTTTTTAGACTTGTAGGTCTATGTTTAATAGCATCTTGTTCAATTCTTGGTGCTCTTACTTTGTTTAGACTTATGACTTTTTTTCTTTGTATATAATCCAGGTTATCTTTCATTTTGTGATGCTAGACATAAGGTGTGAAGGGCATTTGTCTCTAATAACTTATGTTCAATTGGATTTCTTGCGTAAATTGATCTCTAAAATTCGTGTTAAGGAGTACAATAATAAGCTAATGTTGGTAACAGCACCAGGCAAGCACCAATGTGTGTATCTAAAATGAGATCATATTTATAGTCTGTTTGGGAACAGCTTATTTATTTGAAATTAAAATTTTTTTGCTGAAAGTCTAGGAAAAAAAAAAAAAAGTTAAAAGCTAGTTGAATGATACAATGAGACTCATGAATAGTACCAAAAAGAAGCTAAAAACTTAAATAAGCTAAAGCAAATTAGCAGTTGACATCTGTAGGGGCCTTTTTTGGTAGGATTGGGCTGCCTCCTGCGGTAATGGGCTGGGCTGCCTCCTGCGATGATGGGCCCTAATATTTCTGAGTAAGGGAGCTGGGGCCGGTCCAATTGTAACTCAACTTGGGCCGGTTTGTGCACAAACTTATGCCACATCTGCTAGGAGGAAGTTTACGGCAAGCAGAATTGTAGCAGGTAAGTTATGACAGGCTGGACTGTTGCACACAAGTTATGGCAGACAGATATAATAATGACTAAAACAGAGTATTCTGCCTATTTAAACAAATTGCTATGTATTCCCTACTAGTAAAACATGATTACAGTCATAATGATATCAATCACCAAGGAAAATGAAGAGAATAATACTGGTTAGTTTAAATTGGCAAAAATTAAGTTTTAAGCTTAGTCTGCCGCAGCAAAACCAAAGAGGGGAGAACGCCTCTTCTCAATGCAAATAATCCCCCAGGAAAAATCCTGCCATGGGGATTAATGGCTTTGAGGGAGTCGGTCCTGAATGGTTATTGTCCCAAAGGGAAAGTCCTTATTTGCGTTTTGGAGAAAGGTAAGATTTGAAGGGGGAGAGAGGGAAACCGATCTATTGATGCATGCTCATTGAACTAACTCTCTTATTTCTTTCTTAGTTTTCTTTCTTTTCTTCTCAGTTTTCGTTCTTATCTTTTTTCTTTTCCTCTTGCTCTGTTTTTTCTTTTAACATTGTAAAATATGCTCTGTTTTTCGACCCCCTCTACAGGGCACGGCAAGGGCCTCTTTATAGCACCTGTCGTGACTAGTGTTTTACGGTCTTGCCCCTTAACCGCCTTTGTCTGGTCTGGGTGTACTTGCCGACCACACTGTGCGACACAATCCCTTGCCAGACAGAGGCAGACTCGTTTTGTCCCTCTGTGCGTCGTAGCCTTTCCTGCCACGATGTTAATCCCTTCTCTCCTCATTCTCAGAGCATGCACCCAACGGTTCCCTCTCAAATTGCCTCTTTTGGGTGGTCTATCATCCCAGCAGGACGTACCTCCCAAAAGAGACTTGAGCAGGAGCCGTGAATAGATCTTTTTCCCTCTCCCCACCACCAAACCACACCCCCCTTTACCTCTTACCTCTGGCCCATGGCCCCACCATGTCTTATATTGGCTGGGTACAGGCTGGTGGCGCCTGGGCCTTGCGCGTGCTTCCCTTTCAAATTTGTCCAAGAGTCTGCCTGCTGCTCATGTGTCTGCCGCAACCTGGAGATTCTCCGTCTGCGTTTCCTGGTCTTTCATGCGGGCTTTCTTTTGGTCTTTCGCTCCAATCAGGAGCTGAGTCTCGTATGATAATGGGCTTTACATTTCTTTGGCCCACTTTTGGTTTTCTTTACTGCCTGCCACGTTGATTTGTTATTCTTGCCGTAATGACTCAATCCTGCTGGACCCCTTTTTGGGCCGGCCGTTTATCCCTTTTCTCAGTGGCCTGTCACAGGCACTGTTTTGTTTTTACTCATGGGCTCCAATGTCCATTTGGGTTTCCCTTTGGGCATCCACGGCCCGTTTGCTAATTCTTTGGGCTTCCTCGGCCTGTTTGCTAATTCCACACTCCCATGGGCTTTGTTACTAACTTCATTGGGCTTCCCCGGCCCAATAACCTTATCATTATCTTTGGGGTTTATGAGCCTGCCATAAACCCCTTACTCTCTTAGTTTACACTACCTTGGGCCTGCGGCGACCCTTTCTCACTTTTCTAACTCATACTCTGCCCATGGGATGCTATTTCTTTCTTTCCTGGCTTCTTTGAGCCCGCTTGCCTTTTCAAGGCCCATGTATACATTTGTTGGGCTAGTGACCCATTATTCCTACCGCTTGAGCCTAATGGTCTTTTTTGCTATTTATACAGTCAATTCCTTGTGGCCCTCATTATTGGGCCTTTCTATCTGCTGGGCTTCCACAAATGGCCCTCAACAACATCATCATAAGGATGCTTCAAAAGTTAAGGTAAAAAATAGGTAGAGATTCAAGAATTTGATGCATGGCTTGCAAATGGTCAACATTACAGATTTGAAGTTCATTTTCTAATGAATATGCCTTTTTAAGGTTTCTCATAATAATGGTTTATTGAGTGACTTGATTTTGACTATGTTAAGTTGCAGAGGAAGGGAAGAAGCTTTATTGTCATACTGACGTTCCTGACGTCTGGAACCTTCTAAGTATATCCACATTTCAAATCAGCTGAATCTAAAAGAAAGAACTCTATTACATCTTACCTATAGTAGTTTTGTTGGGATTCATGATGCATTTGGGAATGTCCTTCTGAATTTGCAAATATTAACCCAGCTCTTAGTTTCTTTTAGCTGAAGTTTACTACTCTAAGCAGAGGAAAGATATGCCTTAACCACCTATTTCAAATTTTCAAGTGATTAATCAAACTAATTATTCTTTTGTTCATTTTTGGTAGAACATCCTTTATGTCTTTTCCATCTTTTGTGTGTGTTTTGTTAGAGAAGAAACCAACGGATTTTGAAAATCATGTTATCCTTTCCTTCATTTTTCCATGTTAGTGGTCATGTAGCAAAGTTAGCTACAACCTTATTGTCTTGGCCTACTGCAATTGCACTAAGTGCATATCAACTTACCGAAGTCACAAACAATGTAACCTATTTTGTGCTCAAAATAAATGTTGTATTGAAACAAACATTGATGTTTAAGAGTTTTAACAAGTGAATTTCTATAAGAAATATAAGCGTATTGATCTTTGCAATAGTTTCTTCATACCTTGGTATTAAATTTGTTATTTTGGTTGAAGTGTGTTGTTTCCTTTGTAAACCTTTCATTTTAAGAAAAAAAGCTCCTTCATGAAAAGAGGAAAAAGAAAGGCCTAATATTTCTAGAGAGGATAATGAAAAATCTTCTAAGTGCTCTAGCAAGGGAGAAATTATTAAGTCCACTGAGAGGACTACTGACATGGTCCTTCCAACCAATAAGACGATGCTATCTATGCAAATATTTGAGTGAGCTTTATAATCAACACAAAGAATTAAAAAAAATACTAGGTGATCTTACATTTGCATAAAATAACAACATTTTGTTAGTTCAGAGGTCAAGGAGGATCGCGTTAACAGTCCTCCCGGTGGACCTAATAATTTCTCCTACTAAGGAGGTAATAATCTCTTTCCTCCTTTTACTAAGTTAGTAGTTCGGTAGGGATAAAGTACCAACTGCCAAGTTCAACACCATGTATACAAAATAGCATATCACGCCAGACTAAGGATGCCCCCAAAAATACCCGAATCAATACCATCTCATACTATAAAAGAATATTTCCAATACTATGGCCAAGTTCAACACCATGTATACACACCACATCACTTAGGGCACGTTTAGTATACTGTAATGGTAATTACAAAGGAATAAAAATAGGTATTACAACTAATACAAGATGTTGTAATGTAACATTTATTACTATTCATTTGTTTGGTGAAAACACAAGAATAGAATGTTGAAAACAATGAAATAAAAGCTTTTTAAATCAAATTGTCTAAAATACCCTTATTCTAAATTTACAAATACACTTTTGATAAGGATTGGTTTAACAAACCCAATCTTGAACAAAGGACCTCCAATAAACCCAATCTCTTTTTTTTTTAAATAAAATAAAATTGCTTTTTATTTCATTGCATTAAAATTAAGAAGTAGCTACATTAGTAATCAATTTGTCTTTCAAAAAATCTTATGGGTCTTCAATCAAGTGTCCATTTGACCTACAAATGACAATCTTACTTGAATAATGGTAAAATACTCAATCTTTTCAAAGTCCTCTTATTCAATATTTGGTTTTGCTCTTAATCTAGCATTAGGTAATATGGTAGAAATCCTTTCTACTAAGACTTTCAAATATCTAGGTTTAAACTTATTCCTAGGGTTACCTTCACTTTCATGGGGATATTCTACCAAAGCCTCCACTAGTTTTAAATCTTCAATAGGAGTCCACTTTCATTTAAAACAACCTTGAGAATCAAGTGTATTTGAATCCATATCTAAAAAGACAAATCATAACGTAACTAAAATATTAACAAATAAAATGGGAAGTTGATAAATAAAATGTAAATAATATGCAAAAAGCATATTAAAACAAGTTTTTTAAATCTGACAGTTTTGAGTGCAGCGCATGAATATGATTTCAGCCCAATTGATTCATTGCAATGTGATGATACCCATTGAAAATATTGTTGTAATTGTATTCACTAGACCATAATTACCAGATCTGAATAAGAATAATGAAAGTTAGTGTTTGCACACAAAAAAAAAAAAAAAACCTCTACCTTGCTTCCTTTGCCAGATCCTTAAAGCATCCACATCAGTCCATGGATAATCTTGCAAAATACAAAAAACAACTCTTTTTACACATTTTGACCCAAAAATGCTCCACATCAGTGCTTCTAAGATTGTGTAAAAATTTGTATATCTCTACACGAGCTACAGTAACCGTGTAAATATACACGGTTACTGTAGCTTGTCCATTTATTATTTTATTCATTTCCCATTCGCTCCCTTTTTTCTCTCTCTTCTCCATGCTCAACAAACTCAGTAACTTCTCCTCTCCTCATCTTTTTCTTTTTCCTCAGATGCACACAAACACACCCACACACAAACACATCCACACAGAAAAATCAACATAGAGATACACTTGCTCAAAAAAAAAAAAAAAAAAAAAAAAAAGGAGATACACACACACACCCACACAAACAAACCCAAACACACAAACAACAAAGAGACAGATCGGTGCTTATCAGAACGATCGGTATTTGATCGGTGCTTGACTGGAACAATCGGAGCTCATGGGTTTTGCATGATCGAAGCTAATGGGTCTCGCTTGATCGGAGATCGTGGGTATGGATCTTGCTTGATCGGAGACAGATTGGAGCTAGGCAGATCGGTGCTTGTGGATCGGAGCTATGGATCAGTGCAGCTGTGGATCGGAGCTGTGGATCGGTGCTTCTGATCGGAGTTGTGGATCGAAGCTATGGATCGGTGCATGTGACCGGAGTTGTGGATCGGTGCTTGTGACTGAGATGATATGGATCAATGCTTGTGACTGAAAGGGAGAGAGATGGGTATGGACTATAGAGAGATAGATTGAGAGGGAGAGAGATGGGTATAGAGATAGAGCAACAATCAAATAAAATGGGTAGAGAGAGAGAGAGAGAGAGAGAGAGAGAGAGAGAGAGAGAGAGCGTATAAAAAGGAGTTAGTTGAGAGAAATAAATAAATAATTGAGAAAATTGATTATTTAAATAAAAGAAGTGATAGAATAGATGATCTGATGTGGGTGTTTTGTAGAAGTAGATGTGTAAAATAAAAAAAATAGGTTTTTTCGTGTAAAATAGACAGAAAATTTAAATGAGCTGATGTGGTTGCTCTTAGAAGTCAAAAATCTCTACCTTGCTTCCATTGCTTTTGAAGAAACAAAGGTCTATTATAGCGAGAGTGATTCAAGTGCGTGTTTGAGTGTTTCACAGAAGCTACCGATTCGTAAGCCTTACACCCAATCATGTTTTGCCATGGGTCAATTCAAATTATTAGCCATCAAGCTTTTGGGGGGAGAGAGAGAGAGGAGCAGTGCCTATGGAATTGCAAAGCTCTAGTGGGGGGAGAAAAAAAATTTTGAGAAGAGAAAGACAATACCAATAGCTATAGAAATAGAAGATCTCTAGTTGCAGGAGATTAAAATTTCTAAGAAGAGAGGGAGATAAAAATTTTGGAGAAGCGGATGACAAGATATTTTTTGGGAATTTTTTTAATAGTGTGTATTAAGTTAAGTGAAGGAATAGGGATTCAAAGTTTTTAATAAGGAATGACTATTCCTTAAAAAGGAATAGCTATTCATAAAGAATGATTATTCTCCGTAATAAAAACATAACCAAACAACCGTATAGTTAAATCATAGAAATAGTTATTACATTACAGTATCTATTACAACCTACTAAACGTGCCCTTAGTTACAACTTGCAAGACAATTCCTAGCTCCTATCGTAATTCAAGTAATTAATTTGGGAAAGTAGAAAAGAAGAATAATAAAATGCACCAATCTTAGATACTAGCACCAATCATTTCATATACCATTAGAAAAGCCACTAATGCAACAGTATGCTGGGATAAAGACACTAATTCTGAGTGGTATTTGCTTGAAGGAGGCCATCTCTAATTTGAGAAGCAATGTCTTTCACAGTACCTGGTCCATGTGTGATGAACACAGAGATGGACTCTGACAATGCGCCAATTTCTTTCATTGTGACGAAATATTGAGTCACCAGAACCATGTCCATGAAATCCTTTGACGTAGTCCCAAGTACATTTATAGAGAAAGCAAGCACACTATCCCTCAGCCCAGATATTTAGATTCAGCTGCTCATTACATGTAAAAGGTAAAAGGTCAATGACAGGTTAATTAGCATTCAGGAAAAAAGAAGCCAGACTTACTCAGAGAGAGAGGAGAAAAAATGTTCAATTCAAAATGAACACTTACTGGCATTTATCTCGCTCATAGCCCTCTTCACATGTTCATCAGGTTCAGTTTCCACAATGAGCCTTTGAACAATCTCAAATCCATAAGCTGACATGGCCTATGCATGTAAATTCAAAGATATTAAAGAGAATCAGATTTACCTTGTAATTTGACTAATACTAAACCAAATTAGCAGACAAAGAAATATACCTTTTCAAGTTCCACTTCCACAGCTTTCGCAATCTCATTCTTTTGTTAAAAAACAGAAACCAACTCCAATTTCAGAACACTTGCTCTAGTAACTAGAAGAATAGAGACATAAACCTTTTTAATTTCTCCAAACGATATACAAGTAGGTAAAATTGTCTCCAATGGAAATTATGACATAACAAGTCTATGCATTGATAGTGTTTAAAAATTTCCCCAACCTCAAAAACATTCTACACAGCAAATTTCATAACAATACTATAAGAAATTTTTTTTCTCCATTTGTCCTCATAATATTCACATCAGATACATTAACTTATTGGTCCTCTTTACATGAACATTATTGTTAAAATAATCACATTTCCATATCCAAGAAAGCATATCATGTACACGATTATCCTATATAGACATTTCAATTGTTTAGCATAAACTTCAAAAAATCAATGTCAAGCTATAGAAAAGAAAGTCCACAATTCTCAGCATAAACTTCAAAAAGTCAATATCAAGTTAGAAAAGCCCAGACTTCTCAGAATTTATTTATTTTCCTAACAAATGCACACCTGTGGGACATTTTTCTATAGTAAAGCACTTATAGACTTTTAAATTCCATTATTAAGAAAAGAGTCGCAACTTGCTACAAACAAACCCCATTTCACGGAACAAAATCCCCACTCCACCCTTTCTAATTTCTATCATTCAAGTCAAAATAAAATCTCATCTCTTCCTCACAGGAAACACAATCCAGCAACCCGCCACACACACATCGCCAGAGTCGCTGCTGTCACCACCGCCCAATCTTCTCTCCATTTCTCTACAACAAATCTGAAAAACATTAAATTAAATTTGTAAATAGTACCCAATCGATCCCAACTCAAGAACTCCACCCCAAAAAAGAAGAAGAAGAAGAAGAAGAAGGAACTTTGAAGTTTGAACACCAATTTTATATACTAATAATGAAATTTACAGAACCCATTTCTTGAAACCCCTAAAGTACAACAAAAATACAATAAACCCACCTGAATTTCCTCTAAAATAGAGCAATTCAAAAGTGACCCAACTGAAAAAATCTTACAAAACATGTTAAATAAACCATAAGTCTTGGATACCATCAAACCCTAAAGTCACCATCCCTATCTCCATCTTTGCACGCACACAATGAACTACCAAGTCACCAACTCATTGCCACAGAAAATCCTTCAAACCCATACCCTCAAACTCCAATCAAACTATATATAGGACGACGGCAATGGCAGTAAATTTTGCGGCTTGTGGGGGCATACGGCGGTGTATGGTGGCATATGGCGGCATGGGTTGTGGGGTGTTGGACTACTGGGTGTGCTTCTTCTTTGTTCTTGAAGACTTTTTTTTTTTTTTTTTTGGTGATAAATTTGTTCTTGAAGAGTTGAACGATAGAAATATAGAAAGGAGGTTTGAGATTTTTATTTGTATAGGATTGTGCGAGAAAACGGTTATCAGTTTTTTTGGTCAGACCGGATGAATTGATGATTTTATAAATAATTTAATTAATAATTATATAATTAAAAAAAATAAAACAAAAAAATAAATCTTAATATTTATTAAAAATTTATCCCAAGACTCATACATAATTTTAAATGAGTTTTCACACCTTATAATATTAAAAAGATTATAAATAATCATATTAAAATTATGGGAAAAATTATTTTTATGACAATTTTTGTCTTTATATGTTTTACAACGTAATAAAAAAAATTAATTGGACTCCTAGATTAAATTGAAGCTATTTTATTTTTATTTTAATAATAATAAATTCAAGCTTAATGTTTAGATTCAAATTATTCCATCTTTAGAGTATATATATAAGTATTTTTTATAAATTTACTTTTATATATCTCATTATATATTTAATTACATATAAGAAATTATTTATTTATTAGTTAAAATTAATAAAATAACATTTTATAAAAATTAAAACATTAAAAATATATATATTTTTTTTCATTTTGTTATTATATTTATCACATTTTATTATTATAAAACAATGGGAAAAAAATAGCACTAAGATTGATACTGAACAAGCATAATAAGAAGAGAAAAACAAGGGGAAAAATCCGTAAACAACTCACAAGGTCAACTAGAAAATAAACAAGGAAATAGTTGAGAGAGATGAACAAACCAACAAAGAAAGAAATGACTAAAAAAAGGAAAAAAAAAAAAAAAAAACAAGAAAGAGAGATGTCTATTCAACGACTTCAACATTGCAATTGAGGGGACAAAAAGAACTAGGATGACTAAGCAAATCACCTGGGTTTTTTCTCTAAATTGGGGAGAAAATGTTCTGGTGGACCTGAAGAAAAAAATACTTGACCCCACCAATTTTTTCTCCTAAAATCACTCCAACTAAACATTCCAAAAAAATTATTCTCTCCACTTTTCTCTCCTTGGTCCTTTTCATCCCTCCTAAAACCCACCAAACCAAACAAACTCTCAGGTTCTTAGTTGAAAATAACTCAATTGGCACTTCTTCTTCACATCATACTTGGAGGAAAGCAAAGGTCGTGAGTTAATGCTCCACTTTGTGTGCATATTGAATTATCCATGCCTTTCAATGGTCTTGTAACCACACGGTTAAAATTATATTCGTTCTTAATATTGGAAGCACTTTCTCTACATAGCCAAAATGATTAGCTTATGAGATCTTGGTATTTAATGATTCCAAAATATATATAGGAGCAACTGGATATTTTTGGTTCAAGCATAATAGCTGCTACCCCTATATACTGCAATTATTAACTGATGCATATTAATCAGCCACTCTTCAAAAGTTCCTTTGTGCTGTCTTTGGGGCCTATAAGATGGAGGGAGTCTGAAAATTCATATTTGTTTAGCATCTTATGGTTTTGTTCTAACATAATATTTTTGATTTCATAAATTCAAGAGGCATTTAGGGCTCATAGAAAGAGTTATCAACATGAATAACAAGATCATATACCCATTGGTAGGCAAGCAAACCTAACCAATGATCCAATGCCGATTTTTATAAATGAATAAAATCATTATCATTGAAATTAAAATGGTGTAACTGTAGAAGTTCCACTTTTTGCTTTAGAACATGAACATGATTCTCCGCAAAAGTTATGGTGATGGTTTCATTTTTCTCCATAACTCATTTGTTGATGGCATTATATCTCCAAAGTGAAGTAAACTGACTCAAGTTTTGTGGTATGTTGGAAAATGTACATAGTATCTTGTTTTAAGTATCACATTGCACTACAGATGAGTACTCTTGCCTCTGCGAACCTATAATGTGTTGAACAAAAGACTGAACAAAGAGCTTTTTATTTAAAACTAGACTTTTTAAATTACAACACTTAACGAGAACTATTATTACACCAATGCACACACAGCACTTTTACATTCACACACACTAACCTTGAATATACTGACTCACCAAATACACATGCACACCTACTAACACTATAGCTCTCTTTTTGACTTCACTTCACACTGCACCTGACTTCACACTACTTCACCTCACACACTTCACATCATCTAACACTTCACTTCACATCACCTCACTTCACTCTTCTCTCATGGCCATCATTACATCTATTTATGCTAGATGTATGTCAACTTGAAGCTTCTAGCTTCTTCCTTTTTATTGGCATTAGATTTATGCCTTTCTCCAATCTTCTAGACATCTTGTAAATTAGTGGCTGAGATTAACTTATGCAAGGAAGCTCTTAGAGAATTCCGGAGAGAAAGATTGCGTGAGAAATTCTAGAAATTTCTAGAGAAAGAGAGAGGCAGTGCTTGATGTTTAACATAATGAATGCAGTTTTGTTTTTAAAGAATGGCCTTATGCAATTGGCAAGAGAGGAGGAAGCCTATAAGCACAAGAAGTAAACTAACTGTAAAAACTCTACTTAAAACACAAGATAATGATAAAATCTCTAAGCAAAGATACTAACTGAAAAGGTTTCCAGGAACAAACCATCTTCATGACACATAGGAAAGATAAGGAACTTAATTTCGGTAAATAGCTATCTAAGTCAAGGATATGTAGTCATACCAGTGCCTATGATAGGGAAAATATTCTGTGAGATACTGATAAATGCAATCAATCACATAGTCCGCATATCCAAAACTATGTATCAACCTCTAAAATTGGTTTTCTGCCAACCGTCGTGCATCTCAAAATTTTTGGAAATTTGAGTTTGCATCAAACAAGCTCTCTCTCAGACAACCAGAGGTAACAGAAATGACACTTTTGACAGCATTAGCAGCACTCATAACCTTCAAAGTTGAAGAAATTAGATTCTCAGGTAACAGACGAAGAGATGAGTGAAGACATCCATAACAAGAAATATCTCCTCCTAGGCATAAATTAAAAATGCTTATTCCATGAACTATAACCAATTTGAGGAAAACATAACTATAATCAGCACCACCTAAAGCCATTAAGGAGAACCAGCTAGATTGATGGTAGATTCACTAAATGAAATAAGGTGAAGGAAAATGTAAATTCAAGTTGTAGCATAGCAGTGTCATACAAGAAGTGTAACCTGTTGAGTGAAAATCATGGGTTAGATTCAGGTGAATGGATCCCAAATATAGCATTGTTAAACGTGCATAACAGCATTCCAAAACCTTCTGCAGCCACGAAAAGTGTAATTGAATACTAATTGATGACAATAAAACATAAAAGCATCTAATTAAAAGCTATTCCTTTGAGAAACTTTTAAATTCGACTTGGTGATCAAAGCAATAAAGAAAATTATAGACAAATCAATTTCTTTGTTTCAAGACATAGAATTGTAGACTTTCCTAGTTCTGAAGTTCAAACTCAAAATGAATCAACTAACATCTCCTTTAGATGATGAATAATCAGCCAAAACTTGTTAGAAACACAAACACCCAATTGAAATTAATTTGGCTATTATCATCACAGCATACATTATGAGCTCTGCCAATATTACTGAACTTTTGATAACATTCAAAACATTAGAATTCTATATTTCAAATGAACTCAACAACCAAAAAATATTTATATGCAGTTTTAACTAGCTATTTCATCATTGTAGCCATGACCAATGATGCCATTGGCTTTATATATAGACTCAAATTAGCACAGGCAATAAATGTAAAAGTAGGGATCTACAATCAAACATAGAACATAAGGGAAATTAATATGAAAGAGTAAAGATCTCAAGAGTTCTTTAAGGTCAACAGAAACTGACCAAAAGCAAGGAGCAGTTCCATCGGACCTAACCTTGAGATCCAGTAAGAACATTAAGCCCTGACATCTTCATCCTTGCCCAAGCAAAGTCCATTCGAAAGGTTGATCTGTCATGTGAAGCATAAGCCCTTAGCAGCTCACGGCCTTCTCATTAGCCATCAATTGCTGATGGGCAAAAAGGAGTCCTCTCCCCTTTTACAAGCTCTGATAGTAGTGAGTGTCAAAACCTGCCCCGGATGATATCAAAGATAACAATGCCTGAAATTATGACATCCCCACTGCAGACTCAGTCATTTCCAATGTTGCCATGGATAAAGAAAAAGGCTGGGTGGTGGTCCCATTACTGTCTTGGCAAGTCATTTTCATCTCAGTGAGGAATTCAGGAGATATAGTTGGGTCAGGCTGCCTGGTCCCCTTGAAGTCAGAGAGACGTTTCTGTATGAATTCACAGTCAATCTTCCCAATGTTGTGTTCACCTTCAGATGATCAAGAAACCAATACAAACCAAATAACTTTTTAAACCTTTTCAACTCCATAAGACAAGGGGGGAAAAAGAAAGAAAGAAAGGCAGAGAGCTAGTAAGTACCTAGAAGACTGACTATTTCTCTTTCATCAAAGCCTCTATGGGCAAAAAGGTGAAGTGTCTGTATTATGTTATCATCCAGTCACGGAATCTTGGGCCAGTGTTGTCACTGCCCCTGGGTACCTTTCAGTAGATTTCCTTTTTTGTTGATTTGGGAGAAGAGAAAGAGAAAGAAATAAGATCAAGCTGCAAACATGGCAAGGAATGCTGAAATCAAAGAGGCCAAGGCGTCTAAGATTAGGTGTCTGTTGAAATATGAATGAATGCTGTCCAACCTGTGATGTCAAGTATAATAGTTTAAATCAGAGAACATCAATAAAAAGAGTTATCAATGTAGAGTTGTTCTTTATTTTCAGATTAACAGAAATTGGAACAGGAAAAGTATTTCATTTTATTTTTTTTATTTTTTTGACATTTTAGACTAGAAAAACATAACCAAAAAGTGCTTGAAACAATTAGTTGGTGAAGTAAAGGTGACTATAGCAATTTGTGGAAACCAAAACAGAAAAATTCACTAGGAACAAATTCTCAATTCATTCAATTTCTAAATTTCCCACATGACCAATATGTACTTCAGAATCTTATTGATAGGTTCCTCAACATATAAAAATGTAAAGAGATACCAACTCTTTTAAAATTTGTTTCTTACATTTTTCCCAAGCTTCATTTAAGCATCTTTATCCACAAACAATAATCAAATCCTAAACCTTCAACTGTTACTAAAACCCTTAGGTGAACTGACCTGTACTATCAGCAAAAAATATCTTTAAAAAGAGAGAACACATGAAAATTTAGGATCAAGAACAGACCAGCATAATGCCATCTCTAGTGGCAATAGAAACAATATCAGCACATGAAACTACCCCTGGACAAGCCTTTTCAAGCTCCTCCTTGATGGAATCAATTTTATCAAAACCCCTCAAGGTCTGATCGGGTATGACCTGCCCCTCAATGGAAGTTTTTATCACCATTTCTGTCAACCAAGAGGACCGAAGCATCACAACCCGATCAAGAAAATCCCACACAACATTAAGACCAACAAATTAATACCTACAAATAAATGGCAAGAAATCATAACATACAAATTGCTGTCTTATTTAATCTTTTAATACAAAAATTGATACGTATACTAAGAATCACACTACTCACAAGAATTCAGAATTAAAAGTCACTTCATGGGCTATAAATCAAGCAAGATAAAAATGATTGAAATAAGCATCTAATTGAAAATATAGAGGAAATCAGTCTACAGCTTAAAGCATCTTGGGTAGCACTAGAATATTTACCACCTCTCCTCAAGTTGGAAAAAAAAAAAAAAAAAAATCCCACTCTTCAAACCAAAAAGATCTTTAATCTGTAAAACGAAGGTGATATTACAAGAATGAAACAACAGTGAAGATTCCCCTTTTTAAAAAAAATCATAGACCAAGGAATGGTTTAGAATTGCAATGGAGTAGAGAAATTTCTTCTCACAATAAATAAAACATAAAGCAAGGTCATTAAATGAAGTCTGACCTAAATAAAGCATTTAAAATGTTGCAGTTACATAGTAGAAGCTAATTTATTCTTTTGTATGGCTATAACTTAACTGAGTGGTGCTACGTTTACAACAATTTTACAATATTTTTACAACAAATCATAGATGGTTAGTTATTATTGGTTCAAGTTTGAATTTAATACTGAGATTACTTTTTTAACCCAATAATAACAACCAGCAACAATCTGCCACTTAAGATTTGTTGTAAAAATGTTGTAAAATTGTTGTAGACATATCATTCCCCTAACTTAAACATAGAAGCTTATGCAGCCAGTAACAGTAATAAGCCTCATTATTTAATATTCACACAAGCTCAGCCATTCCTGACTAGCATAAAGGAAATTAGAAATGAACAATTGTTTTAACAGTTTAGATAAATATTTTTTTAATTAAACCAAAATTATGAAATAGAGTATTTTCAAATAGATTAGTATATAAGAATATACCTGAAATTAGTACTCGCATCCAAAAAATTCTTCTTCAACCATTTTTCCAGGAGCATTCTTTTTGGATCTTCAAACCATGTTATGCCCATCTCCATAAACAACATTAACAAGCCCAAGTTTTCTTAGACTCAAAATCCTGTTTTCTAAGAATGTACCCATTAACGAGAATGACCGACAGAAAAAGAGTTTCTGAAATGGAGCAAAGCAAAGCTTTGGTCGGAATGGCAAAGAGGCGTTGATGAATTAAATGAGGAAAAAGAAGAGAGAGAGAAGAGGAACAAATAGGTTGAGAAAGAAAGAGGAAGCAAATAAGTAAAGAGTATGTGAGTTGGCCGTGAATCCGTGATACAAATAACACACACAAAGCAAGAGGAAGATATATTTGCTCTGGATTTGAGAAATGAGAATATAAATATATTTAGGAAGATATGGGAATTGAGATGGCATAGATAAATATACTTATGGGCCGCGATTATTAGTAACAAGACAATCAATCCATCGTGTCGTGTTACCTTATTTTATGGGTTGGGCCAATGATTTGGAAAATTAAAGGCCTTGTGGGTCACTTTATTACATTTATATATCGTTAACCCGTTAATTAATAATATCTATGGTCTTGTGGGACAAAATTATGGTCTTGTGGTTGTGGGTCACTCTAAAAAGTAATCCATTCATCCCACTTTGTTTGTCTTTTATTTCATTTTGAGATTTCTTAAAATATTGTCATATTTCTAAAAATAAAAGTCATTAATTTACTAATGTTTCTATTATACCCCTATTAATTTACTAATTCAATTTTTTGATAAATTTATTTAAGGGTAGTTTTGGAAACTTATACATTTTTAAAAGGTAGACAAGACAATAAATGATGTTCTCTTAAAAAGTTTGACTTTTCAAACCGGACAAATAAAATGGGACGGAGGGAGTAGCTCTGAAGGTGAAAAAATATCAGGTTATCCGGGTTGGCTATATATATTTTTTATCGTAATAATAATCATATTTATTGTTTATTTATATTTATTTATAAGACTATCTACTGTTTATTAAAAAAAATTAATAATAATTTTATCAACTTTAGATTTCAATTCGCTCATACTTTCAAGTTTTGTCTCTGCCTATTTAGTATTAGGACCATCAGTATATGGAAATAATTAGCTTATGACATAACGCTAGACATTTAGCACAATGTCAAGGACCCAGCAGCAAATACGACAAAGGCATCCTCTTGACAAAATTATATTTAACTAGACACTAAGCACACGCATCTCAAGGGCTCTTTTATTTTTTTTGAATAAAAGTTAATAATTTGTATCTATTAATATTTGGGAACATATATTTCTATTTCTCAAAAAAAAAAAAAAAAAAAAAAAAAAAAGATAAACTTTAGAGATAAGTGGTAATTGTAATTTCATTTTTGAACGTTTGCTTGAAAGTGGTATAGTAACATAGAGAAAAGTTTGGGTAGGAGAAAAATAAGATGAACGTGGGGAAAAAAAATGCTAAATTTAGGAGTTCTCTTAGTTTTTTAATTTTTAATTTTTTAGATTGAGGATTTTTTACTTTTATTTGGAAGAAAAAAGGCATAAAACGGCTAAATTTTAGGGAATAAAAAGATGAACATGAGGGGAAAAAAATCTAAAATTTTAGGAGTTCTCTTTTTTAATTTAAAATGAAAATTTTTATTTGACATTTGTAACCCTATTTTTAAGAGAAGTTACCCTTCATTAATGAGAATATTTTTGAACCAAAAAAAAGTCCAGTTCAAACAGATGAATCATCTTATAGATAGTATAGATTAATTAAATCATTGTAATTTAGGCACATGCCAAAAGCACAAGTAAAAAAGAGGCAGTCAAGATCTCAAGATCAGAGGGTTTTGGAATTTCTAATCATTGCTCATTTCTAATTAATTATACATACATTTTTTTCCGCGGGTGGGGGGTTGGACTGGGGATGGTGGGATTTAGGAATCTTCCAAAGTAATATTTAAGAAACGTTTAATTAATACCTTTATCTCTTAAAATTTGTATGTTTGGAGAAAATAATCAATTTTTTTTTTTTTAAGTCATCGATATATTAGATCCCTTCAACCATGAAAACAAGTAACACCATTAGAAGACTTTAATCTTGTTAACATCTCACCAAGTCTTTGATTATTGTTTGAAACTTACAAAGACTTGGAAAGCTATAGTCTTGAATTTTTGGACTATATAAAAATTGTTTGATGTAGATTACAGAATTACAAACTAAACGTGTGACAATAATCAAACTTGTAGCAATCATGTTATCATGACCAATTTTACATCATCCATTACTTTTTCCTCAAATAAACTAAAAATTAAAATTCACTATAATTAAATATCTAGTTATCTACTCTTTATTATGCCATGCAATGATCAAGAAAATTCAAGAAAAAAAAAAATTTATATAACACATAATTATTCAAGTTTAAACTCCAAATTACATCGTCCTACCTAAAATTATTTTCAAATCAATCATCTAAGTTTCTGTTTTTTCTTTCATTTCAGTCTTTAACTTCAAATATGTTTTCAATTTAGTAATTCCAGCGTTCAATCTTGCCATTACTTTAATGTTTTTCATATTCCTAAATGATATTATTTTAGTGAACTTAAGGATGAATTGGATGGAGGGAACTAGCGTATACTGTGGACTACATATATACAATTTAAGGATCATTTCGTTAACTAGCGTACACTGTGGACTATATATACCAGAATTCTTTGATGCTGATTCATTGATTAAAAAAAAAAAAAACTAACATTGAAAGTCAGAATATCAGGGTTAGATTTATAAAAACTCCTTACAAACAAGTATCATAATACATAATCCTATCTACTTTACATTTATATTAGTTCATATTGATACCTGTGGTGAATATATTATTATTATTATTATTATTATTTATGTTTTGTCTGTCTGGCTATAATGAACTGATGACTTAGTGGATATAATGAACTGATGACTGTTGTCAAGGACACTGCAAAATAAGAAAAAGGCATCATCCTGGCATAATGGTTTAACTAAATTATTTTAATTTAGGCACATGCCAAATGCACAAGTAAAAAAGACCAATCAACATCTTAGAGGGTGTGGGAATTTCTAATCATTGCTCAGTTCCCATTCATAATGATTATGGTTTTGAAATTCCTAATCATTGCTTACATATGGTGCAGCTGCTGAAGGATGTTCTTGGCTCCTGGTTTCCCACATTTTTATTGTACTATGATTTAATACACTCATGACCAACAAGGGAATGCTCCAATTAATAAAAGTTATATATATATATATATATATATATATATATATATATATATATAAATATAAATTGTGTTTTAATTATGAAATCTTTAACTGAAATCATTGTTTAAAGGTAGAATTTCAGTTAACGTGGTAGAATGTGTAAGGTGAGTGTATTACGAAGTATTTGACGTGTTGTGATATCATTACTCAGTTCTAATTTTGTGTTATAAAATTCCAATTCATGCATACACTAGTGGAGCCAACATTATACTCGGTTTCTTTTTGAGAGAAAAAGTAGGGGATTTAATTAATGACTTACTATTTACAATTTGATTCAATTAAAAATACTTTAAAATAAAATATAAAATAGAATAATAATAGATGACCATTTCTTTTCTTTTTCTTTCTTTCCTTTTGTTATGGAAAAAATTTCATAATTGTCTGATTTATTATAGCTGTAAACTTACATTCTTTTGAGAGTATCCAAAAAACAGAACGTCAGATTCAATTTTGAAAATATCTTCCATTCCTTTTTGCTAAGGAAATTACATATATGCCAATAAAATTCTTGTGTATATTCTAGTTGCATTCTCATCCCTTGTCAATGATGTAAGGTTGAATTTAATCAACCATTTTGTTGGCTTTATTCCGTGCTAATTTGCTCGTAATTCAGCACTTAGAAACCCTGTATTTAGGTGGGAATCATGTAAGGGTAGTGTGTGAGAGGGTGTGAAGAAATGCTCAAGACTGTGCACTGAAGCAGGGACTTGCAACTGGATCTCGCGGGTAGCTCGCAACTGGCAAGCTGCTAGAGGATGCACATGAGTGACACATGCAGAGAAGCTGAACCGTCATGCCAGCTGTAGCACTACAGGACAAAAAGTCCAAACTGGCCATTCAGTTAGCTCGCAGCTTGAACTCGCGACTCAGTAAAGTCGTGAGGTCAAGTCGCCAGCCAGCTCTATTTTGAAAAACTGACTCTTCACATTCCATTCTCACACAAGTATAAATACCCCTTATACCCACGAAATGTAGAGAGCTTCTAGAGAGAATTTTGAGAGAAAAACCTTAGAGAAAAACAAGATTAACTCATCCACAATCTTTACCTAGTGACTTTTCAAATTCCTCAATTCTCACCCTCTCCATTATTACATCCTTGAAAGGTACATTAGCCAAAACATTTTCTCACCATACCCATATCTATGAGAAGGTCATTTGGTGCTTAGGAAGCAGTTAGGAAGGGACCAATTAATATTGGTTGATGCTATGGACTATAGCGGAATCCGGTAAGCTAAAGAAGACAAAGGTTCGGTGTAACCTCATTAGAGTAAGAAGCTTGGAGGGCTTAGGTACATTGGGTAGATCAGGCTTGGAGGGTCTTCTGTTATTCGTGTATCCCAACTTCATTCTTTAGTAGATTATTGACCACTTGGAGGGCGGCAGAGAGGTTTTACGTCAAGGACTTCGGTTTCCTCTTCGATAACACATCGCTATGTTGTCCTTGTGTTTGCATCTCTCTTCCCTTTATCTTTTCTATTTAATTACTGCTGTGGTTGTGATTATTTATGGTTTAGATTGTTTATCAATTCTGTTTTAGCTTATGTTCATGGTCCGCACATATATTTTTTGATAATAAGATTGAATTGGTAATTTGTAATTTAGGGGTCTAAACATTCAAGGTGTTTTATATACTAATTGAATATTCAATTGGTATCAAAGCGGGTGCACTTGCTGTGGTTTAATTACCTTAGTGCGATCCTTGACCCCGTTTGAGATGGACCAGTCTCAATCTTTAAATGCTCTACCATATTTTGATGGTAGCAACTATGCTTTTTGGAAAGTCAAGATGAGAGCATTTTTTGTTCAATGGATGAAACTATTTGGGATGCAGTGGATATTGGATGGACTAGGCTGGAGAGTGCCCAATCCACGTGGGATAAAGCAGCCCTCGCGACGTCTAATGCAAATAGCAAAGCACTGAACGCTATTTTTTGTGGTGTATCTCCATATGAGTTTCATAAGATATCTCACATTACTGTTGCGAAGGAGGCGTGAGAGATATTGGAGACCACGTATGAAGGAACGAAGAAAGTAGAAGACACTAAGTTATAGATGCTGACCACTCAGTTTGAGGAGCTGAAAATGAGTGAGGACGACTCATTTGACTCTTTCTATAGCAAGCCGAATGAGGTGGTCATTGGCAAGTTCAACTTAGGTGAGAAAATGGAGGACTTAAAGATAGTGAGGAAAATCCTTCGATCATTGCCGGAGAGCTTTTGTGCAAAAGTTACAGCAATTAAAAAGAGTAAGGACCTTGATGATATCAAAGTTTAAGAACTAATTGGCTCACTTCAAACTTAGGAGCTATCTTTGCCGTCACAAAGGAGGAGCAAATCCCTTGCTCTTAAGACGATCAATGAGAGGATATCATAGAAGCTCACGACTCATCAGATGAGGATGTTGTCAATAAAGATGTGGCATATCTTGTGAAGAATTTCCGAAAGTTCTTGAAGTTTAAGAAGAATGAAAAGTTTGCCAAGAAGGGAAAATTCCTAAGTTTTAGAAAGGAGAAAAAGGATTTCAAAATGAAAGGTGGAAAGGAGTCTCAATCCACTCAAGGAGTCAATTGTTTTGAATGCAATGGACATGGCCATTTCAAGAAAGAATGTCCTAATTATTTGAAAATGAAGGGCAAGGTGTATGCCACCACTCTTAGTGACTCAAATTCTTCCAATTATGATTCGGAGGAAAGTTGTGATGGAGAAGGGAATTACTCCACTTTTATGACTATTGCTCATGTTGAATCAACGGATGATTTGAGTAAGCTTGTTGAAGAGCTTGGAAAGCATAGTGATGAGGAATCAATGGGAGTTGTAGAAGAATCTGATGATGAGAGATCAGAAGGTTTGCAAGAGAACTACAATTCCCTCTTTGAGAAGTTGGGAGAATATGCAAGGGTGGCCAAGACCACCGTGAAAAAGATGAAGAAGGAAAAGGAGGACTATAGAAGTCTCCTAGTGCGATATAAGGAGGCCAAGTGTGGGATAGAGACGCTAAATAGGGAGTTAACTGAAGCATACACAAAGGTGAAATGCCTTGAGCTTGAGGTGGTTCAAGCAAATGTCAAAATAGAGAGAGTCTCCACCAAAAAGTTTAATGATGTCCTTTCTCAACAAAAACCTTTCTCAGACAAAAGTGGTTTGGGATACACCGATGAGAGCAATTCAGCTGCTAATTTATCCAAGGAAGTGAAGTTTGTGAAAGCTAAAGAACCAATGGTAGCTGCCAAAAATGCTGTGAAAGTGAAGTCGGAGAAGAAGAATAATGTGATTGACCAAAATTTTATGACTAAGTCTCCTAAACAATCAGTGGTCAAACCTAAGGGTAATGGGAAATCACTCCCAAAGTTACAAAGAGGTTCGAGAACTCAACACTTTTGCCATCACTGTGGAATTCAAGGTCACACCAAACCCAATTGTCATAAGTTGCAAGCATTGAAGAATTCAGATGCTCAAAGGTCGAGAGGACCAAGAAATGACAAGAGGACTTGGGCTGTTGAGCAATCAAGAGGTCGAGATGGCGATTTCGGAATGATGGATGTGATGAAAATGATTAGTGCATTTACCATTTACTTGGAAAGCTTCATCAGAAGGTTTGAAAGCCCTAACACTCGTACCCAATCCTATAAGGATATCACCCCAAATGCACGTGACGTGTAGGTGAAGAAGGGCACTCATGCATAAGCATTACAACATGTCCATGCATTAATACTTCCTATGTTTTGTGACATTGATTGGTTGTGTGCTTTTGTTATTGTCCCAGCATGTGTTGAATATTGTGTTTGTTTGCATTTGTTTTAAATGTTTTTACATTGTTGTTTTTTATCAATCTTTTATTGCTTATTGTGTCAAAAATCCAAAAACACAAAAAAAAAAAAAAAAATCGAAAAAGTTTGATCGACATTAATGTGTTTTGTCACAAGCATATTTTGCCATGTACCTTTGTACAAATGGCCTTGTGCATTCACGAGCGTAGCTTGTTCCCTATGCACTCATATCTTTGTGGGAAAAATCTTGACATCTATGTAACTGTTGTAAATAGATCTTCAAACTTGTCATGAATGATTAGTCAATGGTATTGTTGATCTTGAGACATGCATAGACTTGTGCCTATATATCTTTCCACTCATTTATTTTATTGTTTTTGCTTAAAGAGCTCACAAAATGTAAATCTCCAAATGAAAAGAGGTATTGAGCTGCAAAAGCCTGTCGCACATACTAGTATTTAACTAGGAAAAAGGGAAAGCGAAGTAAAATGAAATGTATGATGCCCAAAAAGCCAAAAGCTTGCTCATTAATTGAAATATCAAAAATTTCAGGCATCGATCTCACAATGAGATGTAATGATTCAAAAAGATCAAATGATATGATGTATATTGAGCCAAATGAAAAGCTTCAAAATTGTGTTATCAAGTTATGTGGGAGGTCATATATGCATATTTCTATAATTGAGATGAATCACTTTATCTAGAATTGATCATTGAAGTTTCACATTAGACTAAGGACTATCTCATTGTTGATATTCACACACATCACATATGTCTATGTTCAATGAATACTATATTCATTTGTGTGATTGTACTCGATTAAATGTGTTTTCACATGCTCAATTTTTGTTGATCAAACACAAATTTTTTTTTTTTTGAGTGTTTTAGTTGTTTTTGGAAAGTATTTTGTTTTTGCAAAAAAAAAAAATAAATAAATAAATAAAAAATTCGAAAATAGTGTTGCCCTGTTCTGGCGACTTGGTCGTGGGTCAGTCCAGTCGCATGCCCCCAGTCGCGAGCACCACTCAGAGAATATTCGCGACTCATTGGCGGGTCAAAGTCCCAGTCACGAAAAATACTTAGAAAATTTTTCAAAATCTAGTTTTTATGTTTCTCGTGACTTGATGTGGCAACTTGTTCACGAGTGGAAGGTTCAGTTGCGAGAGTCATACCGAAAGTTTTGCGGCTCAATTTGCGACTCTCTCGCGAGTGGAACTTCTAGTCGCAAAAAACACTTGGAAAAATTTTTCAAAATTTTTGTCTCTAAGGTGTTTGGTGACTTGTCTGTGACTTAACTCAGTCGTGAAAAACGCATGTTTTGCGTTTTAAGGACAATTTTTTTTTCTTGAACATTTTCAACTGGTCATTGTCTTGTCCTTTCAACTCTCTCTCAAACTCATCGTGTCACTCTCGACAAACCTCCATTTTCTTCAACATCTCAACTTCAATCTTCAAGAAAAGGTATGAGTTTTTTTACTATCACTAAGTATTTCATATTCCTTACCTTGGATCTCTTGATTTGTGGGTTTTTATTGAGTATTGTGTTACTTGGGGTTTCGGACATGGGTTGGGTTATTTTTTTTGAGTTTGAATGAATGGGTTTTGTTGATTATGCTTTTAAGATGCAACATTTTAGTGTTATCATGATTGAATTTCAGTATTGAGTATGTTTACTAACCTGTAATGTTTTGAGCATGTCATACCCATTGTGATCTGTCTTATTGCCATATGTATATTTTTTTGGGATTTTCTTATGATACACTCTTATTGTGAGTATGGTTGGGTCACCATGTTTGTTTATTGCATGATTGGATTATGTGTTTGGCTGTGTACCCTAGGTGATTCTTGTTGATTTTCTGTACTCACTGTCACCGTGTTATACTTTAAAATTGGTGTTAAATTGCACTGTTTTCTTCTGATTTGGGTTATTTCATGATATGTTGATCTTGAACTATGCATGAACTGAATGTTTGGTATAATGCTTTGTCTTTCTCTATGCAACTAACATGTTAATAATGTTTTGAGTTTCCATCTATTGTGCTATGTTTTTGTGGCTTTTTCTGCTGTGTTTCCAACTCTTACAAAGAAGAAGAATACTGCCAAGAAGGGTGATAAGAGGCTGAAGATGGACAATACCAAGTTCAGGTCTCTTCAACATTTTGAGAGATACACTCAGTTCTACATAAAGACAACCATCATTCAAGAAAGATTTGTAGACTTTGTGGATTTGAAAGACACTTTCATTCCAAGCTGTTTTCAGGGCAGAGGTTGGGATAAGTTGTTGAGTGACTTGCTTGGAGTGTGTGAGCCTCTAATCAGGGAGTTTTATGTTAATGCTAGATTAAGAGAGCATGAGATAAATTGTTGGATTTGAGGACATGAGTTCACCATAGATGTTGATGACATAGATGAGGTGCTTGAGTTTGAAGATTTGGATGATCGTGACTTCACCCATTATGAGGACAGGATGCTATCCATTAAAACTATCCAATCTCATATTGGTGGAGTTAGAGAAGGGAAATGTCTCAACACTACTGCCTTCCCAATTGACATGAGGTGTCTAACAACCATCATGGTGTTCAATTTATACCCAGCGAGGAAGCTGACCACAATCAACAATGCTAGAGCCATCTTCCTCATGGAGCTCAAGGAGAACACCTACATAGACATTAGTGCTCATATCTTCTACACCATTGTTAATGAGACTAGAACAACGTCCAAGGCCAAGCTGATCTTTCCTAGCCTTCTTATGAGGCTTTTTAGATTGAAAGGTGTGGAAATCCCTCAAGATATCAGTCTATGCCTACTCCCTCAACCATTAACAAATTAACCATTACAAGGATAAGAGTTCGTCTTTCGAGTGATGAAAGGGAGGGTGACCAAGATGAGGGTGAACCTATGGAGACCAAGACAAAGGCTGCAGGACAACCCTCAAGCTCAAGAGGTTGTACTAAGAGGAGCAGAGCTTCATCCTCATCAGCAATACCTTTAGATGCATTCCAGATCATCCTTGAGAGGATTGATGGGCTTAGAGATGTCCAGAATGAGCAATCTGATAGGCTGGCAACTCTCTAAAGATTAGATGAACATACTTTTAGAAAAATTTGATAGCTTCACCACCTAGCAGTAACTCTTTGGCCATTCCGATAAAAAAGGGGGAGATTTTTGGAGGGGTAGCTCTTGAGGGGGAGCACCATTTTGAGGGGGAGCAAGTCAAAAACTTCTTACTTTATGTTTATGTGGTTTTTGTTGTTATGGTTTGGATAATGTTTAGTTATGGGTTTGCTACATACTATGTTAAACACTTTGGTTAATTTCTTGTTTTTAAACTCATGGATGTTTTTAGGTCTTTTGAAATGTGTGGTACTTTGGTTCATATATATATATATATATATATATATATATATATATATATATATATAAGTTTATATTCAGTATATTGTGTTTGTATTTTAGGGTTTGTACCCATGCTTTGTAGCTTAGTACTTGTTGTTAAATGTTATGCATTTTTTCTAAGTACATCTCTCTTGTGCCCTTTGTTGGATTTTACATCCATAATGCAATTTCCTTGCGTTGTTGCATTGGTTGAGTGTTGGACATGCAAATGATACTTTGCATTAAGCTTATTAGCTTGCATGTCCGGATGTTCATTCCTCGTGTGAATGAGCATTGTGGTCACTATTTATAGTGATTGTTCGTTTTTGGTCAAGCCATGGTTTATTACTTAATTCCATTTTGCTTAATCGCATTATGCTTGCTCCATATGCATTACAAGTTTTCTGCATACAATAATCATATTGTGTTGTTGTGTTTTCAGGAGAGACTTGTTCTTATGGTTCAAGAGCTTCACAGATTCTAGAGTTAGGTGTAAGTGAGTTTTGTTCAACTGTTCCCAACTCACATGTTAAGTCTAGAGTTTGTCTTAGGGTTTTGTCACGGAATAGCCAAAGGGGGAGATTGTAAGGTTGAATTTAATCAACCATTTTGTTGGCTTTATTCCGTGCTAATTTGCTTGTAATTTAGCACTTAGAAACCTTGTATTTAGGTGGGAATCATGTAAGGGTAGTGTGTGATAGAGTGTGAAGAAATGCTCAAGATTGTGCACTAAAGCAGGGACTCATGACTGGATCTCGCGGGTGGCTCGTGACTGGCAAGCCGCCAGAGGATGCACACAAGTGAAGCATGCAGAGAAGTTGAACCGTCATGCCAGTTGTAGCACTACAGGACAAAAAGTTTAGACTGGCCATTCAGTTAGCTCGCAGCTTGAACTCGCAACTTAGTCAAGTTGCGAGGCCAAGTCGCCAACCAGCTTTATTTTGAAAAACTGACTCTTCGCATTCCATTCTCACACAAGTATAAATACCCTTTATACCCATGAAATGTAGAGAGCTTCTAGAGAGAATTTGAGAGAGAAATCCTAGAGAAAAACAAGATTGACTCATCCACAATCTTTACATAGTGACACTTCAAATTCCTCAACTCTCACTCTCTCCATTGTTACATCCTTGAGAGGTACATTAGCCAAAACCTTTTCTCACCATACCCATATCTGTGAGAAGGCCATTTGGTGCTTGGGAAGTAGTTAGGAAGGGACCAATTGATATTGGTTGATGCTATGGGCTATAGTGGAATCCGGTAAGCTAAAAAAGACAAAAGTTCGGTGTAACCTCGTTGGAGCAAGAAGCTTGGAGGGCTTAGGTACAATTGGTAGATTAGGCTTGGAGGTCTTCTACTGTTCATGTATCCCAACTTCATTCTTTAGTGGATTATTGACCGCTTGGAGGGTGGCGAAGAAGTTTTACGCTGAGGACTTCGGTTTCCTCTTCGATAACACATCGCTGTGTTATCCTTGTGTTTGCATCTCTCTTCCCTTTATCTTTGCCATTTAATTACTAATGTGGTTGTGATTATTTATGGTTTGGATTGTTCATCAATTCTGTTTTAGCTTATGTTCATGTTCTGCACATATATTGTTTGATAATAAACTTGAATTGATAATTTGTAATTTGGGGGTCTAAACGTTCAAGGTGTTTTACACACTAATTGAACATTCAAATGACACATTTCTAAAGCCTTTTTAGGAAGTTGAATCTAGATCAACTATTGAAAAAAAACTTAACTGTTGTCACTTTTATTTTGCTTCATGCTAAATCATAAGAGCTACTTTCAAATAGGATGACATTTATATAGATAAAAATATTGCGTTTCCCTTTTTACTTAGTACTCTTATATTTTATACATACACACACACACACACACACACACACACACACACATATAGATAATTACAATATGCTGCTAAGCATTTTGTACATGGGGAGATGTCAATTCAACTACAAAGCCCTTGGTTAGCTTATAATCTTTTTTAGATTGTAACAAAATTGTTCAACGCATTAAACCATGAGGCATTTGCTCATTGCCTACTATGTGCATCTCTGATGTGGGGAAGAAGGCAAGGAGGGGACTCTACAGTGCTCAAAGTCTTTTGTTTTTTTTTTTTTTTTTTTCATTATGTAAAACTCATATTTCTTGTTGTTTGATAAATAATACGAAGAGAGAAATTAGTATTGTTTTTATCTTCTTAACCATCTTTGGATAATTTTAGGTAGAGTGCAAATAATTTTCTTTCATAAATACCCTTAAGTTATTACTATTTGTTATATAATGGATAGCCTTTTTCTAAATATGTATACATCCGTATGTAATATTTTAATAACAACTAATTGGGGGGAGTTGGCTTAGGGGTAACAACGAAGAAAAGTTTAATTAGTTGCTTTATATCTTAAAATTTTTATGAAAGAAAATGATATCATTCATTTTTAAGTCATTGATACGCTAGATTCCTTCAACTTTGAAAACTTGTGACACTATTAGAGGTCTTTTTTCTTTTTTAGGGTAATATCATTAGAAAACTTAAATCTTGTTAGTGCTTTAACAAGTCTTTGATCATTCTTTGGAACTTCGAAAGACTTCAAAAATTCAAGTCTTGGAATTTTTTTACTTTGATCACTATAGTCTTGGAATTTTGGACTATATTAGAATTGTTTGATGCAACTTGCAAAGTTATAGGAAAAATGTGTGGCAACCGATTAAACATGTAGCAATCATGTCATTTTAATAAGTTTTATGTCATCATTTTCTTTTTACCCAAATTAATTAAAAAAAATAATTTATGATTAGAAATACTCATTTTTCCCATGTAATAATCAAGAAAATTCATTTTTACATAATACATTTAATTACAAACGGTACTTGGAGGCTGAAGCTCTGGGAGGAAGACAAGCACGATCAAAATGATGTCATCTAGCTTTAGTTAACAGATTTATCAAAACGACGTCACTCAACTTAAATGAATCCTCATTGAACCAAAACATTACCGTTTACATTAACTATACGGTACTGTTTTGTAGCTGAGATGGAATATGACTGTCAGAAACATAGCCGTTAGAATCTCTATTTTCTAATCTCCTTTTTCTATTCTTCTATCAAATTCAAACCCTTCATTTGAGAGGGGATGTTGAATTAGACGAGCTACAAGTCACACTACTTTGTGTTCAGGGGTCATCCTAATCCTCTTCCAACCTTTAAATAAACTTATAGTTATTCTTTTTATTTTTATTTTTATTTTTTTTATATATAGATAATGAAATGAAATACTAATGCAACTTCTCAAATAAATGTGTCAAATTTTATGTATTGTGGTTTAGCTTCAGTTTCTTGTTTGTTGCTTTTGACTCAATCTTTCATGAATGTGTGTATTGTACAAAAAAAATAGCACTACTCTTTTGATATCCCACAAATTCATTCAACCATGAAAGCTCATGCTGGTTAATAGACAAAAATCCCAAAGACTAGATGAAATTCATGCGGGTTGAATGAAAAATATATGTCATCAATTTGTGTGCCAGAAAACAAAATACAACTATTCTTACTATAAGGCATAATGAAAGATATATGTCATCAATTTGTGTGGAAGAAAATAAAATACAATTATTCTTACTAAAAGCCATTGAAAACATGTGGTATAGGTTAGATTTCCAATTAATGCTTCACAAGTTTTTGGTCATTGTTTGGAACTCGCAAAGACTTTAGAAAGTTATAGTCGTGGAATTTTGGACTGCATAAGAATTGTTTGATATTGATTGCATAGTTACGGGCATAATGTGTAGATATTATGTTATCTAGGTCCCTCTATTATTCATGCTAGATTGAATGTGTGGTATAGGTTAGATTTCCTAGTTAATACTTCACAAGTTTTTGGTCATTGTTTGGAACTCGCAAAGACTTTGGAAAGTTATAGTCTTGGAATTTTGGACTATATAAGAATTGTTTGATACTGATTGCGGAGTCATGGAGATAATGTGTAGATATTATGTTATCCAGGTCCCTCTATTATTCATGCTAGATTGAACATGTAGCAATCAAGTTTTTGGGCCAGTTTTATTTTTATGTCATTTGTTTCTCTTTCCTCAAATATTTTATTATTAAAAAAAAATTGGTATGCTTACAATGATCGAGAGCTCAACAAAAATTATTTATTTATAATGATATTATTTAAGATCAAATTTACAATTAAATTCTCTCTCTCTCTCTCTCTCTCTCTCTCTCTCTCTCTCTCTCTCTCTCACAATATAAATAAATAAATAAATAAATAAATAAATATATATATTTTAATTGGTTAAGACATCCTATAATTTTTAACATATCTTTTGTTCAACAAGCATCAATCATTTTCACCAAGTCTTGTCATTGTTCAAAACTTCCGAAGACTTGGAAAGTTGTAGTCTTAGAATTTTGGACTATATAATATTTTTATGATGCAAGTGGCAGAATTGCAAACTAAACGTATGGTCATTGAACATGAAACAATAATGTTATCTAGGTCCCTTTGTTAAACCAAGCCAGAATGAATTTGTAGAAATCATGTAGTTTAGGTCAATTTTATGTCATCCTCCCAAAAAAAAAAAAAAAAAAAGTCTGTTTTTTGTCATCTATTTATTTTTCCTCAAAATAAATTAGAAAAAAGAGAGACTAATTTATAAGTTCAGATCTACATGCAATGATCCTTAGCAATAATCAAGAAAAATCAATAATTTTTATTTTTATTTTTTATACATATTTATTCAAGTTTAAACTACAAAATACATAACTTTAATATATTTTAAAATTAGACATTTAAATTTCATTTCTCCCCATTTTAGTCTTTCAACTGTAATCTAGTATTAATTTAGTCATTCTGTCAATTTTGTCCAATCTCACCATAAGTTTTAGATTTTTCACTTTATAAAACGATGTTGTTTTAGTGAATTCTATGAGGTGGATCCAATGGGAGAGCTAAATTGAAAATGAATGAAAATTAAAGGACTCAAATGAAAAAAAAAAAAATTTAAAACAAAAAAAAGTAAAAAAAAAAAAAAAATCACTGAGTTGAGAAGAATGCAAAATTTGAGTGTAATTTGTAATTTACCTAACACTTTCTTAGAAGAGAGGAATGTATCACTAATCTTCGCACTAATGATGGTGTTGATGGATGCAATAAATCCTAAAACTACTTAGGTCGGTGTCTACGCATGATTCCTATATATACAAACATAAAGTGGTTTGTGTACGCTGTGAAAGGGTGATGAAAATTTGGAAAAAAAGAAAGTGAATTTTGTGGCTATGGGTTGGTAATCTAAGCTTTGGAGGTTTTTAGCCTAAAGCCAACGATAATCCAGAGCACTTTTAATTTAAATACTAAGTTGAGACTTGAGAGATGTGTTTTCCTTATTTTCAGTGCTCAAAAGTTGTGCAATTAGTTGTATAATCTCATTTTTATCTCCCACAAAAATTAATTTAAAAAAAAAAAAAGAAAGAAAGAGAAAATCATATCCAAAACACAGAAATTTGGAGCTCCAGTGCTGTTCAATTAGTAGTTAGAGCATATGAATCAACACTCTAGTTCAACTAGTGGAGTGCTAATCTGCTTGATAGGTCCCACTTTATGGACTTTTCAATTGAAAAATGCTAAAGTTACAAACTATTTTACATTATTTTTTACAAACTACTAATATGGTAAGCGATTTAAATAAAAACAATTATGTTAATGTTAGGTATTGATGAGAATCAGTAAGAATTAGTCACATCAACAATTTGTAAAAATGTTGTAAAATACTTTTTATATGTAACATTACTCTTTTCAATTTAATTCTAATTGTTACTGTTGTTTTAAAAATAATTTAGAATTTCTGGTATAACTGGATTTTCTTTTTCATATTGCTCTTCCGTCATTCAAACTTCAATTAACTAATTAAATAAATGTAGCATCTAATAAGATAAATAACGTTATTTTGAAATGAATTAAAAGGATAATATTGTACACATTGATAGCTGCCTTCTTTTTGAAAATTTTTCTAAAAAAATAGTAATAATAAAAAATAAAAATAAAAAGAAGAAAAGAAAGAAAGCTACCATTCAACATGCTTGCAAATGGTTCTCTAATGCAAGGTTTTGAAACCCGGACCGTTCATTGAACCGTAAAAGGAAGAGGTTTAAGGATTTTAAGGTCGAACCGAGGTTGAACTGGGGTCGAACCGTGATGATGTCATAATTAATTTAATAATAAAATAAATTCAAATAATATAATAATGAGCAATATTGATTTAAAAAATATATAGAAATTAAATAATTTTCAAGATATTATCACAAATTTAAATAATAAAAAATAATAAAGCATAAAACAATACATTAAAATTACCATTAATCAATGTTTAATGTTCAAGTTAAAATGATTATTTTATTAGTATGTTTAATGTTTTATATAACACTTTAAAGTAAATTAAGAGAGGTCGTTCTTTTAGGAAAAAAAAAGTAAAAATAAAAACAAAAACTGAATCAGCAAAAATAAAAATATAAAATTCTCAACTCATTAAAATCAAATGTCACTACTCACTGTCAGGTCACCTAGGACCCTAGCCCAAGTCTCAGCACTGACCTTTTAAGTTTAAACTAAAGGTAATTTAAATTTAACCAAAAAAAAAAAAAAAAGAAGGTAATTTAAATAAATAATGAAAACACCCAACTCACTTCCCACTAAAATCACGGTTTCCAAGCAATCTGATCCAATTTTCCATGCAATCTGATAAACTCCTTTCCAGTCCATGACTTTGTCCTCCTAACCCACCTTTCAATTATCGTCTCTTCCTCTCCCTCACTTCTTTGTCTCCGTCTTCCCCAGTTCCTCAAAAAATCTGTAACAACAAAGTCTCTCTTTTACAGGTTCGGTCTTCATTCACTCTACCTCTTTCTCTCTCTGCCTCACTCTTTCTTCTTTAAAGAACAGATCCGGTGAATGGGAAGCTATTTTATATGAAGACCGAAACTATCCATCACCATTTTTGCTGTGAAATTTTCCAGAGAAGCAGCCGGTAAACCCGTGTCCGGTTTTGAAAACCGCAAGGTTTGACCGCGGTTCAAGGGGTTCACTGCAAAAATGGAATTTCTAGTTTTATAAGTTTAAAAAACCGGAGTGTTCACCGGTTTCCGGTTAATCCGGTCCGACCGTACGGTCCGGTCCGGATTTAAAAACCATGCTCTAATGGACTAATTGTAGATTTAGATGATTAACTCACAGTGACTTATAGGCGTGTCATAGTTGTGATGGTGATTATGTACACTAATGATTTGGCTTTGGAGTTTGGATAGTAAAACTAGTAATTCTAACCAATATAATAATGTTTTATTTTTATTTTTTAAAAGCCACTAATCTTGCAACTCAATTGACACATTTGGCTATTATCAATAAAGATATTTTAGGGTGCAAAGCTTCCCCTAACTATCAAATCATTATAAAAATGTATACCAAATAATTAATTCATTGGATATCCATTGGTTGTTAATCATACTTTTAGAAAAATTCATTTTGTGACCCATAATATTGTTAAATTGGCTCTTATGTGTTATCTTTATTTTGATGAGTTTTTATTTATTTATTTATTTACTTATTTTTTTGATGAGCTCTTATGTTATCTTGAGGGAAAGATCCAGATCTTTTCATTTTTGTCTTCCAATTAAAGAATATGATTTTCTTTTTCTTTTTTTCGTGATAATTTGGTAATTATAATGAGAAATGAGGAATTTAAACCATTTATAATTCTGTAAAAATCACCGCAAGATAGTACTAGTTATGCTACAAGACTTTTGTCTCAATAGTGGGATTCAATTCCCGTCTTTGTACTTATGATTTTGTTGTTAAATTAGAAATCTGAAATTTGAACCCGCTTATACTAAAAATTGATTGGTATCTTTCTTTTTTTAGAATCACATGTAAATGAATCAATTGGGCTAAAATCACATTCATGCGGTGCACTCAAAGCTTTCAGATTTAAAAACTTGTTTTATGCGCTACTTTTTTGCATATTATTTACATTTTATTTATCAACTTCCCATTTTATTTGTTAATATTTTAGCTACATTATGATTTGTGTTTTTAGATATGGATTCAAATACACTTGATTCTCAAGGTTGTTCTAAAAGAAAGTGAACTCCCATTGAAGATTTGAAACTAGTGGAGGTTTTGGTAGAATATCACCATGAAAGGGAAGGTAACCCTAAGAATAAGTTTAAACCTAGATATTTGAAAGTCTTAGAAGAAAGGATTTCTACCATATTACCTAATGCTAGATTAAGAGCAAAACCAAACATTGAATAAGAGGACTTTGAAAAGATCGAGTATTTTACCATTGCTCAAGTAAGATTGTCATTTATAGGTCAAATTTTACAAGTGTGGGACACTTGATTGAAGACCCACAAGATTTTTTGAGAGACAAGTTGATTCATGATGTAGCTACTTCTAAATTTTAATGCAATGAAATAAAAAGCAATTTTATTATTTTAAAAAAAGAAGAAGAAGAAGAGAGATTGGGTTTGTTGGAGGTCCTCTGTTCAAGATTGGGTTTGTTAAACCAATCCTTATCAAAAGTGTATTTGTAAATTTAGAATAAGGATATTTTAGACAATTTGATTTAAAATGCTTTTATTCCATTGTTATCAGGGTTTATTCTTGTATTTTCACCAAACAAATGAATAGTAATAAGTATTACATTACAACATCTTGTATTACTTGTAATATCTATTCTTATTCATTTGTAATTACCATTATAGTCTACTAAATGTGCCCTAAGTGATGTGGTGTGTATAGATGATGTTGAACTTGGCCATAGTATTGGAAATATTCTTTTATAGTATGAGATGGTATTGATTTGGGTATTTTGGGGGGCATCCTTAGTCTGGTGTGATATACTATTTTGTATACATGGTGTTGAACTTGGCAGTTGGCACTTTATCTTTGTCGAACTACTAACTTAGCAAAATGAGGAAAGAGATTATTACATCCTTAGTAGGAGAATTTATTAGGTCCATCGGGAGGGCTGCTGATGTGGTCTTCCTTGACCTCTTAACTAATAAAATGCTGTTATTTTATGCAAATGTAAGATCACCTAGTAATATTTTATTTTATTTTTTATTCTTTGTGTTGATTATGAAGCCCACTCACACATTTGCATTGATAGATTGTCTCATTGATTGGGAGGACCACATCAGTATGTAGTCCTCTCAGTGGACTTAATAATTTCTCTCTTACTAGAGCACTTCGAAGATTTTTCATTATCCTGTCTAGAAAATTAGGCCTTTCTTTTTCCTCTTTTCATGAAGGAGCTTTTTTTCTTAAAATGAAAGGTTTACAAAGTAAACAACACACTTCAACCAAAATAACAAATTTAATACCAAGGTATGACGAAACTATTGCAAAGATCAATACTTATATTTCTTATAGAAATTCACTTGTTAAAACTCTTAAATTTCAATGTTTGTTTCAATACAACATTTATTTTGAGCACAAAATAGGTTACACTGTTTGTGACTTTGGTAAGTTGATATGGAGTTAGCACAATTGCAGTAGGCCAAGACAATAAGGTTGTAGCTAACTTTGCTACAAACTTATTGACATAAAGGATGTTTTACCAAAAATGAACAAAAGAATAATTAGTTTGATTAATCACATGAAAATTTGAAATAGGTGGTTAAGGCATATCTTTCCTATGCTTAGAGTGGTAAACTTCAGCTAAAAGAAACTAAGAGTTGGGTTAATATATGCAAATTCAAAAAGGCATTCCCAAATGCATCATGAATCCCAACAAAACTACTATAGGTAAGATGTATCAAAGTTCTTTCTTTTAGATTGAGCTAATTTCAAATGTGGATATACTTAGAAGGTTCCAGATGTCAAGAACATCAGTATGACAGTTAAGCTTCTTTCATCTCCCGATAGCCTGCAACTTAACACAGTCAAAATCAAGTCACTCCATAAACCATTATCATGAGAAACCTTCAAGGCATATTCATTAGAAAATCAACTTCAAATTTGTAATGTTGACCATTTTCAAGCCATGCATCAAATTCCTGAGCCTCTACCTAATTTTTACCTCAACTTTTGAAGCATCCTTTTGATGATGTCAACTTCTGATTTTTTTTAGCTTATTTGAGTTTTTAACTTCTTTTTTGGTATTATTCATGAGTCTCATTGTACTATTCAACTAGCATTTAATTTTTTTTCTAGACTTTCAGCAATTTTTTTTTTTTTTTTTTTTTTTTTTTAATTTCAACTAAATAAGCTATTCTTAAACGGACCCTAAATATGATCTCATTTCAGATACACACATTGGTGCTTGCCTAGTGCTGTAACCAATGTCAGCTTATTATTGTACCCCTTAACACGAATTTCAGAAATCAATTTACGCAAGAAACCCAATGGAACATAAGTTATTAGAGACAAATGCCCTTCACACCTTATGTCTAGCATCACAAATTGAAAGATAACCGGCATTATATACAAAGAAAATCGGGATTATATACAAAGAAAAAAAGACATTGAAAGTTCAAATAGTGTAAAATACACTATGAACGTTTAGACCCCCTCAAATTAAAATTACCAATTCAAGCTTTATTACAAACACAAAGTGTACAGAAAATGAACACAAGCTATAAACAGAATTGATAAACAATCTTAACCAATTTAAAATCACATCCACAGCAGAAAATAAAAGGCAAAGATAAGGGAAGAGAGATACAAATACAAGGACAACACAACGATGTGTTATCGAAGAGGAAACCGAAACCCTCGGCGTAAAACCTCTCTGCCGCCCTCCAAGCAGTAAGTAATCCACTAGAAAATATAGTTGGGATACATGAACAGCAATAGATCCTCCAAGCCTAATCTACCTAATGTACCTAAGCCCTCCAAGCTTCTTGCTCCAACGAGGTTGCGCCGAACCTATTTCTTTTCTAACTTCCTGGATTCCGCTACTTGACCATAGCATCAACCAATGTGAAATTGGTTCCTTCCAAATTGCTTCCCAAAGCACCAAACAACCCTCTTACAGAAATGGATATGGTGAGAAAAAGTTTTGGTAATGAGCCTCTCAAGGATTTGACAATGGAGAGGAAGAGAGTAGAGGAATTTGAAGAATCTCTTAAGTAAAGATTGTAGATGAGTCAATCTTGTTTTCTCTAGGGTTTCTCTTTCAAAATTCTCTCTAGAAGCCCTCTCTAGATCGTGGGTATAAGGATATATATATAATAGGGTGAGAAGGAATGTGAAAAGTCATATTTTGCCAAACAGGGTGTTCTGGCGACTTAACCTCGCGATTGGGTTGAGTCGCGAGTTCAAGCCATGAGCAAACGGCCTAGCCAGCTTGGGTACTTTTGTCCTGTAGTGAACAGTTGGTGTGACGCTTCAGCTTCTGGCATGCTTGGCACGTGTGCATCATTCTGGTGGCTTACAGCCGCGAGCCACCAGCGAGATCCAGTTGCGAGTCCCTGTTTCTTTGCACAATCTTGAGCAATTCTTCACACTCTCTCACACACTACCCTTACATGATTCCCACCTAGATACAAGATTACTACTTGCTAAAATACAAGCAAATTTGGTATGGAATAAAGCCAACAAGATGATTGATTAAATTCAACCTTACAGACATAAATCTAAATAATGTAAGAGCACCAAGAATTGAACAAGATGCTATTAAACATATACCTACAAGTCTAAGAAGTCTTGCAAGAGCCTTGTAGGGGTAGGGGGTCTAATTTTATCTAATAGTATGTTGTTCACAAAAACGATGAAAGTCCAAGAGCCTTATGGCTCAATTGCACTACCCAGTTCTAATTTTATCTGATAGTATGTTGTAATATGTTTTTTAAAAGAAAAAAAAATATATATATTATTCATAAGCTACACATACTAGTGATCTTTGGACCCATAGAGTTCTCCACCACCATATAAGAGGTTTCCATGTTTTGTAGTGACCCTCTCTCTTTTCCAAGTTTTCTTATTAATCATAAGCGGTTACAAGTATAAGAAATCTTACTAAGCCCTTTGTCCTATCCCGAAATACCAACCTACAGTTGAACCCTTACCCCAATACCTAATTAGACTTGTATTGTAGCGGCAATTTTTCCATTCAATGCACGAATTCCAGTACGTGACTAACCAATGATGCACGGAACCTAGTATGTGACTAACTCCATAGCAACCCTTTGATTGTTGTAGTTGATTTGTTGTAGCTTCACATAGAAAACACCAATAAGATCTTCAATGATGGTGTGAGAGACTTTGCTTAGTTACAGCACCCAAAGGCATACAATAAACGCAGCAAGAACTCTTTCTCCTGTAGGAGGAGGCTAGGGTTATAAAAAGAAAACCTTATGAAGCTCTCTAGGGTTAGGTTTTTCTTTTTCCACCTCCTTTTTTAGATAGGAGCTCAATGGGCTCTCCTATTCCAAATAGGTATAGACAAACCTTGGACATTCCTAGTCCAATAAAGATTATACAAACCCATAAACAAGTAACCTTTTAGAATAAAAACGTTGCTGATTATAGTTTGAATCCCGTAAGCTCGATACATGTCGAGACATGTATCGAGCTTTAATGGATCTCGAGAGATCGAGCTTCTGTCGAGGAGGTATCGAGACCTACAGATTGCACTTTTTTTGAGTAGTTCTTGAGTAATCTTCACGTCTTTAATGTAATCACTTGTAATGATCATCTTAAACCAATTTAAATTTACTCAAATACAAGTAAAGTGCGTTTTATCAAAGGATATGCCAATTACATAAAAATATATCCCTTACATAATAAATTAAGTTTTGTACATACTTTTGAATTATAAAAATAAAAAATAAAATTTAAACATTACGTAAATTGCATACCTAGATGACGAGATCTTCAAGGTTAAAAAAATTAAATTCATTATACCTAATTTCAAGAAAAAACACAATACCTTCAAATTATCAAAATAATTAACATGTGCTCCCCCTGGTCCCTCATGACATACAACGTCAATATGTACTAGACGCAGAGTATTCCCAATAAAAAATTAAAAAAAAAAAAAATTAAAACCAGAGAATTTTTGCCAACGATGGTTTGGTATATATGGTTGAACATTGAAGGGCTATGAACGATAACTTTGTGGTTTTGTTTTTATATATGGATATATGAGTGGTGACAATGTAAGGATATTGAGTATTTTTGGACAAGTCTCGAATGGGTTGGATTCAGCTTTATGTGGTTGTAGCACAAGGAATATGATCATATGATAGAGAACCCTTTGGCTATGGAGGTGGCATTGCTTTGTCATATGTGTAGATGTGTGACAAGAGTGCATATATGTTTACTAGACTCTATGGAGGTGGCATTATTTTTTTATTTTTTATTTAAAACCATTTGGTTACAATTTACTTTATATAATTTTAAACTCATGTGACCTAACCAGAGTTAGGGTATTAAAATGTGTTTTACCTCATTTTTTTAATTTAGAATATTACTAAGAAAAGATATGTTTGGTTTCGATCTTATTGTGTTGACTTCAATCATCAAAAGAAGGGCAAAGGGGGAGTATTAAATTATTAATTATTTTGATAATTTGGGGCACAATGAAAATCAAGTAGAACGTGTTTAGTTTTGTAGTAGACCTTAGAAGTCTTAATGTAATTTACTCTTAAACATTTCATAGATGAAGTAATTATTAATTTCTAATCATTTTTCAATTTTGCATGGGACATAAGAAAACAATATATGTAATATTAAATTGTGTATTATTAGCATTGACAAAAATTACATTAGACATAACTTGAGCCCAACCTAAATATTTTCTATCATACAAAAAAGTATTCACACTTACATATAAGATTATTGTAATTAATCATATTGAATACACAGTTAAATATGAATGTACAAAACTTAGATTTAGGGGTGATTTTATGCATCTGGGAGCTTAAGGCGAAAATTGGTTATTTTGTTTTATATGCAAAATTACTACTAATAAATATGACCTATGTAGAATTTTTTCTTTTTTTAGAAATTTTATAGACTGAAAAAATTTGACAAAATTTTTATACTTGTTGATGTGGTAGATTAATAGTGGTAAGTAAAAGAGTGGTGTTAGTGGCAAGGTTGTCGATTCCGTAACGTACCGGCCGGTACGGCCGGAATATACCGTACCGGCTAGCAATTCGGTACGCTCGACCCCCCTGTTTCGTATCGGAAAAAATACTGGCCGTACCGGCCTCAAACCGGCCGTACCGGCCAATTTCGGGCAATATCGGCCGGTTCCGGGCGTACCGGCCGGTACAGAAAAAAGTTTATTTTATTTTATTTTATTTTAATTTTTGTAATTTTTAAATTTTTATTAGGACAGAATGGTAACTTATTTGCATTAACTTATTAGTATTATTTGTTTTCTTAGTATGCAATGGTAACTTTTAAGCTTTCTATTTTTTTTATTTTTTTATTTTTTTCCCTTTTAATTGATACTAAAGTCTAAAACCATGAATAATTAGTTCTGAATTGAGGAAATGTTTTATGGTAAGTTTTTATATTTATTATAATATATATATACACAGACACATACATACATATATATATATATATAAATATAAAAAATAGCGGTAAACCCGAAACGGTACACCGGTATTGACCGGTATCCGAAATATATCGTACCGGTGGCCAAACCGGTGCGGCCTCCGGTACGGTATTGACATCCTTGGTTAGTGGTAGACTTAGATGCGAATTAGTAAAAGTTTGCTAACTAAACTCTTATTATTATTCTTATGTTTTTTTTAAAAGTGCAACATTCACAATATTTTTTACAATAAATTCTAGGTTTTAACTTGCCTTTTGTTTTCTATTTGAAAATACCACTATAATTATTTCTTTGCCATAATAACAGGCTGTAACAATTTGCTACTTAAGATTAGTTATAAAAGTGTTGTGAAAAATATTGTGAACGTTGCATTTTTCTTTATTTTTTATTTGTTTTTCATCTAGTAAAAAAAAATTATTTTATTTATTGATTATAAATAATCCTATTGGTCAAAATTTGGGGGCATTTTTTTTTACTTGGGGTCTTAGGCGACCGCATCTCTTACTCCACCATTTAGCCGGCCCTATTTAGATACAGTACTTTAGATATTGTACCTTAGGTTCCCCTTCTAAGATTCAGTTATATGGCTACTTAACTAAAAAATACATTTCCATCTCATGAGCAAAAATCCACATAGCAGAATCTTAAAAAGGAAACCTAAGAAACAACACCTAAGTACTGTACTTAAGTCTTGCCCAATATGAATACTCCCTATACTAATAACTAAGGTGGGAAATATTATTTGATTTAAAAGTTAACACTCATTGGCCCGTGAGAATAGAAGTGATTTCTTTAGGCAAGGACTTGTGTATAAAAAAAGATTTGACATAGACCATTGTAGAAGCAGTGGATTTTAAGATATCGTTCAAATACTAACATGAGCTCAACGGTGATTAAAATATTGCTAATCATTTTTAATAATATGCATGAAATTTTGGAAAAAGAGTGAGAACGAGATTGTTTTTGTCATTTATTGCCGGTGGATAACTTTAAGATTAATGTTAATATATATCTAGTTCTCAACTTATCATGATATATTATTGGAGGCCAGTGTTCACATCACAATCAGTTAGATATTATGTACCCTTCATTAATCAGTACTTGAAGACGATAGGCTAATTAAGAAAAGAAACATTTTGTTTATTGATGGATTTGATAAAGACAGCTACTAGGTTGGAGGTGTACTAATAGAGTCTAGCTGGTGAAGGTCTTGGATTTGTTGGTCTTGGTCAATGTGTGCCTAACAACAAAATTATGAAGAACAAGTTTAATTTATATTTTAAGATACTTGTCATAATTTAAGAGCTACTTGCTCCCCTTCATCCAATCCTGAATGTGGTCCATTACTTTTAGAAAATGAGAGCATATATGCATTGGCAGAAAGATCTTTCCATTTACTTTTGCTAAACTAATATACAATAATTCAACCAATTTTCTGTAAAAATTCAACAAAACTCTGTATACGAATTCAAAATTTTTTTTTTGAGAACATAGAATCACACTAGAAAATCATACAAATAAGCAATATTAACAAATAGACTTATGTTAATCATGTGATAGCCTGACTTGAATGGATTTGGGTTGGATAGGAATGCATGAGTGTGTTTTGAGGGCATGCGATGAGTCTCAAAATAGGTGTTTAGTAAGTAGAAATGTAAGTGATTATAAGGAGCCTTAAATTATAACTTGACTACTCTATTTTTCAAGTATAGCGCATGCAGAGGCCTACATTCACGTACAATACCAACAAAAATCTATTATTACTTATTAGTAGTACAACTAGTCTCATACTCACACACTAGTCTATACCAAGATTCATATATAGGTATTAGGTAACACCCCCCCAAAAAAAAAAAAAAAAAAAAATCGACCATACTTAACAAAGTCAAAATCAGATTTATACTTCTAAAATTTTCGAGTAATCAAGTAGGTGGCATAACTATATAAATGATTATAAGGGGCCCACTCTCATGTGAGGGAGAGGACTCATGTTACAGATGTTAGGACTAGTGCCCTTAAATTTTATTGTATGATACTATGTATGATATTATGTATGACATGATGTATGACTTAATATTATAATTAATAAAGTTGTTTTATTATTATCTGAAATAATGGTAACATGAATATTCGAACATTATCATATAGTCCATGAGATGCATAGTATGTGATTTATGTGAAAAGTCACAGAAGATATAAATTGCAAGTTCTTTGTAAACTCAGAATTTAGTTCGTAGTAGGTGATGAAATTGGGCATTTCATCTGTGAAGACTTTAAGATATTAACTAAGATGATTTATCTTTGAATGTTTAAAATGTGTATAAAACACCCTTGAACATTTAGACCCCCAATTTACAAATTACCAATTCAAGCTTAATATCAAACAATTAATGTGCGAAATATGAACATAAGCTTAACACAGAATTGATAAATAATCTAAACCAAATAAAATCACATTCATAGCAGAAATTAAATGGCAAAGATTAAGGGAAGAGAGATGCAAACACAAGGACAACATAGCGATGTGTTATCGAAGAGGAAACCAAAGCCCTTGGCGTAAAATTTCTCCACCGCCTTCCAAGCGGTAAATAATCCACTAAAGAATGTAGCTAGGATACATAAACAGTAGAAGACCCTCTAAGCCTAATCTACCTAGTGTACCCAAGCCTTCCAAGCTCCTACTCCAATGAGGTTACGCCGAACCTATTTCTTCTTTAACTTACCAGATTTCGCTATAGCCCGTAGTATTAACCAATATAAAATTGGTTCCTTCCTAACTGCTTCCTAATCACCAAATGGCATTCTCACAGATGTGGGTATGGTGAGAAAATGTTTTGATAATGTACCTCTCAAGGATGTAACAATGGAGAGGGTGAGAGTAGAGGAATTTGAAGAGTCTCTATGTAAAGATTGTAGATGAGTCAATCTTGTTTTTCTCTAGGGTTTCTCTCTCAAAATTCTCTCTGGAAGCTTTCAATATTTCGTGGGTATAAGGGGTATTTATACTGGAGTGAGAAAGGAATGCGAAGAGTCAGTTTTTCCATAACAAAGTGGACTAGCGACTTGGCCTCGTGACTTGACTGATTCGCGAGTTCAAGCCGCGAGCTAACTGAATGGCCAGTCTGGACTTTTTGTCCTGTAGTGCTACAGCTGGCATGCTGGTTCAGCTTCTCTACATGCTTCACTTGTGTGCATCTTCTGGCGGCTTGCAAGCCACGAACCACCCGCGAGATCCAGTTGCGAGTCTTTGCTTCACTGCACAGTCTTAAGCATTTCTTCACACTCTCTCACACACTATCCTTACATGATTCTCACTTAAACACAGGGTTACTAATTGCTAAATTACAAGCAAATTTGGCACGGAATAAAACCAACAAGATAGTTGATTAAATTCAACCTTACAGTCTTGATCATGGAAGTGGTAACTTCTAGTTGATATGTTTTAAGAGTTAAAACATATTGAACTAGATCGCTGTGAGATTTATTATTCTCCTAATGACTGTCAAATGAATAATAAATCTCACGACTTATATTTACATGAACTCTTAATCCTAAGAGAATAATAGACCTGATCATGAAGTGTAGGATGCTTTGATATATCAGGAGTGAGATCTAAAGTAACGGTTAAAATCTCAGTATGTTGGGTAGCCACATTTAGTGTTAATGGAACATATATTCTCAAGATGGAATTTATAGTCTCTTAACAAAGATACAAAATATTCCCTTAAGATAAGTTTAATGGGTTTGTTATTCAGAATGTTAGGCCTAACTACTTTAGTAAATAATTACTAAAGTATATATTTATGAATTTGGATTTCATAAATATATGATGAATAACTTGAAGGATTAGACCAGGTACTCAAGAATTAAGATGTAGTAATTCACAAAGTGGCAGTCTTCATTCATGACTTTGTGTTACTACAAATATTTTATGAAGGGGTTGCATGTACAATAAAGTCTTGGGATATAATTTATTAATAAGGCCAGGAGTGCAATTATATTTATATAGTGGTATTAAATATAATTAATGGTAACTTTGGAATTATCAAGAGTTGACAGAAAAGCGCAAGGCTCATTGGAGCTAGAGTCTTATTTGTTTCCTTTTGGTCCCACTCTAAGCCACACACTAAAGCCCACTTGGGAAGGCCCAAAAGGCTAGCCCAATTTAATAATTAGTTATGTGGAGAGAGACATATAGAATTTTATGAACATGAAATGGTTTGTATGTTGATAAGACACTTTTTCATTCTCTCTAGAACATACACACATTATTGATTGAGTGATCACACTTCTTGGGCATCAGTTTAATATAGTCCCAGTAGGTTGCATTTTGTCATTTAGTTTAATATATTTTTATAAAAATAATAACAACTACATAAAAAAAAAAATGTTATACAAACTTAACAAAATAAAATGGAGACACCTGACCATATTGATAATAGATAATGACAACTGATAATGAATTATAATGTAAAGATTTCAAAATAAATAAATAAAAACTCGTAGAAGGAAATAGGGGCGGCTCTACTTGTTAATCAGGGTGGTCATGTGACCACCTGACTTGAACTTTTTTATTTTATATACCTTAAAAAATTAAATTTTAAATTAATATTGGTTATTGATCACCCTAAAAAAAAATCTTGACCACCCTAAGTAAAAACTTGAACACCCTAAATAAAAATTTTAGCCCATTAAGAATAAAATTTGCATATTTTAAAATTTCTATTTCTCCAAAATTGTAATTTTCTAAAATAAAATTGCTATTTCTCCAAAATTTTGGTCCATTGAATATTGAAAGAAAAAATTGTGAGAAATGTTATGTTCACAACATTTTCACAACACTTTTACAAATAAATCATAAGTGGCAGATTGTTACTAACTGTTACTAATGGATAAAAAGGTAATTTCAAAAGTAGGTTCAAATTTGTACCAATAGTAACTTACCATTTAGGATTTGTTGTAATAATATTGTGAGCATAAGACTTCTCAAAAATTGCCCATACAAATACAAATTAGCCCAAATCAAATGTTTAATTTTGATTTTTTAAATTGTGATTTCAAAATGCATAATTTAAATTTGTTTTTTTCCCCCTAAAAAATGCACATTTTCAAATAATTAGTCTGTTAGTGTTTGCTAGATGAATTTATGTGACATTTCGTACACACACATATGCACTAAATTAATACCTGAATACTTTATTAAACATGATTAATATAATGGGTTAATGCTTATGTTGAATATATTAAATGATGAACTTATAGTTTGCAATTTATTCTTTTGCTAGTACTATGAATAATTTTCTTATGAGAAAATCACTTCTATGACAAGATTCATCTTTTAAGCAAATTTGTATTGACTTGAATAATTTTCTTTTAAGTCCTAGGCTATGAGCAAATTTCTCATCTTACAAAGAGGTTCTTGACAATCTCTTGATCACAATTTCCCTAAAAAAGAAATTAGTAGAGCATTGAGTCGATTAATCCTAATTAGTTTAAGGAATACAAAAAATTGGTTGGAACAAATCATAAAAAATGTTGATGCATTTTGTTTATATTATTACATATTTAAGCAAGATGTTAGAAATTAAATGGGAGATCAATAGTTTAATGATTGCTTTGTTGTGTTCATTGAAAAAGATGTAGCTAATAGCATTGATAATAAAACAATCTGAAAGTTCAAATAGTGTATACAACACTATGAATATTTAGACCCCCAATTTACAAATTACCAATTCAAGCTTAATACCAAACAATTAATATGCAGAAGATGAACATAAGCTTATAACAGAATTGATAAACAATCTAAATCAAATAGAATCACATTCACAGCAGAAATTAAATGGCAAAGATCGAGGGAAGAGAGATGCAAACACAAGGACAACACATGATGTGTTATCGAAGAGAAAACTGAAGCTCTCTGCGTAAAACCTCTCAGCCGTCCTCTAAGTGGTAAATAATCCACTAAAAAATGTAGTTGGGATACATGAACAACAGAAGACCTCCAAGCCTAATCTATCCAGTGTACCTAAGCCCTCCAAGCTCCTACTCCAACGAGGTTACGCCGAACTTATTTCTTCTTTAGCTTACCAGATTTCGCTATAAATCATAGCATCAACCAATATGAAATTGGTCCTTTCCTAACTGCTTCCCAAGCACCAAATGACTTTCTCACAGATGTGGGTATGGTGAGAAAAAGGTTTTGGTAATGAACCTCTCAAGGATATAACAGTGGAGAGGGTGAGAGTAGAGAAATTTGAAGAGTCTCTATGTGAAGATTGTGGATGAGTTAATCTTGTTTTTCTCTAGGGTTTCTCTCTCAATATTCTCTCTAGAAGCTCTTAATATTTCGTGGGTATGAGGGGTATTTATACTTGTGTGTGTTTGGAATGCGAAGAGTTAGTTTTTCCAAAACAGAGCTAGCTGGCGGCTTGACCTCGTGACTTGACTAAGCCGTGAGTTCAAGCTGCGAACTAACTTAATGGCCAGTCCGGACTTTTTATCCTGTAGTACTCCAGCTGGCATGACGCTTCAACTGCTCCGCATGCTTGACACATGTGCAACTTCTGCTGGCTTGAAAGCCGCGAGCTACCCGTGAGGTCCAGTCGCGAGTCCCTGCTACTTTGCACAAACTTGAGCATTTCTTCACACTCTCTCACACACTACCCTTACATGATTCCCACATAAATATAGGGTTACTAATTGCTAAAATACAAGCAAATTTGGCACGGAATAAAGCTAACGAGATGGTTGATTAAATTCAACCTTACACAATCATACAATGATTTCAAAATATGAAAACTCATAGAAAGAAAATTTAAAACTTTATATATTTTGTGGGTTTTTTTTTTTTTTTTGTGATGTTAGTATATTAAAAATTTATTTTTATTAAATTTTTTTTAATTCAAGTTTTTTAATGACTACGCTGTAAAAATTCTTAGAGCTTACATTGGAAGGAAATTATAAAACTTAACGTATTTAAGTTTTTTTTTTTTTTTTTTGCATAGATTATTTAATAAATTCAAGTTTACTTTTTATTATATATATATATATATATTTATTTATTTATTTATTTATGTTTCTTAATAATCTCCTAAAAAAATTTGAGAGCCATCCTAGCTAGCATATATATATTTTTAAAGACAGTAGCTTTCTATTGTTTTTCTCTCTTTTTTTATGTTTTTAAATTCAAGTTATAGAATTATCTCTCTCTCTCTCTCTCTCTCTCTCTCTCTCTCTCTCTCTCTCTCGTTGATTTGAGCAACTCAACCCAAATCTTTGATATCGTTTAGAAGAACTCCGAAATGTCTCTTTTGATCAACCTCGCCTCCAACACAGTCATTATCAGCACAAATTAATCACAGCATGGGAGGGTTCGAAGTAGATTTGTTGCTTATACCAAGCATGTGAAGAGGAAGAGTACTGCTACTGCCTACACATTTTTCACAGACATTTTTAAATTGATACTCTTAGGCCTTAGCTTAACCAGGACTTGAGTACAAACTTGGTGTGTTGTTTATGTTATATTTATGTGTTTTGGGTGTGGATTTTTATGAGTTTTTTTCTTCTCTTTGTTCAAGTCTTCAAGCTCATGACTCTCCTAAGGCTCAGCCGTGGGGGTGTGGACAATTTTGTTTTTGTCCGATTAGTTAGCTGTCATGTTATCGATAAAATTCTTTGTGATAAGGTTTCTGAAATCGAATCAATCTATTCTGAAATGAATGGATAGATAATTTGATCACGTTATTAGTGAGTTAAATAGATGCTATATGGTAATGAATAATATCACATCCACAGTAAATCCTACGACCTATGTGGCAAATTCTTACAGGTTATAATTTAAGTACACTATTTTTTCTCTACAAATAACAACTTGTAACTTAGGATTTGTTGTAAAATTATTGTAAAAATATTGTGAATGTAGTATTTTTTATATTGTAATACTTAAAATTTGTTAAATATTGACAATGTGCCAAAATCCGATTCACTTAATTCAAAATGAATAGATAGGATTTTATAAATTCTACCGCATAGTTATACTAAAAACTCTAGAGAATCTTAATACATAATTTGTAGTAAAATTTTAAAACTAAAATTTTTATAAACTATTGATGTGATGAGTAGTTATTGGTAAGTGAAAAAGTGATATTAACGGTAGATCCAGATGGGAACTAGTAAAAATTGGCCACAATAATAGTTAGTAAAAATGTTGTAATATAATTTATGATTGTAGCATTACTTATATTATTTTTTAAGGTGTAATGCTAGAGATACAAAATTTTTAACAAACTGCTGATGTGGTAAATGATTATTAGTAAATGAAAAAATTATTTTAGTTGTGAGCCTAGATGAATATCAGTAAAAAGTTGGCCATAAAAAAATTTTGTAAAATATTGTAAAATAGTTTGTAGATGTAGCATTATTATTTTTTTTATTTTTTTATTTTTCTTAAAGTAATCGTCCTCCCTTCCCTCAGGATTATGCTCGAGTTTCCCAAATTTGTATTTGTAGTGACGAAAATAATTTCCTCACTAATTTTCGTCACTAAAAATACATTTTGTTGTAGTGCTTATTGATCTAGATTGAGAACATGGAAATTGCCCATTACCTAAAAATAGTATAAATATGAGAGAGAGAGAGAGAGAGAGAGAGAGAGAGAGAGAGAGAGAGTCAACACCTCAAGTCAACCACAAATGGAATGGAAGAACGTGATCCAATTATAGAAAAAGAATTACAAAGAGACATTATTATTCATACGTGCATGGAACTCATGCTGAATTAAAGAACAAGGTTTTCGGACTCGGACTGTTCATTGAACCGTAAAAGAAAGAGTTTCAAATTTTTTAAAGTTGAACCGAGGTTGAACCGGGATCGAACCATGATGACGTTATAATTAATTTAATAATTATTTAAATATAAATAAATATATTAAATTAGTATAAATAGAAAAATTAAATTAAATGACCTAATTAAATATAGAAATCTATCTTTCAAATGTATTTTTTCATATCATAATTTTCACAGTTATGTTACAAAACCATACTTAAGTTATTATATCATAACTTTCAGTTAAGTTATGATATTTTTTTTTTTCATTTTAACCCATTATTATATCTTGGATATTTTTTCCTAATCAGCTCGAATCAAATTGGTTCAATTCACTCAAAAGTTCTCAACATACTTTAGCAATTTCATATTTTGCACATGTAATGGAAATGCTTTTTGGGCTAAACAAAGAAACATTGGGCCTTGTGATTTAACTTAAAAGAAAACCAAAGTTGTTGTAATTGTTAGGTTCTTTGGGCCCAACATAAATAGCCCATTAGACATTAGTTGTGAATTGATGTGATGATACACTTGAAGCCTTCATTCTTCTTCGACAGTACACTAACTAGCACGACACATGGAGTCTCTTGTCTTGGTGGGCGAACAGACCAATAAAGCAAACTAGCCTCATCACACGCGCTTCGCGCGTGCGATGAGTCTTTTTTTTTGTTTTGTTAGTGGTCCTATTTTGTAGAAAAAAACTGTGTTTTTTTATTTTATATATATAATTTTTATTTTGAAAATTTAATTTATAAGTAAATAAATCAATTTGAAAATTAATAGGAGGGTGTTCCTATTTTTTAGACAATGTTTTAGTGAGAGTTAGAGTTACATTTTTACCGGATTGTCCTTTAGTTTTGTTTCTACTTAAACATAGGGATGTAAGGGTATTTTTGAACTAAAAACGAGGAATCCAAACAGGGAAAACCCTTTAAATAATAGTATAGATAAATTATAATTTTTCACTAGCCTCATCACACGCACTTCGTGCGTGCGATGAGTCTTTTTTTTTTTTTTTTTGTTAGTGGTCCTATTTTGTAGAAAAAAAACTGTGTTTTTTATTTTTTATATATAATTTTATTTTGAAAATTTAATTTATAAGTAAATAAATCAATTTGAAAATTAATAGGAGGGTGGTCTTATTTTTTAGGCAATGTTTTAGTGGGAGTTAGAGTTACATTTTTACCGGATTGTCCTTTAGTTTTGTTTCTATTTAAACGTTGGGATGTAATAGTCTTTTTGAACTAAAAATGAGGAATCCAAACAGGAAAAACCCTTTAAATAATAAAATAGATAAAGAAAAGTAAAGAGTATTAATATAAAATGGAAGTGCTCAACTTCGAAGAATGCGTTGGCAGCACCTCCTCCACGCAAAGTGCTTCAAAGTTGACATTTTACAGTTCAAAACTTCTCCTTACTTGTTTCTTTGAAAGTTTTAGATGTAGTGCTCAAGACCTCAAGTGAATTTCTATTCTTCTCTTCACTAGAGCATCCTCCACCGTGTGCTTGTGAATTTCTATTCTTTTCTTCCTTCTTCCCCCCTTTTTTTTGGGTCAACAACTTCTTTCATTTTCTTTATCTCATGTTGCCCTCTCTTCTCTATCACTTGAGAAAAAAGATCCAAACTTTATGGAGAGACACGCAATGGAAGATCTAGAGCAGAAAAAGAAAAATGTAAAGAGTAATAGAGAGACACGCAAGAAGGAGGTTCAACAAATTTTTTTTTTTTTTTTAATGCTTTGATTTGAACCGTGAAAACCGTGAACGGTTTTTAGACCCGGGCGGTTCAATCGCGGTTCGAACAATTTCATGCTTTTTATGCATAGAACGGTTCTCAAGGTTAAAAAAACTGGATTGATGAAAGGGTCATGGTTAACCGGATCGGACCGTACGGTCCGCGGGTCCGGTCCGGGTCTCAAAACCATGTTAAAGAAATGACAAATTTACATATTATCAACTCATTAAAATTAATTCATATATATATTTTGCACAAGAACATGCCAAAGCATCAATGTCCATCGAATTCAGCCTTTGTTTTATTCCCTCTTGTCTCAACCGGGTCGCTTTGATTGACACCAAACCAAAGTACATAATAATGAACCAAACCCAACGACAGTATTTGATTTCTTCAACAGCAACTATTCTTTTTTTAACAATGTATAATCTGCAAAACAAAACGGAACAAATCATTATTATAAATTAATGATGAGAGAAAGTAAAAGCAAAAGAAAGAAAAAAGAGAAAATGTCAAAAGTTAGAAATGAAAATAAAAAAGGGCTTCCATATAATATACTTACGTAAACCTCTAGCCAGTATACTTGAACTAGTAAGTGGGAGGTGGTGGAGATTTGTAGTAGTAGGAAGGTGGGGGTGGTGGGGATGGTGGTGGTGGTGACTTGTAAACATAAGGAGGAGGAGGTGATAGGAAAGGTGGTGGAGGTGACTTATAAACGTATGGAGGAGGAGGTGAAGGAGATGGGGGTGGTGGAGATTTGTAGACATAAGGAAGGGGAGGCAAGGGTGATGGTGGTGGTGGTGACTTGAAGACATAAGGAGGTGGGGGAGAAGGAGATGGAGAAGCATAAATGTAAGGCTTGTGATCGTCAGCAACTACATTGGTAGCTAATAAGATTTGTTAGGTTCTAAATACTTAGGTTTTTATGTATTTAGAACTCTAATTTGTATTGTTGGCAAACCATGATCAAAACAATGTGTTTAGTTTGTTTTAGACTTGCTCAAAGTTGGTTTATTGATGTAAATTTGGAATAAGTTATTGCAGGAATTAAAAAACAAATTCAGCCTATTTCGATCGATCGAAGCTTAGACTCGATCAATTGAAATTCGGGTCTGAACGTTTTTTTCTGTAGAATTCCAACTCAACTTTATTTTAATTAAAACGTTTTGGGTTTTCTAAATTGCCCTAGGTATAAAAGGCAAACCCTAGCCACGTTTTAGTGTTGCCCATATTGCGGTTTATGTGAATCTCTTATGAGATCTTTGAGGAGCTTTCTTTCACATAAATATAGAGTTTTCAAGGAGAAGAAGTTTTCTACACCTTGATGATCAATTCAGTTGTTGCCATTGAAGCCTAAGGAAACACAAGCGTGGGTGCTTGTATCTGGTGGTGAATCTAAGAAAGAAGGAGTCCGTGAATTGGGAGCTTGCACGTGGTCGTGTCAGTAAGTTCTACTGGTGGTGGAGGTGACTTGTAAACATAAGGAGGAGGAGGTGATGGGAAAGGTGGTGGAGGTGACTTTTAAATGTAAGGAGGAGGAGGTGAAGGAGATAGGGGTGGTGGAGATTTGTAGACATAAGGAAGGGGAGGCGAGGGTGATGGTGGCGGTGGTGACTTGAAGACATAAGGAGGTGGGGGAGAAGGAGATGGAGAAGCATAAATGTAAGGCCTGTGATCGTCGGCAACTACATTGGTAGCTAATAAGATTTGTTAGGTTCTAAAAACTTAGGTTTTTTATGTATTTAGAACTCTAATTTGTATTGTTGGCAAACCATGATCAAAACAATGTGTTTAGTTTGTTTTAGACTTGCTCAAAGTTGGTTTATTGATGTAAAGTTGGAATAAGTTATTGCAGGAATTAAAAAACAAATTCAGCCTATTTCGATCGATTGAAGCTTAGGCTTGATCAATCGAAATTTGGGTCTGAATGTTTTTTCTGTAGAATTCCAACTCAGCTCTATTTTAATTAAAACGTTTTGGGTTTTTTAAATTGCTCTAGGTAGAAAAGGCAAACCCTAGTCACGTTTTAGTGTTGCTCATATTGCGGTTTATGTGAATCTCTTGCGAGATCTTTGAGGAGCTTTCCTTTACATAAACTTAGGGTTTTCAAGGAGAAGAAGTTTTCTACACCTTGATGATCAATTTAGTTGCTGCCACTGAAGCCTAAAGAAACACAAGCGTGGGTGCTTATATCTGGTGGTGAATCCAAGAAAGAAGGAGTTCGTGGATTCGGAGCTTGCACGTGGTCGTGTCAGTAAGTTCTACTGGTGGGTAACAATAAGAAGTTGAGCGTGGGGGCTTGTAAGTCTTATTGTATGAACTTCGATTCTTTCAAGATAGTGCATTCAGGTTTACCTTGAGGATAGCTAGGTTAAATCTTCCCCAGGTTTTTACCGGTTTGGTTTTCTGGGTGATCATATCTTTGCGTTATTTATATTTCTGCTGCTTTATATGATATGATTGTTTGATTGTGTTAACTTAGTTTTTGAATAATTTGACTAAGTAACAACTTGGTTAATTACATAGGTTAATCCAATTGTGTTTTTTAGGGGTCTAAAAACTAACAAGATTAGTGCCCATGCATAGACTAGGTGAGGCCAAAGATTGGCCATTTTTTGAGCAACACTAGAGAAGTCTCAACGCTTTGGTGACTTCTATGGCTTAGAAAAGATTTAAGACTAGTTTGTGAGTGAAAACTGAGACAAGGCTCACACTTTATATAGCCATCCCTTCAATGAGTAATTCATTTGTTTAATATTATAGGATGCTTCCAGCCTAACTAATTATGAATTAACCCATTAATAAAATTTTAAAAGTTCCGTACCTTTTTTGTAATTGAAAATAGAGGCCAATGGATCCCAGTAGCTTCTAAATCTATCTGTACTTATGCTCTGAAATAGTCCAGATGAACAATAAGGAAAAAAATATATACGACTATATTACTATTTGATCTGGTTTTAGAAGAAACTTTCTACCGTTGTTAAAGTCTTTGGTTGGTATTTTAATGAAAATTATAATGAAGATTGGGACCATTTAGACTAATAAAATATTGGCATCGATCTTGGAATTTTGAACATTCTCTTACTAGTGTTGCAGAAAGAGTCATATATGATTGTTTCAGACCAAGCGCAAGCAAAAACTCAGTGGCAAACTATCCTAGCAATATTAATTTCCTGGTCCGTGTTATTATAATTAGCACCAATATCACGCGTAGACCATATGTAAATGATGTCTACTATACGTTATTGATCAATTTCTGGACAGCTGCTTCTTCTTAATTAATTCATTTTTTTATAATAAAATTTTCATTAAAAAAAAAAAACTAATTAATGGTTTGTATCATTGTAAATGTATGTTGGCCAATTCTTATGGGTGCTCATCTGAGCCCATTACTAACATCATTTTTTTCACTTACCAATAACAACTCACCACATTAATAGTTTGTAAAATAGTATTTTTCTCTAACATTTTCCATAAGTTTTTGGTCAAAGACAATTAAGCTATGAAATTAATGGAATGAAAATTGATGTATATTTGTTGGGAAATTTAGACCCTGGTTAATAGAATTAACAAGTTTTAAAGTCAAGTTGTTAATTAGATCTATTATAAATAATTCTTGATCAAACAAACAAATATCAATATCATGCATAGCGGAAATAGAAAATAAGAAAAAATATGATGACTCAATAAAACTAAGGAAACAAACTAGTATCACAGTAAAAAACCTGGGAGAAAACCCTCCCAAAAAGCAATCCACCATAGTAAATTAAGAGAAGTTTAAAATCCAGTACAAAACCTTTGTCCCTAAACTCTACAATCCCAGTAGATGAATTTACAGCAAAAACTTTCTACCGCTTCAGAATCTCTAAACTCTCTAATATATGAACGCTCCACCCATAATCACAAATGAAACCTCCAATTTACTTCAAGAACCTCTTGAAGGTTTTCTTCACAGCAGCAAGTCTATGATGGTTACTTTGACTTCAGCTTCTTCACCAATATATTTTCAGATTTTCTTTGAAACTTTTAGGTATAGTGAAATAGAGAAAACTTGGTTACAAAACCCTAGTCACATAAACAGAGTGCTTCTCTCTCTCTAAAAAAGTCTCTTAATAGATGACTTATAATGTCCTTTAAATATCGGTTCAAATAGATCTCAATTCGAGTTTCAAACAAATAAGTTATGGGCTTTTTCACATTGTTGATTTTTGCCAATTTGCAAAGCTCAATGTATTGAGGTAGTATTGAGCTTGTATCGAGGAGGTAGTAGGTTTTGAGGAGGTATCGAGCTTCTATCAAGATACATGTTGAAAATGTGCTGGAAAAACACTTTTCTTTAGCAAACTTTGCGTCTTCAATTACAACTTTAAGACACATCAAAACTCAATAAAAGATACATAATTTGACATGGTTTAACAATATCAAAACACCTAACCCTCACAGTATTAAAAACTTTTATTACTTAGATTTGATGTATAATAAAAATAGGTGTAAATGCACTTTTAGTCCCTACATTTTTCACTTTTTCCATTTTGGTCCCTACATTTTATTTTTACTACTTTTAGTCCTTAAACCAATTAATGCTTGACATTTAGGTCCTTTCTATCACCCAACTAACAGCAAAAGCTGACGTGGCTGACAGCGAAATAAAAAAATAATATAATCACATACATTAATTAATTAAATTAAAAATAAATATTAAAATAAAATAAAAACTCATTAGTTTTGTAAAATATATGTTATTTGATTTCAGTCCTAAGTCTTAGGACCGAAGTAGACCGAATGGGACAATTAGACCAAAATAGACTAAATTGGATCGAATTGATTGATTAGATCCAAATGGACTTAAGTAGTCCGATTACACTTTAATGTAACTAATCCCCAATAATTCTCCACTTGTCGGGCCATTAGTCTAGTCCACCTTAGTCCAAAATTCTAAAGACTATAACTCTCCAAGTCTTTGCATGTTTCAAACAATTAAAAAAGATTTAGTGAAAACCCACACAAATTAAAATTTAATGAATGAATAATTTAGAGGATTTACTCATGTATCATCTAATTTTAACTTTAAATAATAAGGTCATAAATAAATGAATTTTTTGTTGGCCTTTTAGACCAATCATTGTTATTGAATTTATATTTTGAAAATTCCACTAATAGATTACATGTTTTACAATTTTATATGTTCTTAATATATATACTAATTTTCCTGTCAATTAAATGTTATTTACCATTCAATCTATAAACTCAAATTTTATGCATTATTTATATATTTTTTATAATCATTTTATGATTATTTTAAATTACAAAGACTTGAATTTAAAATTTTGATTAATGACATGACTGTTAATCTTTGACTATTTTGAAATTTTACAAGCATGGAAACTATACGAAAATAATATAATTCAATGGTGAATATTTCAAAATTCACATCCAATTAAATAATATTATACAGTGTAATTCATATATATATTTGAAGAAAAAGAAACAAATGATATAAAAGTTAAAATTGACCTGAAAACGTGATGGCCACACGTTCAGTCTTGCATGGTTAATAGAGGGACCTGGATAAGAATAGCCTAATTGCTACACCTACTTGTCCAGATTGCAACTCTGCAATCAGCATTAAGCAATTATTATACAGTCCCAAATTTCAAGACTATAGCTTTCCAAAGTCTTTGAGAGTTCCAAGCAATGACCAAAGACTTGTAAAACGTTTACAGTAGGTCTACTAATCTAAACCACACATTTTCAAGGGTCATTTTAGCAAGAATAGTCATATTTCGTTTTCAAGTCTTTTGGTCTTTGCTAGGAGCTTCCACAAGAATAGTCATATTTCGTTTCCAAGAATAGTAATATCTACTCATTGATGAAAAATAAATGGATGACATAAAACTTTTTAGAGAACATGGTTGTTACACGTTCAATCTGGCTTAATTATAAAAGGGACCAGAATAACATGATTGCTACATGTTTAACGTTTGCCACACATTCAGTTTTTAACTCTGCAATTTGCATCAAAGAAAATTCTTAATTATATAATCCAAAATTCCAAGACTATAACTTTCCAAGTCTTTGGATGTTCCAAATAATGACCAAAAACTTGGTGAATTGTTAATAGGATTAAAGTCTTCTAATTGTGTCATACATTTTGAAGGATGAAGGAATTTGCCAATTCTGGCAGGTCAATGAGTAATTATAGTGCTATTATTTTCTCCCAACCAAATTTTAAGAGATGAAGCAACTAATTAAACTTTTTTTAGCTGATAATAAAAATATCCCCTTAAGGCCCCCCCCCCCCTTTTTGTTTTTTAAGATACAATAGAAATTCAACTTCTACATTGGTACAAATTTTAAGAGATAAAAGCTATTAATTAAAATTTTTAGCTGATAATTTTGAAAACTTAACTTTTTTTTCTTACTAATAAAATATTACATACATTTAATCATTTAGGAAGGAAAATTATGTTCGGTGAGTTGGCATGAGCTAGAGCCGTACAGACCCTCAATAAAATGAGAAAACAATAGTGACACGTACTTAAATTAGTAAAAATGAGGAATGATAAATTGATAATCTCAGAAAGAGGTAAGTTACTTTACAGCTATATTAAACCAAACCGTTATGCATTTTTTTCATAACAAAAAAAAAAGGAAAAAAAGAAAAGAAAAGAGAGACAATAAAAATGTTCATCAATTATTATTCTATGTTATCTTTGTTTTTCTTTTTTTAATTTTATTTTATTGAATCTAATTGTAACCAAGTGTAATGTTGGCTCCGCCACTGCACACATGAGATTGGAAATACAACTCCAAATTGGACCCTCCTGAACTTTATGTTCAACTTTCATTGCTTGAAGCATTCCCAAGTTGTAGGTAATGGGCACCTATATTCCTGATGGCAGATATCTTTCATTCAACCAGCATGGTTAATGGAGGGACCCGGATAAGGATAGCCTGATTACTACGCCTACACGTCCAGATTGCAACTCTGCAATCAGCATCAAGCAATTATTATACATACAGTCCAAAATTTCAAGACTACAGCTTTTCAAAGTCTTTGGGAGTTCCAAACAATAATGACCAAAGACTTGTGAAACTATAACATGTTTGAGGAAAACAGAAGTGCTATAATCAGTACTACCTAAATCCACTAAGAGAACCTGCAAAATTGGTACAAGATTCTAAAAACTTCCTGCTGTAGCATAATATTGTCACAGAAGAAGTGTAACATAAAAATTTTCATGTTCACCACGAGATTATTTATGTACTACTAGAAGATCTCGCACTACAGGGGAAAGATACTCTCCTAGGATTCTACCAACATAATAAAAAAAAGTGACTCCATAATTTTTTTTTTATTTTTTTTAATGTTACTGATATTTAAATGTTAACAAAATGAGTAAGTTTAATTAATTTGAGAGTAATTAATCCTGTGTTTGATGAATTAGGGAAACAAAGAAGGGTTCTTAAGCATTTTTCAAAGGAAGTAAATTACTTTCAAATGATAATGAATATTAAAATTTAGTTGCCTTGATAAAACAGTATTTAATTTTTTGTTGAATGGCATGGAAAGATCAGTCTAAAATGACAACTTTTCTAATAATCTTCCGCTATTTTAATATCCCAATGTGTCCCATTCCCATATGGGTTCATTCATCTACCTATGGGGATTGCAGTTGCAGAGGAATGTTTCTTAGAGTACTGAAACAGCTACAGTTTGGTTTTACCGATTTAGCCGATTCTTCTTGCGTCTTCTGGTTTTATTTCTTCAACGTATTCTTCTTCATCTGTGAACTTGCACGTAAGTAATTCTAAGTTTTGTCCATTTGCAGGAAAACAAAGACAGTGAGCAAAGAAGTAGAAATTGGGAAACCTAACGGACTGGATTAAGCAGGCCAAATTGAGTTTTTTACTCCACGTCAGCACAAGTTTTTTTTAATTTTTTTTAATTTTTATTTTTTATGAGACTCGAGTGTTTAAAACTCGATTTACATAGCAAACTCGAGTTTCATGAACTCGAGTTTCAAAAAAGTGGTATTTTGCTACTTATTTTGCAAACAGTGGTATGTTGCTAATAATTTCCACGATAAGTGGTAAATGGCCGATTTTGAGGGATTAAACTTTGGTCAGAGTGCAAATAATTTTCTTTCAGAAATACCCTTAAGTTATTACTATTTGTTATATAATGGAGAACCTTTTTCTAAATATGTATACATCCATATTTAATATTTTAATAACAACTAATTGGGGAGAGTTGGCTTAGGGGTTACAACTAAGAAAAATTTAATTAGTTGCTTTATTTCTTAAAACTTTTATGAAAGAAAATGATATCATTCATTTTTTAATTTATTGATACGCCAGACTCTTTCAACTTTCATGAAGACATGTGACACCATCGGAAGTCTTTTTTTTTTTTTTTAGGGAAATACCATTAGAAAACTTAAATCCTATTTGCGTTTTAACAAGTCTTTTGATCATTCTTTGGAACTTCAAAAGACTTTGAAAATTCAAGTCATGAAATTTTTTTTTCTTTGGTCACTTTAGTCTTGGAATTTTGGACTATATTAGAATTGTTTGATGCAACTTGCAAATTTATAGACAAAACGTGTGGCAATTGATTAAACATGTAGCAATCATGTTATCTGAATAAGTTTTATATCATCCTCTCTTTTTGCTCAAATTAATTAATAAAAATGATTTCATGATTAAATATGCTCATTTTTCCCTGTAATAATCAAGCAATTCATTTTTACATAATACATTTAATTACAAACGGTACTTAGAAGTTGAAGCTGTGGGAGGAAAACAAGCAAGATCAAAATGATGTCTTCCAACTTTAGTTAACAAAATTATCAAAACGATGTCACTCAACTTAAATGAATCCTCATTGAACCAAAACATTACCATTTACATTAACTATACGGTATCGTTTTGTAGTTGAGCTGGAATATGACCGTTAGAAACATAGCTGTTAGAATCTCTTTTTTCTAATCTCCTTTTTCTATTCTTCTATCAATTACACTACTTTGTATTCAGGGGTCATCCTAATCCTCTTCCAACCTTTAAATAAGACTAATATATATATATATATATATATATATATATATATATAAACTTAATTTTTTTTATTTAAAATATTTAAAACTCTCTTAATATAGTCAAGAAGAAAAAATCTTATATGTACTACATAGCCTTATAGTTATTCTTTTTTCTTTAAAAAAAAAAAATTATTTATAGATAATGAAATGAAATACTAATGCAACTTCTCAAATAAATGTGTCAGATTTTATATATTGTTGTTTAGCTTTAGTTTCTTGTTTGTTGCTTTTGACTCAATCTTTCATGAATGTGTGTATGGGAGAAAAAACAAATAGCACTACTCTTTCTATATCCCCCAAATTCATTCAACCATGAAAGCTCATGCTGGTTAATAGACAAAGATCCCAAAGACTTAGTGAAATGAAAGCAGGTTGAATGAAAGATATCTGTCATCAATTTGTATGCTAGAAAACAAGATACAACTATTCTTACTATAAGGCATAATGAAAGATATATGTCATCAATTTGTGTGGAAGAAAATAAAATACAATTATTCTTACAAAAAGCCATTGAAAACATGTGGTATAGGTTAGATTTCCAGTTAATGCTTCATAAGTTTTTGGTCATTGTTTGGAACTCGCAAAGACTTTGGAAAGATGTAGTCGTGGAAATTTGGACTATATAAGAATTGTTTGATACTGATTGCATAATTACGGGTATAATGTGTAGATATTATGTTATCCAGTTCCCTCTATTATTCATGCTAGATTGAACATATGGTATATGTTAGATTTTCTAGTTGATACTTCACAAGTTTTTGGTCGTTGTTTGGAATTCGCAAAGACTTTGGAAAGTTATAGTCTTGGAATTTTGGACTATATAAGAATTGTTTGATACTGATTGTAGAGTTGCGAAGACAATGTGTAGATATTATGTTATCTGGGTCCCTCTATTATTCATGCTAGATTGAACGTGTAGCAATCAAGTTTTTGGGTCAATTTTACTTTTATGTCATTTGTTTCTCTTTCCTCAAATATTTTATTATTAAAAAAAATTGGTATGCTTACAATGATAGAGAGTTCAACAAAAATTATTTATTTATAATGATATTATTTAAGATTAAATTTATAATTAAATTTTCATGATAATTTGGTAGTTATAATGGGAAATGAGGAATTTGAAACATGTATAATTCTGTAAAAACACCACAACGTAGTACCGGTTATGCTACAAGACTTTTGTCTCAACAATGGGATTCAATTCCCATCTTTGTACTTATGATTTTGACGTTGAATTAGAGATCTGAAATTTGAACCCGCTTATACTAAAAATTGATTGTTGTCTTAGTCTAATGATAAGAGCAATTATCATAAAGTGGACGTCATAAATTGAAATTTTATTCATTTAAAAAAAAAAATCTAGATATCAATTACACATGGAAACTAATTAATTTAATGTCATTAAATAATTTTAAGATATTACACAGAAGGGAAAAAAACTTGACTCACTCAACTCACCGAGATTAACCTAGTTAATCCAGTCGGTTTAGTTTCCCAATTTCTACTTCTACGTTCACTGTCTATGTTATTCCATTTCCCTCTCATTCCTGCCTCCAAATGGACAAAACCGATAGAATTAATGGCAAGTTCATGGATGAAGAAGAATACGTTGAAGAAATATAAGTAGAAGACGCAAGAAAAATCAGCTAAAAGCCAATTGTAGCTATTTCAGTACTCTAAGAAACATTCCTCAGCAACTGCAATCCCCATATGTAGATGAATGAATCCATATGGGACACATTGGGATAGAACTTTTTTCTTCTTCTTCTGGTACATAGAGATTAAAATAGAGGAAGATTAATAGGATAAAATAATCTAGAAGAAGGTGCATGCGCCTCTATGCATGAAAGAAAACGTTAGAAGAATTGTATTTTAGTAATTGGATCAGTTGGTCAGATTTTTCCATGCCATTCAACAGAAAATTATATACTGTTTTATCAAGGCAACTAAATTTTAATATTCATTATCATTTTAAAGTAATTTACTTCCCTTAAAAAATAAGGATTGTGCAGATAGAGAAATCTAATACAAATTTGTGGTTTATATATGCTTTTCATTCTGTGATGTATTTTAATTTCTTCAGTATTATGCCTAACCTGGCGTATCTTCTTAGTCTTTTTAAACGATTTTGACTGCTTGGTGAGCAAGTGAAGTGGAGATTTGGTTTGTTTGCTTGTATATGGTTTTACTTCTCAACTCTTTTTGAAAATCTTGATAGAATCTAATGGGTTTCATTATGCTCTGTTACTAGATTGATATCTGTGGTACAGTGACTCAGGAGTTTGATGCAGGACTTGAATGTTCTTGGCATAATGAATCTGTCTGAAAGGCTTCTCAGGATCCGTCTAGACAGATCCATTAGGTACGGAACATTTCAAAAAGTTCTCCCCTAAACTTTTTTGTCTTTCGTTAAGCTCTTCTATCATCTTTCCCTTCTATACCTCAAAGCATATTGTTTCATTCAATAAAACTTGATAATTTATTTTCTTCTCATACATGCAGCCTTTTGTCTGTAAGTTTATTCATTCAATAATTAATTTTTTTTTTTTTTTTATAAGTAATAAAATTTCATTGAAATAAAAAGAGAGAGACACCCAAGTACACAGGGAGTATACGGGGGGAACAATCAAGAGCGAACATTACAAAAATCAAGTAAATCCAAAATAGAAGAAAAAGGATGGTTCCTTTTTCCTTCTTCCAACTCTCCACTCGTTGGGAGCTCATTTTTTTAAAATAGAGACTTATGTTCATTTAAAAAAATCCTATGGTTAAAGAGAAACACAAGAAATCTTGTGGTTATTTTTCAGAATTGCTATCTATAGAACCTGACATCTTGGTTGTATTTTGGGGACAAATTTACGATAACCCTTTAGCAACAATAGTGTGGGGGCAAATATTGTCTAAGAAAAACGATATAATACATCCAAGTTATTTATTTTCTGTTTGTCTTTTGTGTTAACCTTATTCTTCCATTATTACTTTGTGTAATATTCCCAACACATATTGCTGTGTATTGACCATGGAATCCGATTTAAAAGTCATGTTTAAAAATGTGATTAAATATTAGAAATAAATTTCATCTATTTATTGCTTTGACAATGTGCTTTCCAAAAAAAAAAATCTAATCAATGTTAAATAGTTACTTAGACTTACCACTGCACACCCTTAGTGCGATGGTCACTCCACAAGTATAAGTGTTTGTGGAGTGTGGGAGGCAAAGGTCGGAATTCAAGTCTCTATGAGAGATTCACACACATATACCTTTAGATTAGGTTAAAGTAAAATTTCTATCTTATATAAAAAAATAAAAAAATTAATTAGGTACTTAGACTTTTTTTTTTGGAAGGTTAAACTTGTTAAACTTGGCAGTATATAATCAGTATAAATAACAATTCCCAAATACAAGGATTAAAATGAGTTTAATAAGGAAATATATATTATAATAAAACTAATAAGGCACGCAATTTATTGTTTAAAGTCCCATTAACTTTTAAAAAGTATCATAATAAACTAATATTGACTTAACCAACTCATTATGTGAAAAAGAAATGTTATTTTATTATTATTAAAAAAAAAAAGAAAAAGAAAAAAAAGAGTCAAGTAATCCCCGTACCCAACCCGTCAAATTCAGGTGTAGGAAATACCCATACTTAATACCCGAATTTTCTATTGGGTAGGGTAAAAGCTGAAAACTTTGGGTCGGGTTGGATAGGGTATCCACTACTCGATGGCCATCCATTTCACAAGTAAAGACTCATCCATTATGAAATTCGACCACTGCATTCTATCAATGTGAAAAAGAAATAGTTTTCATATATGATTCGGGAAGCAGTAGCCTCATTTGTGTTTCTAGCCCAAATCGACCAGACAAAATACTCATAATTTGAATTTTTTTATTCTTCCCAAAGATTTTTTTTTTTTTTTTTAAATAATTGTTTGTAATTTTGTATAAACATAAACTATCCTTGGGTGATGTTTTTCGATGGGGCCGCGCGACAAGAAGAATTTGGTGCTGGGGTTGTTTTCATGTCGCCACAGAAATAAGTGTTACCATTCGCCTTTGTGCTTAGTGAACCATGTTCAAACAATGTTGCTGAGTATTAAGCCCTTATTGTTGGCCTCCAAATGGCCCTCGATATGAAGATCTCATACTTAGAAGTCTATGGCGATTCCAAGTTGGTAATCAATCAACTTTTGATGCACTATGAAGTTAAACATGAGGGTTTGATTCCTTACTTTCAGATGGCTAGGTGACTAATTGAGAAGTTTGACGGAGTTTCCTTGGAGCATATCCCCAGAAACGAGAATAGGATGGCAGATGCTCTAGCCAATCTAGCCACCACGTTGGCTCTGTCAGAGGGTGAAAAGGCAATTGTCCCTGTCTGCAACCATTGGGTGCTCTCTTGCATGGAGGAATATTCGAGTGAGACAAATGCCATATCAATATCTATAGTGGAGGATGAGGATTGGCGCCACCCTTAATTGATTACTTGGAACATGGTAAGCTACCCGAAGATCTCCGCCACAAGACTAAGGTACGATGAAGGGCGCCTCGTTTTATACACTACAAGGGCACATTATACAGGAGGTCTTTTAACGGTCTATTATTACTATGTCTTGGCGAGGAAGAAGGTGATCAAGCCACATAAGAAGCTCATTCGGGAGTGTGTGGCACCCATCAGTTTGGCTCCAAATAGTATCATCGAATAAAATGAATGGGTTATTATTGGCCCACCATGGTCAAGGATTGTATGGACTATGCAAAGACATATGAAGCATGCTAGCTTCATGCAAACTACATCCATCAACCGCCGGAGCCCCTGCACCCTACGGTTGCGCCTTGGCCTTTTGATGCATGGGGACTTGATGTTGTAGGGCCATTGCCTAAGTCACCGGGGGGTCACTTGTAAATATTAGCTGTGATTGACTATTTTTCTAAATGGGTGAAAGCCATACCTCTTAGGTGTGGTGAACTTCATCCGGACTCACTTGATCTATCGATCTGGTATCCCTTGCTATATCATCACGGATAACGGTAAGCCATTCTACAATAGTTTGGTGACCTAACTACGCGAGAATTTTGAGTTCAAGCAATACAAATCATCCATGTATAATGTGCCAGCCAATGGTCTTGCTGAGGCTTTCAACAAGGCGCTTTGCAATTTGTTGAAAAACGTAGTAAAGCGCTCGAAGAAGGATTGGCATGAAAAGATTGGAGAAGCTTTATGGGCATACCGAACAACATACAGGACACCCACACAAGCCACTCTGTATTCATTAGTATATGGCGTTAAAGCAGTCCTACCTTTAAAGTGACAAATTCCATCACTTCGAATTGTTATCCAAGAAGGGCTCACAAATGAAGAAAATGCGCGTTTAAGACTCGAAGAGTTGGAAGCACTTGATGAAATGGGATTGGAAGCTCAACAACGTCTTGAATGCTACCAAGCGCGGCTTTCACGAGCGTTCAACAAGAGAGTCCGACCTCGATCTTTCCAAGTAGGGGTCCTAGTACTTGCAATGTGAAGACCCATTGACATCTCTCACAAGACTGGGAACAAGTTCACATCAAAATGGGATGGCATCTATGTCGTGCAGGAGGTCTACATTAATGGTGCTTACAAGATACACTAATGGTGCTTCAAGAGATACTCTCTTGAACTATGTTATGACTTGATCCCTTTTGGGTATGTAGGTAGCTTGGTATTCGCTACTAAGTTCAGTTACATATGTACTTAAAAAGAAAAAAAAATTAATAATAAGCCCTTTGAAATACGTTATGACTTGATCCTTTTTGGGTATGTAGGCAGCTTGGTATTCGTTACTAAGTTCAGTCACATATGTACTTCAAAAGAAGAAAATAATAATAATAAGCCCTTTGAACTACGTTATGACTTGATCCCTTTTGGGTACGTAGGTAGCTTCGTATTCGTTGCTAAGCACAGTCACATATGAAAAAAAAAATAGAAAAGAAAGGAAAAGAAGGAAGGAGCAAACATTGATTTGGAGATAAATGAATTTTTATTAATAAAGAGATAGGTGTTGTTACACTGTAATGACTACATCAATGAAAAAAAAAGATTAACCTATCCAATCTAAATGCCTGAACTCCTCTTTACTAGTCTCTAGTAACTCTTGTAGCTCTCTAAGTTTTGTATCATCAGAAGCTTTTAAAGCTGGAGTAGCCTCAATCTTGGAAACCTCCTCTTTGATTTGAGAAATGATCACTTGTTGATGGGCTAGCTCTGCATTACAGAGGGTGCTTGATGCTGTAAACTCTGCCTTTTGCATTGAAAGTGACTCAAGTTCCTTCTTCAATTCGATCTCCCTAGTTAAGGCCTTGTCTGAGTTTGGCTTGATTGCAACTTTCTGATTGATCTTAATGGCTTCTGAGTCGAGGGCAAGAGTGAGATGATGCCGAGCATCGATGAGTTTCTGTTCCTTGACTTCAGACGCGATGCCTTGTGAAAGGGCATGATGGAGGGAAGAATATCAGTCTGCATCATCCATATATTTTGAAATACACTCTCTTAAAGGCGTTGCATCCACAACTTTTATTTGTGCGATAACTTGGAGGACCTTCTCAACACCATCCCTAAGTGAAGTCACAAAAGTTAAAGGGATTTTGATGACCTTCTCAATTAGGTCCCTTCCTAACATTTTTGCATGTTGTCGATCGACCTTCGAAATCAAATCATCAAGTTCAAACTTGGTGACAGTTGTAGTGACCAGGATGCTCGAACTACACATAATGGATTTATTTCGAGTCACGTCCCTTGAAGGCTTGTGAATGAGGTCAAAAGAAAGAGTGACATTAGTCTTCCCTGAATGCGATGGGTCAATTTTCTTAGTAGCCAAATCAAAGGCCGTTGGACCTTGAATGGAAAACTTACTTGTAGAAGGGCTAGGGGCAACTGGTGTACACTTCCCTCTTGCTCTTTTTGAAGGATAATTTTCATCATGCATTGGAAGAATACCAAGATCGTCATTCTCAAAAAGTTCTTGGATACTAGAAATAGCTTCAAGGTCATCGCTAAAGTAACAAAGGTCATTTAAGGGTTCAAGATCAAAATCATCAAAAAGAGAATTAAAACTCACTTGTGCACTACCACCAGAAGGGCCGGGAAGTAAATCCATATCGACACCATGGTCAGCTGCCTGGGTGACCCCTTCATGATCTAGATTCTTACTAGGATTATCCCTTTGCCTTTTATGTCTCCAGTGAGAATCTGAGTTGCCACTATTCTACTCGAAATCTGACACATCCTTACCCTTGGTCAGTTCCACGTCCTGAGGCGTTGAGACTATGCAAGAGGGTCCACGTTTAGGAGAATGTGCCTTGTCCATGCATGCTCTTCCTAAAGACTCATCGGTAGCCTCCGAAATCCCAAAAGATGGCTTCCCATCGCTTTGGCGCTTCACGGGTTCAATTACTTCATTGGGCTGTCTTATTTTGAGTTTTATCTTGCTTGGGTTAACATTCCCAATCGGTTGCTCAGTCCCACTTGAAAAGAAACCATTGGATCTTCTAGCCCACCAATTCATATAGTCCTTTGTACACAGAGCCCCGTGCTCAGATGGGCAGGCAGGGATCAAGAACTCTGAATTGGTAACAAGATGAAGACATCGGTGCCAGAAGCATACTACTTGCTCTAAGGTGATGATGCGAAAGTCCTCATTAAGCTCCCCAGGGATGTGTTGATTGAAACCGAACTATCGACCAAAGCAGTGAGGGCTATATGGTTCAACTATACATATACTTCCGCGACAAGAAGCTAAGTAGCTGGAGTGTTGGCTGATGAAGTAATCTGCATAAGAGCTAGGTAGCTTGTCATCATCCACCAAAATCTCTCGATGGCCTTTAAAAAGGCCCAAGCGATGAAACTTGAAGCTACTAATGGCACAAAATAGCTTACAGGCCGTAAACTTGTCATAATGCTTGGCTGCACCTTCTTCGGAGTATCTAAACATGCGCGGAACATCCTTGGAGCAAGACCCTTCAAGTTCAAAGTGAGTGTTGAAGTATTCGGCCAACCAAGCGTTCAAGTAGTGTGCAGAAAAAGAGGTATCACATTTACTAGGAGTCTTAGAAGACACAATTTCATTTAAGCCCTTATAAATGTTGGCTAGGACTGGGATTGCAAGGTAGTATCTCTTACCACGAGCCATCACACTTGCGCTCTTGAAAACACCAGGCTTGATTAAGTTTGGTCCCCCGCCGGGAAGAGCAAACTCACACAGCCAACACGAGATCAAAGAAGCTAACCAAGTCTCTTCTATGAGCCTTCTCTCCACTTTGAGCACATTGAAGGCAGCCTCGTCTTCTACTGTCAGAATTCTAGGGGGATTGATTTTACCGGAGGGATTATAAGATTGCTTGGCTCTCGCAGTCCTTTTCATTGACCTTCTAGTCAACGGTTTATGATATTTAGACTTGCCACGGAACCAAAATTTCACCCATGTGGCCGTACTGACCAAGTGCGAACCATCAAGCTCAAGACTCAAGTGATGGAAGGCGGCAAATAGATGACGATAGCATGAGGGGAGAGATGATATGTCTTTCGAGTTTGGAACGACCTCTTCGTAAAATGAGTTGTACACGGGAAGCCCACCAATCGAATGTAAGTCCCATAAGCTAATGGAGACCTCTCCCACAGATGTGTGCAATGTGTTCGCAGCCACACACCAACACTCTAGGAAGGCTTGTAAGACATGGGTGTTCCGCTCATATGTGAATAACAATGCAAGTAGCGGCTCGTAAAGATTGGCATCACCTAAGACTTTAGTATTGCGGCTCAATATGTCTTCTAGACATTCCCAATATTTAGGGAGGTAGGAAAACTCACCCGTATATTGGAGTGGAGGAGTCTTGGAAGAAGGTAGGGCCTATTGCACTTCTCTTGCACTTATCCGACGACCAAGGAGAGGAAATGGATTGATGTGTTCCGTGACTGAGTGAAGGTTGGAGGCCAAAGTAAATGTCCTTGAAACAACATGCGAATCCTTTCTAGCCGGGTTGTGTAGTTCGTGAGATGATTCAACCCACCATTGAGATAGACTCAGAGGACAAGGAATGGTTGTAAACGATGAAGGGACATTGCTACCGAATGGATGGACTTTCAAGACGACACCTTTCTCTAGGGGTTCGTTCGTAGAGCACAAGAGAGTGATGGATTGATCATTGAGAGTCCTCGATGAGTCATAAAAGATGACCATGATGAAGCGCACTTGATGGCAGCCACTTGAAGAAGACGAAGCTCGTAGAGGTCACAACTTGAGCAAACGTAGAAGAGTCACAAAGTTGAGCAAAGGGTTGGCAAGCCTGAATCACCTGACACACCTGACAGCAAACTAAAGAAAAGGATGAATACCTTTTTCATTTAAATGCTCTTTACTAATAAATTTATAAAATAAATAAAATAAATAAAAAATAATAATAATAGTAATAATAATAATAATAACAAAAAAAATAAGAAGCACGGCTTATTAGAAAGAACTCATTCGACATTAACATCTTGTGTAGGTGTTGAAATAACCATATGATGGACACGTAGAGGCTTGCATTAACATGCATGTGAAGAGAAGGACATGTAGAGGCTTGCAAACATTAACATTAACATGCATGTGAAGAGAAGGACACGTAGAGGCTTGCATGTCCACTATCCAAACTTGGAAAACCATGTTATAGCTTATTGGTTATTAGGCGTGGCATTGAAATTCAAGGCTACAAGGAAGCCATGTGTCCGCATGGGGGCATTGAAGCTTTAGGCGTGTATTTAGTGTGCACCTTGGTTGTCATGTGAAGATGAAGGCAGCAGCACAAAGTCCAGGATGAAACTGCCGATGCTCGAATCCGCAAGACGTTGAAAGAAGAGGAGCGTAGTTCAAAGATGAAGCAGATATCTCACTGCAGTATTGCCTCCAAGAGATAACAATTGGTGCTTGAATCCGATATGTGGCTCTCTCAATGCTCCAGCGCCAACAGCTGCGAGGTGGAGACGACAGATACGCGAACAAGGCTACGGACCTATGGTTGTGGAACAAGGACTTAGACGAAGGGAAGAACAAAGCTCTGGACTCAGCGCCGACTCAAGAAGGTTGACCAATGACGAAGCCGCCAATGCTCCGGCGCCAACAGCTGCGAGGTGGAGACGACGTATACGCGAACAAGGCTACGCATCTATGGTTGTGGAGCAAGGGCTTAGACGAAGGGAAGAACAAAGCTTTGGACTCAGCGCCGACTCAAGAAGGTTGATCAATGACGAGGGCAGTAAGTGCGATCCGTTGGGTACTTAGACGAAGGGCAGAACAAAGCTCTAGACTCAGCACCGACTCAAGAAGGTTGATCAATGATGAAGCCGCCAATGCTCGAGTTCGTTGCACACCAAGAGGAGAAGAATATGACGCCACAATTTGCTTTGAGCCTTAGCGAACAGCACAATGGAGGTAGTCCAAAAAAGAGCAACTGATGACTTGCACAGGGTAAATCAAGTCGTTCAACACAAAATAATAATAATAAGGAAAATACAAAGACAAGCACAAGAAAGAATGGAAAAAGAGGAAGAATGCCTGCTACGGCTAAAGAAAAAAAATAACTCAAGAAAAAAAAATGGCGCCCAATTGCCTCTAACCCATAAAACATCACCTCCTTTTATAGAGGTGGTACTTGCAAGAAGCCCTAGTGATTCGCAAGAGTGCGGCTAAAGAAAAGACAGGCTTGCTGAACAAGACAATTGCGGCACCGACTTGCTTAACAAAACTAAGGTGGGCTTGCACTCCAAAGAGGATGTCCCTTTGGTGTGACCATGGCCCGTGAAAGTGAAACGCCAGTGTACAAAAAAGAAAAAAAAAAGAAAAAAAAAAAGAAAAAAGACATCTTGGATGGCAAAGTTGTAATATACAACATTGGGGTGAAAGAAGCCCATATTTCACTTGGATGAAGGCCTTGAGTACTCGGAAAACCAAGTCCATTATTAAAGATAAAAAAAAAGAAAAAAAGAAATAATACTTCAAGCTTCATCTTCCTTGCATCAGAAAGATGCAAAACTAAATCTTGAAGTGGGGGCATTTGCAGACATCAAAATTTTATGATGTATTCACAACCGTCCGATTGTTCATGATAAAATATTTGTGATCAAATTAATCTCCAATTGATGACGTGGATGATTAGCGAATGAAATCAAGCCACATGGCAACATCAAATGAAGAAAGTCATATGACAGCGTAAAAAGAAAAAACCTATATGAAAAGTTTTTATTAAATGAAATACCAAATTAAATTCATAATTCAACTCTCAATAAATACTGAGAGAAAATTCCAAATTAAATACTATTGAGTTGCCTATAAATAGAGGCTTCTCGGAGAAAAAACACTACTGACACTTTATCAAAATAGAGAGTCATCTCTAAAGTTCACAAGAATTTCATTGTTCATCAAGGCCTATTCCTACCTCTTCAAATCAAAGTAGGGATTCTCTTTTAATCTAGTTCGAGATCAAGCCAATGGCCCTCGCATCAAATCAAGCACGTTCAACTATTCATTCAACTTGGAGACATCAAAGCACAATTCAAGATCAAGCATCATAGCCCATTCGGATCGTAAAGTTACTTGGAGATCAAATCAGAGGAATTTATTGTACTCTTTCATTGTAAAGATTCATATAGAGGATTGTACTCACATATATACAAATCAAATACAAGTTGATTATTTGTTACACTATTTCGTAATTGTGTGATTTATCTTTTACGAAAATTGTGTGTACAAACGTTTAGACCCCCCAATTTACAAATTACCAACACAATGAGAACAATTGAACAAATGAATAAGACATTCATTGAACATTAGACATGTGTGTTGTGTGTGTGTGTGTATCAAATGTGAAATAATTCTTAGTCTAGAGTGAAGTTTCAATGATCAATTCAATCAAGTCATACACAACTAGTACTAAGTCAAGTAGTTTATCTCAATTATAGAAATGAACATATATGACTTCCCACAAGAAATTGATTACATATCTTTGAAGCTTTTCATTTGGCAATTCATAACATTTGATCATTTTTTATCTTTACATCTCTTTTTGAGATCGATGCCTGAAAATTTGATATTTCAATTTGATGAGCAAGCCTTTGGCTTTTTGGGCATCATACATTTTCATATAAGTCGTTTTCCCTTTTTCCTAGTCGAATACTAGTATGTGTGACGGTTTTTTCAGCTCATTATCTCTTTTCATTTTGAGATTTATATTGGTTGAGCTCTTTAAGCAAAAATATAAAAGAGTGGGAAGATATATAGGCATAAGTCTACGCATGTATCAAAACCAACATGACAATTGACTAATCATTCATGACAAGTTTGGAGATCGATTTACAACAATCACACATAGATGTCAAGATTTTTCCCAGAGAGGTATAAGTGCATAAAGAACAAACTAAACTCGTAAATGCACAAAGTCATTTGTACGGAGGTATAAGGCAAAACTCACATGTGATATGTGCTCAAATATATACGATCGAACTTTTTAAATGTTTCAATTTTTATGTGGTTTTGGATTTTTTACTCATACAAAACTAAAACAAAAAAGTAAGATCAAAACAAGAGCAATGCATACAAATAAATGCAAGATGCAAAAATGCATGAATATATAGCATCTAATGCATGAAGTGTCCAACAAAAATCGAAAGAATTAGATCAAGAGCAAAAGCTCAACCATAGGAACCCTTCCTCATCCAAACGGAACGATTGTTTGGAATGAGTGTCTCATGAGAAGTGAGATGAAGGTTGGAAGAATGAGAACTGGAGATGCACATAGTCAAGGATTTAAGAGCATTAAACAGTTTCTTTAACAACATGCTATCTTCACTCAAAACCGGTTTACCATTTTTAGCATACCTTCCAAGAAGCTCAAGTTTTTCTTTTCTTTTGATTCTTTTAAGAGTATGAAACTTAGAGCAATGAGGTCTTAGATGACCAAAAGCACCACAATGGTGACAAACAATTTGTTTAGGTCCACTAGACTTTTTGGGAAGGGATCTAGTAACATGGTTTTGTTTTCTCTTCAACTTAAAATATTGAGGTCTTATATGACCAATCACACCACAATGGTGATAAGTTGGAACAAATTTAGATCCATTCAAAACCTTATGTTGAGACCTAAATGGAGGCTTTTACTGAAGAACCTTTCTCTCTACCTTTTGATTTTTTTTTTTTTTTATGTGGAGGAATGTACACTGATTTTTCCTTTGAAATAGAACACATAATAGGCACAAAATCGGGTACCACAACATGATTGCAACAAATATTTTCATCATTTTTAACAATAGGTTCAGCAATCAAACACTTGGCATGCATCTTAAGAGATTCATTTTCACATTTTAGCTCATTAATAAGTTTGTTAGACAAAACAAGTTTAGCATCCAAGTCCATATTCAAACATTCAAACTCTTTTAGCTTTTCAAGAGAATTTTCAGCAAGTTTCTTATATTTCTCAACCATTTTGTTGGATTCATTGAGCTTAACAATCAAATAATCCTTTTAACAAAATAACATGCTCAAATTTTTTTGAAACTTCTTCGCATTTTTCTTAAAGAGTTTGATGTTAGGAATATCAACAGCAACCAAAGATTCATGTAACATAGCATCACAATCATGAGAATTATCACTCATAGAGGTATTTTCACAAACACGTGGCATGTTACGTTCATCAACATCCAAAACATGCATAGAAGTATACAAAGCACTATCCATGGCAAATAAACACAAGGGGTCAATGATCACACTTAGGTAATGAAACCAAATAAGTGTACCCGCTCTGATACCAATTGAATGTTCAAATAGTGTGTAAAACACCTATAAACTTTTAGACCCCCAATTTACAAATTACCAACACAAGCTTATAATCAAACAATATATGTGCGGAATATGAATATAAGCTAAGACAGAATAGGTAAAACAATCTAAACCGAAATTAATCACAACCACAACAGTAATTAAAAGGCAAAGATTAAGGGAAGAGAGATGCAAACACAAAGACAACACAGTGATGCGTTATCGAAGAGGAAACCGAAGTCCTTGATGAACAATCTCTCCGCCACCCTCCAAGCGGTCAATAATCCACTAGAGAATATAGTTTGGATACATGAATAGCAGAAGACCCTCCTAGCCTTATCTACCCAGTGCACCTAAGCCCTCCAAATTTCTTACTTCAACAGGGTTATGCCGAACCTTGTCTTCTCTAGCTTACAAGATCCTGCAATAGCTCATTGCATCAACCAAAATGAATTGATCTCTTCTGAACTGCTTCCCAAGCACTAAATAACCTCCTCACAGATATGGGTATGGTGAGATAAGGATTTTGGTTAATGTACCTCTCAAGGATGTATCAATGGAAAGGGTGAGAGTAGAGGAATTTGGAGAATCAAAAGATGAAGATTATAGATGAGTCAATCTTGTTTTTCTCTAAGGTTTCTTTCTTAAAATTCTCTCTAAAAGCTCTCTACATTTTGTGGGTATAAGGGTATTTATAGTAGGGTATTTATAGTAGGGTGTGTATGGAATGCGAAGAGTTAGTTACAACCAAACAAGATGTTCTGGCGACTCAGCCTCGCGATTGGAATGAGTCATGAGTTTGAGTCACAAGCTAATTGCCTGGCCAGACTGGAAGTTTTGTCCTGTAGTGCAATAGCTGACGTGACCTTTGTTGACACCCTATTTTGCAACCCGCATTTAACCTCACATGGAGGGTAAAAGGATAATTTTGCCTTGAAAATATGCATCTTGATTCTGGTCATTAGATCCTTAATCTTATTTCACCAAAATGATCTTGATGTTGTAACCATCAAATCGACTGGTCATAAGCCCTAATTGGACCACCAAATTGAAAGTTATCACCAAATCAAGTTTTAATGACTAAGATGCACCATCACAAATTGGGTACGATTATATGTGATTATGAACAATTGATTTCAATTGGTTATAAGTATAATCAATTTGAGATTGATGAGGTGTTATAATTTGATTGGTTAAAACTACATTTTATGATAGGGTTGCACACACCTAATTAACTAGATAGTTAAACATTAATTATTTAATGATTAATTTGTGCAATTATATTTTAATTAGAGTAATTTTGGAACCAATTAAGTCTGAAATGAGAGTGATTGGAGCCATTTAATGTTAATTGAGAGCTAATTTGGGACCTATTAATGTTAATTGTGCTGAAACCATTTTCTAACAAATGACCTCTACTCACCATTTCATCGATTTCTCTAAGAATATTTTGAATCTGTGAATGAGCTAATTTTCCCAAAAACTAGACATTCAGAACTTCAATTTGAGTATAAGAATGAGACAAGTCCAATCAGAATTGAGTCAGATATGATTTTTCAAAGTTGACTTTATAGGCTATTACAACAGTTACGGGAAAACCGAATTTTGGCTTACTCCTCACTCCCACCAATCTCTCCATTTAATGCACCAGATTTTCTCCAAGACTAAAATAAGGTCTAGGTTCATGATTCTTTGTCAACCCTCATTAAATGGTCTTCCATTCATATTTCCTCCACCACGACTATATAAACCCTCCATCTCCTTCATTCCAAAGCACATAAAAAACCCCATCTTTTCTCTTCTCTTGAGTTCTAGGAAGTTGAGTAGTCTTGTCATATCTTGATCTTCTTGAGACTCAAGGTATTGAGTGAGACTCACTCTTCCACTCCTAACTCTTCTTTTCCTCCACCCTTAGGACCTCCCTCAAGAGTCTCCTCTTCCACCATATGGATCTTGCATGAAGGTACAATCCCTTTCCTTAATTGTTTTTTGTGTTGCCATGATGAGAGTTTAAGATTAAAGCATGATAGTAATCATTTAAATTCATTTGAATATGTTTGAATGTTCTTAATTGTTCTTCATATGTTCTTGGTTGCTTATCACATATTCGTGCATCACACTAGTTTCGATCTTAAATCCACATCAAAAACATGAAAAATATGTTTGTATAATAATTCTTTTAAATTCTTGAATCTAGGATATCACAATTCACACACATTCACTAGATTTTATTTTTCAATCTAAATGAAATGCTTAATAAATTGAATTAGGGTTTATTACATGCACACACTTTAAATTCAACATGCAAATTGATTGATAACATATTAGATAATGTGATATGAATGTTGGCCATCATAGTCTAGAAGATCTGTTTCATCGGGCAAGGTGGGTGCCTAACACCTTCCCACTTTGTAACATAGCCTCCGAACTTAGATTAATGGTTAGTAGATCAAATGCTTATCCATGTAATTTTCGATTTTTAGATTGTAATTAGGAAACAAAGCCATGTACTTTATCTTAGATTGTATCTAGGACCAAAGCCATGTAATTTCCTATGATCAATGTAAATTTAATTTCAAATAAATAAAATGAGGAATTTTTTAATTTTGGTTTTCTTATTTATTCCAATAATTAAATAAGTGGCGACTCCATTATAAAACCTTTAATCTAAAGGGGAAAATATAACTAGTCGAACCTCCATTTTGAAAGGCAATAACATGACTCCATCCATTCATATGGGTTTAGCCCAACATCCTAAAAAATGGGGCCGGGGGCGCGGTCTCTCACACCTTTCAACTCCCTTGCTTGCTTCACACGTGTGCCACCTTTAGCGACTTGCTAGTCGCAATATCCAGTCGCGAGGCCCTTCTTGAGTACACACTCTTGAACTTTTCCTACTACTCTCTCACACACTACCCTTACATGATTCTCACCTAAATACAGGGTTTCTAAATGCTGAATTACAAGCAAATTTGGCACGAAATAAAGCCAACAAAATGATCGAATAAATTCAACCTTACAAAAATGAATTGGTCCCTTTTAAACTGCTTCCCAAGTACCAAAATGCCTCCTCACAGATATGGGTATGGTGAGATAAGGATTTGGCTAATGTATCTCTCAAGGATGTAACAATGGAGAGGGTGAGAGTAGAGGAATTTGGAGAATCAAAGGATAAAGATTGTAGATGAGTCAATCTTGTTTCTCCTTAGGGTTTCTCTCTTAAAATTCTCTTTGGAAGCTGTCCATATTTCGTGGGTATAAGGGTATTTATAATAGGGTGAGTGAGGAATGTGAACAGTAAGTTTTTCATCAAACAGGGCATTCTAGCGACTCGAGCTCGCGACTGGAACAAGTCGCGAGTTTGAGTCACGAGATAACTGCCTGGCTAGACTGGAAGTTTTGTCTTGTAATGCAACAACTGGCGTGACCCTTCAACTCCCCTGCATGTTTCACATGTGTGCCACCTTTGGCTACTCGCCAGTCGCGAGACTCTTCTTAAGTGCACACTCTTGAGCTTTTCTTCACACTCTCTCACACTCTACCCTTACATGATTCCCACCTAAATACAAGATTTCGAAATGCTGAATTACAAGCAAATTTGGCACCGAATAAGGCCAACAAAATGATTGAATAAATTCAACCTTACAGTAGGGAGGAAACTAACACCAATCTCATTCTTTTACCTTATACATTCAACCCCATAATCCTAATATTCAATCAATTTTGTATGTTTTAGTTAGCATGATTGGTAAATTTTCTTGTCAAGTCTCTCCTCCCCCTTATTGCAACTACCGAATTATCCACATAGAAAATGACTTAAGTTTCAATCTACATACAATTTAGGGGAAAAAATAAATAAAAACAACATTGGTGTCTAAGCATGATAATAAAGAAAGATTGACATAGAATGGACATCACAAATTTCAAATCCTATCACATCTATCTAGTTATTTTACTGATTAGGCTATAAACTAAGTGATGAAAACTACTCGAAATATAAAGGATCAAAAGTGTTTTTATCCTTTGTTTTTGTGTGTGTGTAAAATTATGTGTTTTTATTGAAAATTGTGCGTAAAGAAAAAAAAAATACAAAAAGTCAACCTAATAAAATTGTACGTGAAACAATGAATTTTGGTTCAATAAAGTTGACTAAACCAATAAAAATTTTCTAGAAACACAACAAGATGTCTTAACATTTTCACAAATCGTAAAGAATTGATAGCTTAGCAATTTTGAAAATATTGTGATGACAACAAGATGTGTTAACATTTTCACAAAATAAATTTTATATCCACGACATTTTCATAATAAATTATAAGTAGTAGGTTGTTACATGTTGTTATTAGTGGGAAAAAAGTAATTTCATTGGCAAGTTGTGATTTACCACCTATGATTTGTTGTGAAAAATGTTGTGGATATAGCACTTCTTTTTCACAATACCTTTATTTTTAGTTGTGGTTGGTTCTAATATGATATTTTATTATTTTATTTTGACATATAAGAAATTAACTCATTAACAATTGTAAAAATATTGTGCCTATTTGTTGTGTTAATATTTTATTATTTTGTGAAACATTGCAAATTGAACAAATCAAAAATAATGTAACAAAACTATTGTAGCTTTACGCATTTAAAAAAAAAAAGAAAAGAAAAAGGGCCAGTGAAACTGCAAATTGAACAAACCAAAAATACTATAGTAGAGCTACTATAACCTTTAAGGCATTGGCTCTTTATATATATATAGATAGATAATATAATATAAAACAAAAACAAACCGGTGTACTTGAGATGAAAAAAATTCATCTCACCATATTGACCAAATGCCTTGAATAAGTATGAAAGGTTTTTAGTAGCATTAGAATGAGTCCAAGAACTTGAATAAACTAAAACACTATTCCTAACCCAATTGGATCTTTTTATATAGTTAATATTAATAAATTAATAGAAATATGTATGTGAGAGAAAATTACCACAACTTTTTTCAGCCTTGAAAACGTGTGGCATGGAGGAATAAAAGTTAGATTCATTCTACCTTGAAAACGTGGTACGGAGGAAAATATTCATTCAACAGGGAAAAAAACTTTCAACCTCGAGAGCGTGTGGCTTGATTTTTTATTTTATTTTTAAAATTTTTTTTATGTTCTATTTCAAAAAAGTGTGGTCAGCTATAAAACTAGAATTTTGGACACTGTTAGAAGACTTCTATCCAGTAATTTTACCAAGTCCTTAATTTGTTAAGTGTTACTGCCATTTTATTCAAAGAAGAAAAAAAGAAAAAAAAGAAAGGTCATTGTTCAATGTAATGTCTTGTGCATGCCGCTGTTAATTAACCTGAAATTTGGACTATATAATTGTTTGTGTAGAACTATATATTTATATGTACATATATAGTCTATATTTGATAAATGCTTATTGAGTTATGCAAACTCAAGTTACATTGAACATGTAAAGAGTTTTGTACCTCAATTAGTATTTTTTTGTGTTTTTAACAGATAATTTTAAGATTCAAATCTTTTCTCTCTTTATGTAATTATCAAATTATCAAAAAAAAAAAAAAGTTAGATTAAACAGGTATGTAATTATCAAGTTATTTAGGTCAGTTTTATGTTATCTAAATTTTTTTTCCTCAAATAGATTAAAAGGAGAACTTCTTTAAAATTACATATCTACTTGTTAGTAACCTGTGCATGGAAAAAAAAGATATATATATATATATATATATATATATATGTAAAAGTAAAAAATAAAGAGTCAATCAGAGAATTTGTAAAAAATAAAATACACATCAATTTAATTAGCATTTGTTAAAAAAATAAAAAATCAAACTCCATTTACTCAAATTTTTTTTTTTTTAGAATTTAGTTGCTTTATCCAAAAATTCTAATTAGTTTAAACAAACAGAATTTGACACGATTTACCATACTTCATTTGGTGGGAGGAAATTATCTCTAATCTAGGAGTTCTTGATTCACTTTATTTATTCAAACCCATAATCCTAATATCCTATTTACGTTGTGTTAAAAAATAAGTAAAAATATTTGTTCGTTTCTCGAAACTTTGTAAGACTATGAAAGTTAAAAGTCTTGTGGGTGGCGCTATCAACTAACCTGAATTTTGCATTACTTCAAGTTATGCTTACGACTATGGAGCAACTGAAAAGGTCAAGTTTCAAATAAGAGAGGCTTTGGAATTAGTCTTATTATTTCTAAGCTCTCATTTGTATTTGAATAGATCTCCCCCGTACAGGACTTCCACCGCATGAGTTACTTCCCAGAATTTTCAGTATAAGCAGTACAAATTTGACTATGTCACGACCTAAACCCAATTTATAACATAAAAAAGTCGTAATTTGAATTTGAACCGAGCATTCCAATCTCCGAAAGTAAAACCATTTAAGATGAACACAAAGAATGGCGTGGACAAGAGAAAAATCAAACACAATCCTTCATTTCAAAAGTTTACATTTAAAACCTTGTAGTCTTTAAAAGTCTAAATCATATGGTTCTAGATAACAAAATTTATTTAAGAATGTTTCTAGTGCCAATAACTTAAACCCTTGGACAATGAATCCCCCTCTTACTTCGAACATTCAGGGGAAATTATATTTTACTACTCTAAACTATACTTCATGTTACACTCTACATCCGAAACATTTTGAATGCATTTTTTGCATCCTAAACTCTGATATTTGTTACACTTTGCATCCCAATGTTAAGTTTGCTGTTAACTTTGATGGAAAAATTTGACATCACGTGAAAAGAATTAATTGCCCCTCTCCTCAATGCTTTAAAAACGAAAAATAAATTACACTTTACCACCATAAACTAGACTCTTTATTACACTTTGCATCTTAAACTTTGAATTTTCATCCATGTTAGTAACAAACTTAATGGCAGGATACAAAGTGTATCAGGAATCATAGTTTAGCGTGCAAAACATGCATTGAAAAGTTTATGGTGCAAAGTGTAACATGAGGTATAACTTAGGGTGGTAAAGTATAATTTCTTCAAATATTCATTCACTGTGTACTAAATCTTTGTTATAATAAACTAAATCTGTAAAAAAATTAAAGTGATGAGCTATATATTTTTTTATAATCTATAGTTACAATAAGAGAGAATGGATTTGAATATTGGATGATCAACACTTCACATTGAAAATACTAAACCCATTATAATTAATTCCCACAAAATACAAAGAAATAAATTAATGAAATTACAACAATAATTTTTGTCGTGAAATACAGCTAACATAAATGTTATGTACAAAACATAACTTTATAGTCCTTCCCTTATACTATCTCTAAAACGATCAATAAAAAGGTATTCAAATACTTGCATGAATAAGATTGTCCTAACAAATTTAGTACCAATTTTAAACCCAAAAAAAAGAGAGACAATACTTGATTAAGAAAAATGAAAGTTCAATTATATTTGAATAACTAAAATAAATTTCATTATTTGACTTCATTACTTATCTTCTCATCAAGTAGCATCAAATCTACATTAATCATAGTTATCAGAATATGCTAAATTAATTATTGAACCTTCAAACTAGTAGTAAATTGTTCATAATTTTGGGCAAGTACGAAAGAAATATTGGAATTGTAATAGGATAAAATTTTGCTACAAAATTGGTTGTAGCCTAATATTATAACTTTCTTTAAAAAAAAATTAACATTGCTACATATTTTGAAAATCTAACCATTGAATTGTATATTCTTTACACTTTTAACACACATATCAAATTTTGTGCTAATCGGATATTATTTATTCTATTATCCATAACCATATATTTTATGCTTAATTTTAAACTACAAAAACATATAATTTAAAAAATTGATTGATGACTTAGCTATTCAACTTTGATATTCTAGAAATTTTGCAAGCGTAAAAGATATAAGAAGAAAATGTAATTAATCGTAGATTTGTCAAAATTTGCATCCATTAAAAAAATATTAAGTAATATTGTAGCCTTAAGCTAAAAAACAAATTTGGAACCAAACTTTGTCCTTTGTAATACATATATGATAACAATTAAGCTGTGAGAAACCAACAACTTTTTAGAATAATACCAAACTGTACAATTTCAAGTCTGGCATTTTAATCTTGTGTTATTTTGATTAAATAATCATACTTTCTTCAATTTTTCACTTTTAATTATGAGATTTGAACTATATTTTTACCAAACTTGAAATAAGTAGTCAAAAGATCAATTTAAATATCTTTTTTTTTTTTGTCATCTTTATATATAGAAAATCATTGAACCATGAAATTGTAAAAAAATTCTATATAAGTTAAATAGAATCTTAGTTGAAATATAATTGTTAATTTATTGAAGCTAAGGTGCTAAAGTTTTATCAAAATAAAACTAGTCTAGAAATTAATAAAATAAAACAATTTTTTTAATTAATTAGAGTAGCTATTTGTTACAAAAAGAGGATAGTTAGTTGGTGCAATCACTGCTATTAGGATCCAAATTTTATTATATAATATATGATATTTAATGGTAAGTAATAAGTTTACAAGAAAACTCAACAAAATATATTTTATATACAATAGATATTTATGAAATAAATGTTAATATGCAAAGATTCAATTATAGAATTTGTAGAAAAGATAATACCTAATTTAATTTGGATTTGTTTGGAAAAATCAAACCTAAAGCAATAAGTTTAGGAACACAATTTTTTTTTACAAAATCTTTGTAGAATTGTCATGATCCATAATTTGTATTAATAAAAATCATGTTAAACATCGTTCATATGAAAGTGACATTCAAATCACAACTTATGTCCTCCTCTTATGACAAAAATTGTGAAAATTCTCATATCTCCCAAACATTATTTATGAATGTTAGAAAGTTTGCGCATTGTGAAGGACCCTTCAAATAAGGAAAAGTCATCTAGGCAATTTTTCTTTTTCACATTACTTCAAGCCATGCTCATTCCTTAGTCCTCATATGTATTTGAACAGATCTGTCCATGTTCGTATGTGTTAGGATACACAATAAAAACAATGAAAAAAAAATTAAAACTAATATTTGATACAATTTATGAATTAATTTATACATATGACATGATTTGAAACCTGTAAAATCTGTTTTAAGATAACTGTTTTTTACTGTCATATATATTAAGAATTCAACGTAGGTAGTTCAATATCAGGTTTTTTCATTCAAACTTTTTATGTCTTTCATTCAAGCTCTACTAATTGGACTATTTGAAACACATTAAGATCTATGATTTGACAATCATGAATAGTCGTAGACCGGGCTGCTTTTCCATATGCCTATAAAAAGTCCATCATCTACAAAAAAATTTCCATTCTCAAAACACAATAATCTACCTCCTTGCCTTGGAAATATTGGGGAATATGGGTTTCTTTGGGATTCTTATGCAAGCCACATGGTGGGTTGGTGTGATAATATTATCAGAATTGGCAGCCGCAGCAATATCATTTCCAATAGCGCTGCCCAACTGCCCCGACAGGTGTGGAGAAGTGGAAATTCCGTATCCATTTGGCCTAAGTGAAGGTTGTTCCATAGATCCTAATTTTGTCGTGAATTGTAGCCAGTCGTTTGGCCAATTTCAACCAATTCTTGGAAACTTAAATGTTACAAATATTTCCCTCCAAGGCCAGTTTGAAACCATGATGTACATAGCCAAGGACTGTTATGATGAACAGGGTGTGCAGGATCTTAGTATATGGAACATAGTGTGGCTCCTAACGACCGTCAATTTCACCGTCTCTAGCACTCAAAACAAGTTTGTGGTCGTTGGTTGTGACACTAACGCATACCTTTATGGTTCCCAGCAAAATGAAAATTACAGAACCGGCTGCGCGTCCGCATGTGAAAGCACTAGGTACATGGTAAATGGGTCTTGCTCTGGTGTTGGGTGTTGCGAGCTTAATATTCCTATTGGATTAAGAAATATTAATATCACATCCGGGAGTTTTGATAATCACAAGAACGTACAGAGTTTCAATCCTTGTGGCTATGCGTTTATTAGCAAAAAAGGCACGTTCGATTTCTCCATAGACTCCCTTCGCAGTCTACAGGACAAAGAAAAGATGCCGATGGTTTTAGATTGGGTGATCGGTACTGGGACTTGTGAAGATGTTCAGAACAAATCAAGCTACGTATGTGGAGGTAATAGCACATGTATCCATTCCAACACCGTATCTGGGTACCGATGCAAGTGCGAGGACGGCTACAGCGGGAACCCATACCTCCCTCATGGTTGCCAAGGTATTATTATCCCATCTAGCTACTTCAATTTCTTATTTTCATGAGTTTACATCCTCTAATTTTGATTTATTTTTAATTAAATCATTTAATTTTATTCTTCATTTTAATTCTTTAACTTCAATTATTTTTCAATAATAGTCTTTTTGTTTTTCTTGGTTCAATATGCACTTCTAAGCTCAACAAAAGGGGTGGTAAAACAAATTATACTACACACAACATACTCTCTTAAGCAATATAGGACAATTATCTGTTTTTTTTTTTAAAAAAAACAAACACACATACACAAGGGAAAGGAGAAGAGATTCTAACACGGTGTAATTTTGTGTTAGATCAAAATGCTGTTTTGGATAATAAATAATAATAAAAATAAAAAAAATAATAGTAATCATAAACTAAGGCTGATTTTCAACGGGAACTAGATGAAATGACAAAATTGAAAACATATTAAAATTAAAAGTTAAAATAAAGAAAAAATGAAATTTAAATGACTGAATTAAAAACAAGTAAAATTAGAGGGTGCAATTTATAAAATAGTGGAATTTTTAACTTCTTAGAGCATCACCAGCAGCCTCTTTAAATTTTTGCTTGTTTAGAGAGTAAACAGTGACATTTAACTTTTATCTACCTACTTTTTCAAATACACTTTCCAATAGATTCTCTATCATATTCTTTATTTCATTTAAATATTATTTCTTCATTCATTGTTTATTCTTTTTTTAATCATCATTTATTCTTTTTTTAACAACTATAATTTTTCAATAAGAAGTGTTATGTTCACAATATTTTACGCAATACTTTCACAACAAAATTTATGTGGAAAGTTGTTACTAGTTCTAATTTGAACTCACTATTTAAATTATTTTTTTACTCATCAATATCAACTAATAACAATCTGTCACTTAAAATTTATTGTGAAAATATTGTAAAAATATCGTAGTAATGTTACTCAATTTTGATTTTTTATTCCTTATATTATTTTCCTTTCTTTCTTTAGTTTTTTTTTCATCCATACATTTTTTTTTCTTGTTTTTCTCCTCCACACACGTACACCTACCCCCAATATCTATCTTCACTCTTTGTTTGGCTTTTTGTTTTTCTAATGATCTCCAGAACATTTCTCCCCTTCTCCCTCTCTCTTTTGTTCTCTTTCTCTTACACACCCACACAAATTTCTCTCCCTCAATCTCACACAAACAAATTCTCTTTCATACATGCATAGATCAATGGCAGAGAACAAAGATTAGAGCCCTCCCCAGTTCTAAGAACATGCAGCTTAATCACCATATTGGTCAAATTGGTGTTCTACATGGTTTTTTTTTTTTTTTTTTTTGATTAGTTTTATTTTATTGTTCAGATTTCATTAGGCTTACAAGAAAGATTGTTTTTGTATTTCAAATCTTTCGATTGGGTTTTTGTTTTGATTGTGGTATGTTTTAGATTGTAACCGTTGAGATAGAGAAGCACGAGAGAGTAAAGAAGAAAGAGAAAGGGAGGAAAGAGAAAAAAATCTTTTTTTAATTCATCCATTATTATTTTAAGGAGAAATATTCTTTGGATATGCTACAGTGATTGCTACAGTGCTCTCCGTACCAGGAGAGCTATTATAGCAAATCTAAAAAAAATTTGGAGATGCCGAGTTTGTTAAAGGGATTTTTTGGGGTGAACAGTGGCTTTTCTCTCCAAAATTTGGAGATGCCGAGTTTGCTGGTGATGCTCTTATGTTGCAGTGCTTTTCCATTTCATTTCAAATATTTTGTTAAAGTCAGAATTCTGCTTCTTATGTATAGACTTTACTTTCAAAGCTAGTAAATAATGAATACTGGATAGGCAAAGTAGATCACTGTAATATGCCTCATTCTTGTTATTTTTCTTATTCTATGGTTGACACTGCTAACCAAGTTGGTAATCAATTTTGTTTGCCATGTAAGACAAAAAAGCCAAGTCAAAAGACGCCAAATTCCAAAATTGAACAGTAAAAAATTGAATTAAATCCCATATGGCTTTTACTCCAATGATCACCAATTATATGATTCTTACATATTTCATACTTTGATCCCTTAGATGTCTTTGTCAAAAATCTAGAGACTTAAGTTTTGAAAGTGATCAAGTATTTTCAGTAGAATTTTACATTTGGTGAGAATTTTTATAACTGGAGGTTGGTTCTGCTTGTTTTGAATTTGTTATGCATGATTGTGAGATTTCTATTAATTTAAAAAAAAAATATATATATATATATATATATATATATTTATCTTTCTTAAGCTTTTGGGACAAGTACCTGTGCATATTAGAGTTAGAGCATCAAGTCTCAAAGTTAGTTCATTTGGAAATTGGTTTCTTTGTTAAAGTGCAAGTAACACCATGCCATATCTAATAAGTTGGTCAAATCCAAATTATCAAATGTGGCTGGAACATGGTTGATTTGTGATGTCATTGTGCTTTTAGTAAGGTAGTAAAGTCTTACTGATGCAGGTTAGCTTAGCAGTCTCAAGTTCGTACGCTGCCTTTCAAATAAAAGGTGGTGGAAATGCACTAATAATGAAGCATAAAGAGAAAATGTAGATGAAGAATTTAAGAATTAGGCCTTCAATAAATTAAAATACTTAAACTCACTTAATAGCAAGGACCTTCTCGAAACCTAAGTAAGGTATCTAAAAACCATATAATAGTCATGAAGCTTTGTAATGAGTACCTAATGGACTAGGTTGGAATCCAAGAAAGATTTTGGACAGTATAAGTTTCTTCTAGAAATTGTCAACATCACACAACAATAAAAGTGCTCTTGAAGAGATCCTATAAATTTCTGCATGAATTTTTCAATCTTATGTGTGATAACTGTCATATATAACTTGTTTTTGGATAAGTAAATGAAAAACTTTTATTCAAATGAGAGAATAACAGTACAGCCACTGTACACAGGAAGTGAACAGAGGGAATGAAAATTCATGACAGAGTACATAAATCTAAAAATTCAAACAAATTAGAAAAGGAGTGGCCACTCAGGTGTTACTTTTTTGTAATGTGTCACTGCTTTTCTGTGAGCCGAAGTTACTTTTTTTGTAATGAAAAAAAAAAAAAAAAAAATCAAGATCAAGAATATTTCATTACTTTTGAATATTAATTATAGTTCTTTTAAGTTAATGATGAGCTTTACATGTACAGACATTAACGAATGTGAAAACCCCCAAATATGCAATCGCCCAGGAGAAAGTTGCATTAACGGAATAGGAAATTATACTTGTTCTTGCATCAAGGGGTACCGTTTGGACCGAATTGCAGGACTCTGTGTTACCAATCAATCATCACTACAAGTTAACCTCTTGATTGGTAAGTATACATATTTTATTGCACTCTCACACGTTTGGATTAATATGCATCTGGAATTGCATTTGATTGTATGTGAATTGTGCTCCTCATTGTTTTTGGTACTGATTTAGTAATAGTTTCTTTTCTTTTTTTTGTTTTTCTTTTTTTTTTTGGGGGGGGGGGGGGGGGGGGGGTGTGTGGTGTTGCACTTCTCCATACGGTTCTGGAGAATATACTATTAGGGACGGTAGTAGATCATATTTAATTAATTACTTTTTTTCTTTCAACCTGACCCTACCACAATGGTAATAATTTGAACAAGGAGGACACAAACTACTCCCTTGCCAATTGTGTTAAGTAGGCCTTCATTCCTAATGGAAGTCACAGCCCAGCCCCGTGTTGTTCAGCCTATGCAAAATGAAAGTTCAATTAGTGTAAAATACACTATGAACGTTTAGACCTCCAAATAAAAAATTACCAATTCAAGCTATATGACAAACACAAAGTGTACGGAAAATGAACACAAGCTATAAACAGAATTAATAAAACAATCTAAACCAATTTAAAATCACATCCACAGCAGAAAAAAAAAAGGCAAAGATAAGGGAAGAGAGATGCAAATACAAGGACAACACAGCGATGTGTTATCGAAGAGAAAACCGAAGCCCTTGGCGTAAAACCTCTCCGCTGCCCTCCAAGTGGTAAGTAATCCACTAGAAAATGTAGTTGGGATACATGAACAACAATAGACCCTCCAAGCCTAATCTACCCAATACATGAACAACAAGGTTGCGCCAAACCTATTTCTTTTCTAGCTTCCCGGATTCCACTACTTGACCATAGCATCAACCAATGTGAAATTGATTCCTTCCTAACTGCTTCCCAAAGCACCAAACAGCCCTCTCACAGAAATGGATATGGTGAGAAAATGTTTTGGTAATGAGCCTCTCAAGGATTTGACAATGGAGAGGAAGAGAGTAGAGGAATTTGAAAAGTCTCTTAGGTAAAGATTGTGGATGCTAGGCTCCAACTCACTACAATCACTCCAACCTATTTTTCTTCTATAGCTAGGCTCCCTGAAGAAACACTTTGGGTCCGAACATAAAAATCCTTGTTCAATGCTAGGTTTTATATTAAATAGCTACAAAGGGAAGAAAAAAAGGGAGGGGAGGGGGGAGGGGAGAGACCAATTATTGGTTATTCATTTTGTTCAGACTTTAGAAAAGTGAGTTTGGATGAAAAAAGGGGAAGAAGACTTGGCCGTTAGGGTTAACAAAAGTTTGAGAGAAGGAAGAAACTAAACAGGTTGTTATAAAAGTTTAAGGCAAAGAAGATGATAACAACAAGCTCTAAACAGTCAATTCAAAATGTAGATGGTTGAAGGTGACTGTACTCAGAAGGTGTTGTCACAAGAGAAGTTTTTATTTTTTATTTTTTATTTTTAATAATTGGAACCCAATTGATCATTGGACATATGTACTAATTACTTGAAAATTAAAGTAAAAAAGATTCATTTTCCTTTTCTTTTTTTTTTCTTTTTTATATAGAAATTAATTAGAAGTTAACACTAATATAGACTTTAGGAAAGAGTGGAACATAATTTGGAAGAATTAGTAACTTCTACTAAAAAAAAAAAAAAAAAGTAGGGTACTTCTTATCAAACTCTAGTTTAGACAATCATGTTTTAAATATAAAAAATATTGATATTTCATATTTTTTTGTTTGACTTATGCAGGTATTGGTACAAGCTTTGGAGCATTATTTCTAATAACCATTACATTGGTTTTATTCAATGTGATAAAGAAGAGAAGTGAAACCAAGCTTAAGAAAAAGTTCTTTAAAAAGAATGGTGGTTTATTGTTACAACAACAATTATCTTCAAATGAAAGCAATGTTCAAAATATAAAACTATTCAATTCGAAGGAGTTGGAAAAGGCAACAGATCATTTTAGCAAAAACAGAATAGTTGGTAAGGGTGGTCAAGGTACGGTTTTCAAAGGAATGTTAAGTGATGGAAGAATTACTGCAATTAAAAAGTGTAACACAGTGCAAGAAGGGAATATCGAACAATTCATTAATGAGATTTTTATTCTTTCCCAAATTAACCATAGAAATGTGGTTAAGCTAATTGGGTGTTGTTTGGAGACAGAAGTTCCTTTATTGGTTTATGAATTCATTCCAAATGGGACACTCTTCCAATATCTCCATGAAGAAAATGAAGAGTTTCCATTAACTTGGGATATGCGTTTAAGGATCTCCATAGAAATTGCAGGAGCTCTTTTCTACTTACACTCAGCAGCTTCCTCACCAATTTATCATAGAGACATAAAGACCACAAATATACTCTTAGATGAAAAGTACAAAGCAAAAGTAGCAGACTTCGGGACATCAAAGTCAATAGCAATTGACCAAACTCATGTCACCACCCTAGTTCATGGAACTTTAGGATACTTGGACCCAGAATACTTCCAAACAAGCCAGTTCACAGAAAAGAGTGATGTGTATAGTTTTGGAGTAGTCCTTGTTGAGCTCTTAACTGGAGAAAAACCTGTTTCTTCAACAAGGTCAGAAGCAGGTAGAAGTTTATCCATATATTTCCTTCATTCAATGGAGGAGAACCAACTATTTGATATTCTTGATGATCGAGTAAAGAAGGAAGGTGATAAGGAAGAGGTCATCATAGTTGCTAACCTTGCAAAAAGATGTTTGCACTTGAATGGAAGGAAACGTCCTACAATGAGGGAGGTTACAATTGAGTTGGAGGGAATTCGAAAAACTTCTGATGGTCAACAAAATTATGAAGTACTTCAATTTTCTAGAAGTGGGGAAATTGAGCATTCAGATGTTAGTTTTACATCAACAGGATCATTTTTTGAAATCACTTCAACTTCATCATCCACCGTTCTACCATTGTTACCTTTCAAAAAATTATGATTTATAAAATTGTTTGTTTTGTAGTAATTTGGTTTCATTCCATGTTGTGAAGTATGAAGGCTTCTCTTAATATATTTAGAACAAAATTTAAGAATCTCTCATGAATATTTGTGTAGCAATGGCTTGAATATATATATATATATATATATATATATATATATATATATATATATATATAAATATCTAAAAACTAAAGCGTAGTATTTGTTGTTGCTACATTTCTGTTGAGTCACATCAGCAGCCATATTATTATCCATTTTCTTTCCAATTTTTCATATAATTCTTTTTACATTTAATCATTTAAGGTGAATTAGTAACTCTATTATTCAACAATCAAACTACCATCTCTCTCTTACTTTTAACTATTCTTCTTATTATTAATTTCCCCACTTATTGATACTACTCTGTACCTTAATGTCATTTTTTTTGTCTGTCCCTTTTTCTTCCTTTATTTTGATTATTCTTATTCTCATCCTATTACTATGATTTTGTTATTTTCTCTCTCATTCTATGCATAGTTTTCCCACACACAAGATGTGAATTCTCTCTCTCTCTACTTTTTTTTTTTCATTTTTGGTGGATTTATTTTTATTTATTTTTCTTGCATCTCTACTTTAGGTTGGTGAATTTTTATGTTCTCTACTTTGGGTTGATATAATTTAATTTTGGATTTTGAGTTGTTATTTTTATTTTTTTTCCCTCTTTAATAGTTGTTAGGAAATATGTGGAACTTGTTATGAACATGTGTTATTTAGAATTGGCTAATCCTTTGACAAAACGCACTTTACTTGTAATTGGGTAGATCTTGGATGATTTAAGTCTTCAAGTAACATATTGTTCAAGTCAAGAGTTTAAGCCATGCAATTTTGTTCAAGAACCAAGTGAAGAATTGCTTTATTTTAAAGCTCAATAGATATCTTGATAGATTGTATCTATCGAGGTTTAAAAGGGAGTTTTAGCCCGATGCTCAACAGCAACTCGACAGATAACCTATGTATTGAGGTTTACAAAAATCAGATTTTCAAATCTTTTTTTCATGCATATCCAAGTTATTTGTATAAGGTTTCTTTTCTCACAACCCTGTATATATATAAGGATTATTATAAGGGCCATCTAAGGTGATGCAAAGTGATTATTCACTCAAATTGTGACCAGAGACAATTTACCCTAGTTCATCTTTCTCTTGAAGAAGCTATTGCGTTTGTACGTCGTAGGGTTTGTAACCAAGGAGCTTCTTGATCTTCATCATGTGGATGAACTGAAAAACTTTGCAGCCAACATTTTTCTCAAGTTGGTGTGTAAGTTGTGTACTGGGATTTGCGCATCGTTTGGTTAGTGACGTACTGGGAGCCGTGTATCGAAATGAGAGATTGTCACTACATTACAAGTCCAATTATGTATTGAGGTAAGGGTTCAACTGTAGGTTGGTATTAGGTACTAGGATTCCTTTTACTTGTAACCGCTTGTTTTAATAATAGTGGATTCTTAGGAGTGGTGGTTTTAAATTCACCCGGTGGGGTTTTGCCTCGGTGGTTTTCTCCATTCGTAAACAAATAACCCATGTTAAATTTAATTTTTACTGCATTTAGTTATTTGGTGATTTGTTTGTGCTACCACACGTATTGCATGTTAAATTGACTTAATTAATTCACTTGGCTAATTAATTGGTTAATTTACCCAAGGGATCAATACATTCATGGCCTATCAAGTGGTATCAAAGCGAGTACACTCTGATTAGGGTTAATCATTGCTGTGTGATCCATTGACCCCTGTTTCTCATGGATAGGGGACAATCTATACTTATACCTCATTTATTTGATGGCACTAAATATGCATACTGGAAAATACGCATGAGAGCTTTCTTGTAGTCTTTAAATGAGAAGGTGATGCAAGCTGTGGAGATAGGCAAGACCAAGCCAAAGGAAGCGCTGGCTGATTGGAATGATGTTAAGATCAAAGCAGCAAACTTCAACAACAGAGCATTGAATGCATTATTCAGTACGGTCACTAATGAGGAGTTCAAGAAGATATCCTCCACTGAAATTGCTAAGGAAGCATAGACCATCCTCCAGGCAACCTATGAAGGAACTAAGGCCGTCAAGGATTCAAAGCTTCAAAGGCTTACCACGAGCTTTGAAGAGATTAAGATGGAGGAGGATGAGTCATTTGATGAGTTCTATGCCAAGTTGAAGGACATAGTGAACTCTGCTTTTATTCTTGGGGAAACCATTCTAAAACCCAAAATTGTTAGGAAGGTGCTCAAATCTCTTCCAGAGAGATTCCATGCCAAGATCACCGCCATTGAGAAATCAAAGGACATTGACAAAATTTCTTTGATAGAGCTGGTTGGCAACTTGCAAACTTATGAATTGGGTTTGCCTAGAATCGGGAAATCTAGCAAAAGCAAGAGCATAGCACTGAAGGCCAAAAACAGTGACATCGATGAGTCTTCTGTGATGAAGATTCTAAGATGAAATCCTATATCACAAAGCAGTTCAAAAATTTTATGAAGAATACTAATGCAAAAGGATTTGACAAGGACCGAAAGTAATTCAGTTCTTCACAGTTCAAGAGCTAAGATAAAGGGAAGAAGAATGCTAGGGATGGCAGTTAGTACACTGTTCCCTTCGGACCTAAGTGTTTCGGTTGTCAAGGTTTTGGACACATGAAACAAGAATTTCGAACTTATCTCAAGACCATTGGGAAAAGCAAAGCCCTTGCTACTACCTTGAGTGACACCGAGCCTGTGGATGATTCAGATAATGATGATGAGAGAATCTTGAATGCCTTCACTGCCATAGTAAATCCTATTGAAGGGATTATCGAAGAGGTAGATGAAGAAGAAGACTTGGTGGAGCCTAAGTTTGAGAAGATGGATGAGTAGGATGATATCCATACAGCCTATGCAAAACTATACAAGGTCTCTGAAAAGCATGAGAAATTGTATAGGTTGGCCACCAAGAAGCTGAGTGATGTGGAACTCGATCGAGAAGAGCTCTCCACAAAGGTTAATGAAGCTAATCAGACCATTAGAACACTGTAGTTTAAGAACAACTTCTTGGCTGAAAGGACCAAAAAGCTTGAAGAGAAGTTGTTCCAGGCTAGAGCTCGATTGGAAAGGACTTCCAGTGCAAAGCTTGATGAGATGCTTAGTGTTCAGAAATATGCTTTTGATAGATTCGGTTTGTGGTATGATTTTTCTTCTCGTAATATTGCTTCTGCTAATACTACTGTGTTTGTTTCACCTACTAATAATGTTGATTATGAGAACAATGATGTTAAACCTGTTTTAGCTAGTGAGAACATAGACAAGGGTAAATCTATCTTAGGAGCACCCTCTAAGCTTGAAAAGAAAGAGACTAAAAACCCTAGGACTAAGAAGGGTAATAACCAAAAGTCTAAATAAAAGAAGCATCATCTCTGTCATCACTATGGAGCTACCAGACATACTCAACCTAATTGCTATAAGTGATTAGCCACTCAACAGAGCAACAATATGATCTCATCTGGAAACCAAAATCAGTTTTCATCTTCTTTTGCTACTCTTAGAGATCTTCTTAAGGCCCTCATGTTCCTTTCGAACTTGAATAGTTTCAATTCTTCCCCTTCACCGCCGATTCAAGGGTTTGCACAAAGGAAAGGTTCTTCCAAGGAGTGGAAGGAAAAAGGCTTAAAATGATTTAGTCACTTTTTCTCTCTCCCTCTCTTTTTGTTTATGCATTACTTGTGTGTTTTGCTTTCTTGTTTTTGAGTCAATCTAGTTTTATACTATGCTTTGTGTTAACATGTTTTTGTTTGTTTGGTTTCAGTCTTGCTATATTTTGTTTTTCAAAAAAAAGAAAAAGAAAAATCAGAAAAATAAAAAATAGTGTGTGTTTTGTGTACATTGGTACTTGTGTACCTTGGATGGCCATCGAAACAAATTTTTCTAAACTTTGTATCTTTTATAACTTAGATGAGCATCTCAATGCACAACTAAGCAAGTGAGCTTTGTGGCTCGTGTTTGTGATGTGTTCGATTAAGTAATCTCTTATACTTAACACTCATATCACTCTTTTTGACCGGAAGGACTAAAAAATCCTAAGAGAAAGGCATATATAACCATCTCACCACTAAAGCCCGCCAATCATGTATAACATAGGTATGCTTCGGCATAGCAAAATTATGATGTTTAAAGCATAACATAATTGGGTATTTCTTCTCTCTGTATATATGCCCATGCATGATATGCTAAAATGAAAAAAATAAAATATCCAAGGAAAAATCAAAAGAAAAAAGAATTAAAATGCTTTTAAATATGGTTGCAAACATGTTTTTAGGAGATGTAGGAGTTATAGGATGTACCTCGAAGGTGATAGTCCCTATCAAGCAGTTATGATTGTGTGGAGTTAAATTGATTTTCATATCCCAAATTCTCATAACATGAGAAACTTGTGCAATCTTGTGATGTTTTCACACATTACACGCAAAAATTATTTGCTACTTTTGATATATGTGCAGGTACAATGTGATTTGGCCATCACAAGGAGTACATGTGTTAATGTATGCTTACTAAACTATCTTGACTCATTTTTGAAATATAAAATTGGTTAGACTTATTTAGTGTGTGTATGTGTGGTTGGATCTTAAATGCTTTACATTCTTCTTATTGAAAGTGTTTTTGAGAGCTTAACATGTTGATTGGATCTTTGGTTGAGTAGCTTGCTTGATTGCATTCATTAGTGTGTTTTTCTCCTCTTTGAAAAATATATTTTTATCAAACTCGACAGCTTCTCGGCACCTCTTAATAGCTAGCTATCCATCGAGACCCTTGGACTTCTTTTTCTCGATAGATCTTATCACATCTTCGATCCATCGAGTTATTTAGAATTTGTTTCAATAACTTCTCGATAAATTCTCGATCCATAGAGAAAGTTTTAGTTTGATCGATAGCTTCTCGACAGCTGTTCGATCCATCAAGGTTCTTTATTGTTGACAGATTCTAGACAACACCTCGACAAATTTATCTGTCGAGAATTAGTGCTCAACAGATTCTCGATAGATCTCGATCCATCGAGACTCAATTTCTTTAAATAGATCTAGCGCGAAATCTGATCTCATTTCTCTCATTATCTCTCGATAGGTTTTGTCTTTTCACCTCCCATACACTCTCTTTTCTCTCTAAACCTCAAACCCTCTTGGATTTCAGCCTAATCCTTGCTCAAATCACTTGGTAAGTGTCCTCAATCCTTCATTCTTCATGCATTTCATGTATTTAGACCTAGGTTTTAGGTTTTCTTAAAATTTTTGGGGTTTTTGAAAATTGTTGAGTAATTTGTGAAATTTTTGGGTTGGATTTTGCTTATATGATGTTATATGCTCATGCATTGTATTACATTTGCATTTTCACAATATTTTCATGTATTTAGATGTGTGTTTTATATGTTGGAACCTTATGTGCTGTTAGAATTGGATTGGGCTGAGCCCATGACTTTTTATTGTTACACGTCACATGCTCATGTATTGTTCATGCATACGTACCTTTTCTTTTCCATATTCTGGTACTCTTGTTAATGGTGCTTTTCTATTTCTCTCTCTCTCTCTCTCTCTCTCTCTCTCTCTCTCTCTCTCTCTCTCTCTCGGATAGTCTGTGCAATGGCACCTAAGCACAAATCTACTCCGTCCCAAAACCATCTTCGTTCTGGGGCATCATCTTCTGATTCTACTCCTCTCCATGTCAGGTTCCATGATGAGAAGGCCCATAAGACCTTCTCGAAGAACTTCTCCAAATGTGGTATTCATTCGGAACGCCATGTTATATTATCAAACTTCTCCGATACCGCTCTTTTGACTATCATACATAGGCGGGGTTAGGAATCTTTATGTGCGATACCCGTGAGTTGTCCCTCCATGGTCATACAGAGGTTCTACTCCAATATGCATGGTTTCGATTCTTTTGTACCACAGTTTATTACTCTTGTATGAGGTACACATATAGTAGTGACTGTGGAGCTTATCTCTGAAGTGCTACATGTTCCAAGGGAATCGCATCCTGATTACCCTGGATGTCCACGTCTAAGGACTGTGTCCAAAGACGAACTTCTGTCTCTCTTTTGTGAGACACCTTCTTCATGGGGTGAGTGTCAAAACACCTCATGCTCGGTCTTTGCAAAAGGTCCGAGGTTCCTGAATATGGTGATGACATTTGTTCTACATCCCTTGTCTCACTATAATTCTATTATTGAGCCTCGTGCTTGCTTTTTGTTTTTTGTTGTCCCTCTTAGAGGATCTTTCTATTGAATTTCTCTCTCATTTCATTTTTTCTCTTATAAATATCTATAAGGATACGGCAACCCGTGATAAGCTTATCTTTCCTTCTGTTATCATGAGGATCATTTGCCACTCCTCTGTCTCCTTTCTCGAGTCTGATCATTTCCCTATCATGCGTGCCATTGATGCCGGTACTGTTCGACGGAGTGAGGTTCAGCTTCGACCGAAGTGGCCATGGACTAAGACGTCAACTCCTCCATCCATCTCCGCTTTTTCTTCTTTTGCGGGTGGTGTGACGCTTGAGACCATTATGGTGCAACTTAAGCGCATGGATGCTCGCCTTACTACTCTCACTACTGTGTTGTATCAAGTGAATGCTTGTGCGGGTCGTATTGCAGGACGTCAGGCTTAGATGGGTGGTTTTGTTGCTTCTCCCTCTCCATCTCCACAGGCTTCAGAGGACAAGGACGATGTTGATGGCTCTGGTGATGATGATGATGAGGATAAGGATGCTAGCTTTTTCGGTGATAAGGAGATGACTGCTTCTCGGTGACTTGCCTTTTGTCATTTATGACAAAAAATGGGAGTAGTTTTGGGTATAGGAGTAGTCATGTACTTAGGGGGAGCGTTAGCATAGGACCTTTTTGTTTGGGGGAGATAAGTTTTTTTTTTTTTAGGGATGTAGTGAGGATTATATGTACTTTTCTTTTCCTTCTTTCTAGTTCTTTATCCTCATGTACAGGTCTTATGACCACTTAGTGATAGCAAACATTGTATTTATCTTTGATATCTATTTGATGATGTTGTTATCATGTTTCACCTATCTCTCCATGTGTTGTAACTTTTCTCTCTTTATACACATGTTTCTTATGTATGCAATCTTTTAATTTCTATTTTACACTAAGATGCCTTGATGAGTTTTGTTTAAAGTGTTTTAGAAATACAGGTTGTCAAAATTTATCATGCCATGAACTCTCTTCTTGCAAAGTTTTTCAAGAGTTTGTGTTAGGGTTAGATTTTATTATATTCTACAAGTGAGTATGAGTTGACTGATTTATGACTTCTCTCATATTTCATTTGTTTGTTGTGGTTTTATCATGAATTGCCAAAGAGGGAGATTGTTAGGACATATGTGGAACTTGTTATGAACATACGTCATTTAGAATTGGCTAATCCTTTAACAAAATGTATTTTACTTGTAATTGGGTAGATCTAGGATGGTTTAAGTCTTCAAGCAACATATTGTTCAAGTCAAGAGTTAAAGCCATGCAAGTCTATTCAAGAATCAAGTGAAGAATTGCTGTATTTTAAAGCTCGACAGATTGTATCTATCGAGGTTTAAAAGGGAGTTTTAGCCCGATGCTCGACAGCAATTCGACAGATAACCTATTTATAAAGGTTTAGGAAAATCAGATTTCTAGATCTGTTTTTCACGTATATCTAAGCTATTTGTATAGGGTTTCTTTTCTCACAACCTTAAACATATAAGGGCCGTCTAAGGTGATGCAACTTGAAGCAAAATGATTATTCACTCAAATTGTGACCAGAGACAATTTGCCTTAGTTCATCTTTACCTTGTACGCCGTTAGGTTTTGTAACCAAGGAGTTTCTTGATCTTCATCGTATGGATGAATTGAAGAACTTTGCAGCCAACATCTTTCTCAAGTTGGTTGTAAGTCGTGTACTGGGATCCGCGCATCATTTGGTTAGTCACGTATTGGGAGTCGTGCATCAAAAGGAGAGATTGTCACTACATTATAAGTCCAATTATGTATTAGAGTAAGGATTCAACTGTAAATTGGTATTAGGTTTTAGGATTCCTTTTACTTATAACCGCTTGTTTTGATAATAATGAATTCTCGGGAGTGATGACTTTAAATTCACCCGGTGAGATTTTGCCTTTGTGGTTTTCCCCATTCATAAACAAATAATTCGTGTCAAATTTAATTTCCCCTGCATTTAGTTATTTGGTGATTTGTTTGTGTTACCATGCGTATTGCATGTTAAATTGACTTAATTAATTCACTTAACTAATTAATTGGTTAATTTACCCAAGAGGTTAATACATTCTTGGCCTATCAATAGTTAAACATTATCCTATTGCATTGTGTAAGAGATATGTGCTGGGAAACTCTTAAAAGAGGATACTTGGAACCTCTTTGGGTTAATTAATTGTGGAGTCGATACTTATTTTTTAAATTAAAAAAAAAAAAAATCTAAAAGTGTAAAATTGAATGATTGAATTGCATTGAATGTTCATTATATCAAGAATATTACAATTGGTAGAAATTACATTACTTTGGTCCTAATTACAATCTAAGTAAAAATTACAAAGTTTTGTTCCTAATGCATTCTACCAAAGAAAATGATAAAACACTAATCGTGAACTAAAAATACTAGATTCAGGGGCTAGGATACAGAGTGAGAAGTTGTTAGGCATCCATTCTACCTGGAAAAATCTGATCTTCTAGACTATGAATGACCATCTATGTACCCACACAATCATTGACATATGATACAGTAAACTTTGAAATGTAATATGCAATTGTTAGTTTTCCTAGATCTAAAATTAAGTGTAAGCTTAGATCTATAGATCTATTTCTTACTCCATGCAAAAGATTTAAATTTCATAAAAAGAAATGAGTTTTATAAGAAAATTCAGGTCTGATTTTTTATCAATGAAAAAGAATCATTTAAAAGAAAAAATTCAGATCCAATTTTTGTTATTAAAAAGAATGTCATTTTTATGGGAAAGAATTAGATTGATTTTTATAACATGAAAAAAACAATCCTTTGATGAAAAATATTCAGATCTGGTTTTTATTATGAAAATGGAAACATTTTTGCAAAGGAAATATCAGATTTAATTTTTAATCATGATCATATGACATCTTTATAAAAATATATTCAAATCTAATTTTTATTACGTAAATGTAAATATTTTTGCAAAGGAAACTTCACATCAGATTTCTTTTATATGAAGCTAGAATGCCTTTTAAAAAGAAAATTTCAGATCTGACTTTTGATATAGAAAAATAAATGAGTTTTGAAAGGGATTTCAGATCTAGCTTGGATATGAAAAATAGAACGTTTTTTAAAAGGAATCTCAGATCTGGTTTGGATATGAATCTAAGTGGATTTTGAAAAAGGGTTTCAAATCTGATTTTTGCTATAGAAAGTATAATGCTTTTTACAAAGAAAATTTCTGATCTGAAAAATAAATCATATAAAACATAGATCTATGAAATCTAAACAAAGTAATAATCTTAGATCAAGAGTTAAATCTATGTTAATGCATGAGTGATGTTAAACTTATTTGGATAATTATCATGTGGGCAATTTAATCATGGTATTATGAACATACGATCATAGCTATTATAAAGATGTGAAAACAATCATGGTAACTATGAAAATAAGCACGGCAATGACAAAAGCAAACATGCAAAATAAATTTAAAACTTACTATACCTGCATGAATCAGAGAAGACGAAAGGCATCTTCTTAGAAATTGGAGAGAAAGGATCTCTCCAGTCTCTAAGAATTCGAAGGAAGCAACCCCTGGAACTGGGTCCTGGCTATCTAGTCTCTACGCTAAATGTTTCAATTACTGATTCTAGATTTACATGTATTCATTGAAACCAAAGCCATAATATCCTATCTGCATTGGATTCACCCATATTGATACTCCGAAAGTTAGAGAGAGTTATCTATTAAATCTTTTGAATTAGTGTTAGGTTGTTTTCTACCATCTTTTTATTACAAATATAAGTGTAGGTAGAAAACTTTTTTTACAATCTTTCTCATAATAGTAAAAATGTAATTTTTAAATATTTGTATTAATAAAAGTAGTTAGAGGGTCCATGTGAAAATGATGTGATTCTAATCACAACTTATTATCTTTTATGAAATGATTGTGAAAACTTTTGTATCATAAACCTTTCTTGAAAAATTATGGTAAAAAAATAAAAGAAGAAAAACCTTACTTGAAGAATAAATTTTTTTTTATACATTTTTATTTTCGGGTGGAGAAATTTGATCCTGAATGTCTATGTTGAAAATATCAAAATCTGTCAATTAGTTAAACTAGCTCTCTTTGTTACTTAGAATAATTAAGTTGACAATTTTTTTTTTTTTTTGGCATGCATTGTGAAGGACCCAACATATTAGGAAAAAACATTATCTTGGTAACTATTTTATTTTCTTAAAATCATTTTAAGCTAGGCTCATGCCAACGGAGCAAACTGAAAAGGTAAAGTTTAATAAGATATTAAAGGCTTGAATTCTGAAGTATATATTTCTTTAGTCCTCATTTGTAATTTATTAGGTCTGACTACTTCAAATTAGAGTGATGCTATAAATCCCGAGAATAATTTTGGTGAATTTTGTAGACAATTCCTAAATATCACGTAACGGTACCGTGCATAATGAAAAGCTTTTCATACTGTATATTGATTGTTACTCGCGTAACCCTCCTACTTTTCAAGAGTACTGGGGCAAGTTTGAGCAATTCAGGGAGCATGAGAATTGCATGCATGCGTGGCTCTAACGAACTTGCTCTCTTTGGTTCCATTTGCAACAAAATTTACTAATTTTGCTTTTATATGTACAAAAAAAGAAAAAAGAAAAAAATTCAGCAATGACTCGTCCAATTGTGTTTTTAATATTCTTGCTCGTAGTTTCTAGGCTAGACATGTCTCATCGGTCAAATCTGGCTCAGTACCCTGTTTGTGAGCATGTGTTTGAGTATTTCCCTGACTGCTTGGCCTTCCTCGTTGGGTTCTACTACGTACCTACAAAGATATGTTGTCGACACGTAGAGAAGCTAAATAAATTAGCAAAGCACGGGCTTGGGCCTCAGACAATCTGCTTTTGCATTCAGGCTAGTGTAAAGGGAACACAACCTCGCTTGCTTGCATCACGTATCAATTCTCTTCCTATCATGTGCCACACCCATCTTAGCTTCCCCATTTCTGATAGCATGGACTGCAACAAGTAAATTTATCTCTCTTTCTTTCTCTCTCTCTCTCTCTCTCTCTCTCAAGCACTCACACAAATGCAAATAGGTGGAGAAAAAAACGGATAAAATGAACTAAGGCCGCCTAAACTTTTATGTAATTGCAGACTTTTAGTTAAGCCCCCCTTGACTTTTTATTTTTCACAGATTTAGTACATACTGAAACTGTAGTAGAATAGTAGATGGACCCCTTCTGTCCATTTCCGTCTATTTCAACATTTTTTGCACTGAATCATCTAATGTGCAGCAAATGGACCCCTTCTATCGTTTGGGTTTTTAATAATTTGAAAGGAAAAAAAAAAAGAAAAAGAAAAAAGAACAAGGTGAAATAGATAGAGAGTGGAGAGAAGGGATATATTTACTACAATATCAAGGTTTATGTGTTAGTTTTTAGACCCCTTAAAACCCAATTGAATTAACCTAGGAATTTAGCCAAGTTGTTACTTAGTCAAATTAATTAAATCTAGTTTAACACAATCAAATAATCATATAAAGTAAAACAGCGGAAATATAAATAACACAAAGATATGATCACCCAGGAAACCAAACCGGTAAAAACCTGGGAAGGATTTAACCTAGCTATCCTCAAGGTAAACTTGAATCCACTATCTTGAAAAACTCGAAGTTCATACAATAAGACTTACAAGCCCCCACACTCGACTTCTTATTGCTACCCACCAGCAGAACTTACTGACACGACCACGTACAAGTTCCGAATCTACGGACTCCTTCTTTCTTGGATTCTCCACCAAATACAAGCACACCCGCTTGTGTTTCTTTAAACTTCAAGGCAGCAACTGGAATGATCATCAAGGTGTAGAAAAATCTTCTCCTTGAAAACCCTAAGTTTATGTGAAGGAAAACTCCTCAAAGATCTCACAAGAGATTCACATAAACCGCAATATGAGCAACATTAAAACGTGGCTAGGGTTTGCCTTATATATCTAGGGTAAATTAAAAACTCAAAACCTAATAAAACACTTAGGGCTGAGTTGGAAAATCAAATAAAAAAACGTCAGACACGATTTTCGATTGATTGAGCTTAAGCTTCGATCGATCGAAATGTACTGAAACAGTTTTTTAATTTGCACAGAAGTTTAATCCAACTTTACAATAAAGAACCAACTTTGAGCAATTCTAAAACAACTTAAATACATTGTTTTGATCATGGTTTGTCAACAATACAAATTAGGATTCTAAATACATAAAACCTAAGTCTTAGAACCTAACAAACTCCCCCTTTGGCAATTCGTGACAAAACACAACTTAAATAACTTAAAGTTTACAAGTAAAAGCCCTTTACAAAATAATGCTCATAAATCTCAAATTCAATCTTAACTACTATCCATCAGTTGCAAGAGTAGATAGCAGCTTAATTGAATCAACCTGTATATTTCTTGAAACACTTAAACAAAATGCATAACTGCATGTGTGGAAAAAATACAAGTAGAGAAAAAATAAAATCTTGATTTCAAACAACACACAATAAAGACATATAAAAATGAAGAACTCATAATCATAAATCAATAAGCAGTTTGAAACAAGAAACACAAAATACACTCCCCCTAACATGAATAACCTAACAAGGTAAAAAGAGCTAAAAAGGTAAAGTACACAGTGAAGCACCTAGATACAATCTAAACAACTCCACAAGCTCCAACCAATCAAAAAAAACTCTCCCCCTAAAAACAAAAATAGGTACAAGTATGCCAAAAACATCTCATATGTATACTCCCCCTTTTTGTGACGGAATGCCAAAGGGCAATCAAAAACCATCATCAAAAGGAGGTGGCGATGAAGAACTCAAAAACCGTGCCAAATCTGCTCGCAATCCTCTAATCTCATCCAGAATGTCCACCAAAATCTGTCCTTGAGCCACCTAAACGGTCAAGACATGATCCAACATACGTCGAATGTCTGAATCATCCGACGTAGTCGATGGAGGAACATCAGTAGCAGCAGCAGCAGCACCTGTAAAAGAGGGAAGAGGGAGGACACCACTAGAAGATGCACCTCGAGAGACTAAAGGATCAGCTCTCAGATGAGCAGCCCTCTGTCGAAGGAAGGTAGCATCTAGGGGACCAACAACATGGACAGGCTCACTAGTAGGAAAATCAGCTAGACCAAGAAACAAAAGAATCCTATGAATGAAAATAGGATATGTAAGTGCATGCCCTATGGCAGAACTTCTATGAACTTCATTCAAAGAACGAAAGAACAAGTGAGGAAAACTGATAGACGCACCAGACATAAAAGCATAGAGAAACACACATCGCTCTAGAGGGATGGTGTGAAGATGAGAAATAGGCCACAAAGAATGACACGCAACTCTAAGAAACAAATATGCGGTCTCAGAAAGCGCAGAAGACGTGATCTGAGGATCAGAACCCCACCGGATAGATGATCCAGTGATGTGTGACATGACCTCATCTATAGGAGGTGACTTATCATAGAGATAGATAGGATCAGAGACGACCAGAACCCCAAGAGCCTTAGCCACCACCCTAGAGGTAATGGTGAACTCAACACCTCGTATCCAACTTCGAGCAACGGTGTTAGAATCATAGACGTGACATGAGAGGTTAGAGAAGAACTCTCTAATCAAAGCGGTCGGGGGTGGATGATCTATCTCTAAGAGAGACAACCAACCTCTAGACTCAAGATTAGCCCTAATGGCTGGATCGACCTCATCTAGAATCACAGAACGCTCAGCCCAAATCTTACGCTTACTATTAAGTTTCTCATAAGCCTCACGCGAACGCTCGTTCCTAAACAACTGAACCCTAGAAGGAGACATAGAAGGGGTAGAGGAAACCCTATTAGCTCTAGTCTTCCTAGGCATGGTGCTAGAATAAGGAACAAGAGCACATAGCAAAAAAAATTGGAAAAAGAAACAAAAAAACAAAACCAAGGGCAGACTGCAAGTTAGCACAAAAAAAATATAGAACAAGAAGAACTATATGATGCATGAACAGATTAAATGACATGAAGCAGTGCTAAGACAATAAATTAAGTTCAAAATAAGTTCAAACTCACAAAATTGGCTTGAGCATAGAGTTTCTTAACTAAAACCCAAAAAAAAAAAAAATGTAAAACCACTTGTTAATTTTTAAAATAAATTGACCAATTGATCATTACACAAGTTAGAAAACTGATTAGAATGATTAATTACATCAAAACAACAAGCCAATTTCATCAATTTCAACCCAATTGAACAAAATCCCCAAATCCGATTCAACATAAACCCTAGAATTTTCAATTCTTCATAAAACCCCAAATTGATCAAATTAACCAACAACAATCATGAATATAACAATAAACCAACAAAACCCAATGATCAATATCAGAAAAATAGCCTTGAATCAATAAAAATCCCAAATTTAAGGAGGTCCAAAAATACCCTTTAAATGCATGAAAACATGAAAATAAAAACCAAAAAGAGGGATAAAATGGTCTTACCGGCCTTGAGGGAGAAAAACCTTGCAAAAATTAAGGAAGAAAACGACAAAAAATTTAAGTGCAGCCTTGCCAAGTGGAGAGAGAGAGAAAAAGTTGAAAAACTTTTGAAAAAGATGTTTGAAACAGTCAAAGAACTGTTTTAAAAAAAAACCTGAAACACGATGTTCGATTGATCGAAAAACAGGTTCGATCAATCGAACCAGGCAGAGGCTCACTTAAATTTTTAAACAAGATTTCGATTGATCGAAAATTTGATTGGATCAATCGAAATTTTTTGAAAAAAAAAACAGCTTTTTAGAGAAAAAACCTGATTTTTTGAAAACTTACCTCAAAGTATTGAATATAAGATATAAAAATGTATGAGTATGAGATGAAATGCTCTCCCAAAATACAAGTTTTAAACCCAATTTTCCAAAAATTTTGATTTTAAACAATCTCCCCTTTTTTTAAAGCAACAAAACAGTTTTGCATAAAATTCAAAATATTTTTCAAACGTGATTGGTCAGACCATAAACACACACAATTATATGTACAAGGTTTAGCAATTAGTAACTTGTGTTGTGTGTGCAACTAGCAAAAACTTGAGATACATATGAGGTGATATGTGAACAGAAATCAATCACAAAGTCTACAAAATTCATCACATAGAATTTAAAAGAGACTATTACCTAAAGAGTTACATCATATAACTCTCACATCTCCTAGAACATAAGCTTGCAATCATGTAAGTTTCTTGAAATTTGCCTCATAATATACACACCAATTTTTAATTTAAGTGATTTGGCAGTCAGCCTAATAGTACACACTAATTTTTAATTTAAGAGATTTATCATTTAAACCGAGGCTTCACCTTATGTTCTTTTTGTGCATATGCTACACTTTCTCGAGCACAAAATCTTATGATATGCACTAAAGTGTTCATGATTGGCTAGTGCACAGTGGTGAGATGGTTATTTATGCCTTTCTTAAAAGATTCAAGTCCGACAGTCAAATAACATGTGACTTCAAGATAAAGACAAAGTAATAAACACCATAAACATTTTTCCCACACAACATGTTCTACAAAACTTCCACTAGTGAAGTGCAATAAATAAGCTCATCAAAGCTAAACAAAGTACAATAGACATGTCATATGAAAATAAATTGACCAACCTTGTTTTCAAAAACAAAGAGAATAGTGCAAGAACAACAATGTGCTTCATTTTTCCTTCCTTTCTTCCCTTTTTTTTTTTTTTTTTTTTTATATATATATAAATAGAATAAAATAATAAAAAAAAAACCTAGAATGAAATGCATGAATATAATGCAATGCAACTCCTAGAGACAGAAGAGAAAAACACAAAAACCAAGAAACAAAGAACAATGGTCACAAAGGAAAAGCAATGAAGCACAAGGACCAGGAAGGCAAGACAGATCAGGGACACAGAATCACACCAATTACTTGACGAAGGGTTTCAAACTTACTTCTATCAAGAGGTTTGGTGAAAATGTCGGCATTCTGACGCTCAGTAGGAATATACTCAAGACACATAATCTTTCTTTCAACAAGATCCCTAATGAAGTGATACCTAATCTCAATGTGCTTAGTCTTAGAATGTTGCACATGGTTCTTAGATATATCCATAGCACTAGAGTTATCACAGTAAACAACCATGGTATCTTAGGATATCCCATAATCAGTTAAAACCTTTTTCATCCAAAGAAACTGTGAGCAACAACTTCCAGCAGCAATATATTCTGCCTCTGCAGTAGACAAAGACACAGAATTTTGCTTTTTACTCATCCAAGCAACAAGATTGGCTCCTACATAAAAACACCCACCAGTGGTGCTTTTTCTATTATCAGCATTACCAGCCCAATCAGAATCAGAAAAACCAGCAAGAGATAGATTAGACTCTTTACTATAAAATAATCCATAATCACAAGTTCCACCAACATATTTAATAATTCTTTTGACAGCATTCAAATGTGAAACTTTAGGATTAGATTGAAATCTAGAACAAACACCAACACTAAAGGCAATATCAGGCCTACTAGCAGTCAAATATAACAAGCATCTAATCATACTTCTGTATAATGTAACATCAACAGACTCACCTGAAGGATCAGATGTTAATTTTACATTGGCAGCTATTGGTGTTCTGGAATGTGTAGCATTGTCCAATCCAAATCTCTTGACTAGATTCCTTGCATATTTTGCTTGGTTGATGTAGATTTCTGAGTCCGTTTGCTTTACCTGTAATCCCAAAAAATAAGTTAGTTCTCCAACCATACTCATTTCAAACATAGACTTCATTTCATCTGCAAAAGAATGAGCAAGAGAGTCATTAGTAGCACCAAAAACAATATCATCAACATATATTTGAGCTACAACAAAACTATTCTTATCCTTTCTTATGAAGAGAGTAGTATCTGCAGATCCCCTTTTGAATCCATGCTCAGTGAGATATGCAGTCAATCTATCATAATAGGCTCGTGGAGCTTGTTTCAACCCATACAATGCTCTCTTGAATTTGTACACATCATCCGGTCTGTGAGGATCAATAAAACCCTTCGGTTGTTCCACATAAACTTCTTCTTGCAACATCCCATTCAAGAAAGCACTTTTGACATCCATTTGGTATAGCTTGAAATTTAGATGACTAGTTATAGCCAAAAGTATCCTAATGGATTTCAATCTTGCTACCGGTGCAAATGTCTCATCAAAATCAACCCCTTCCACCTGTGTGTAGCCTTGAGCAACAAGTCTAGATTTATTTTTGATAACTGTGCCATGTTCATCAGACTTGTTCTTAAAGATCCACTTAGTTCCAATCACATTTACTCCATTTGGTCTTGGAACTAATTCTCATACATCATTTCAAATAAACTAGTGAAGTTCTTCATGCATGGAGTTTACCCAGTCAGCATCTTGAAGAGCTTCATCTACCTTTTTGGGTTTGAATTGAGACAGATAGCATGAGTGAGTAATTACACTTAAGGCTTTTGACCTTATTCTCGTGTTATCATTTAGACTTCCCAATATATTTGAGAAGGAATGGTTAAGTCTTACTCTAGAGGAAGGACCCTTGACTAGAGATGTTGATGTACCTTTTTGTTCCGGTAAAGGACTGAACTCATGTAGTGCTTGTTGAGTTTCATGTACCGGTGTGGATGGTTCTGGACTTGATGGAACAGACACAACATCATTTAGCACCATCAACTCTTCATCACTGTGCTTTTCAACATAATCAACAGGAAGTGAGTCATCATTCTCCACAAGCTTATCTTGAACAGGAGTAATGTTTTCTGACTGTGCTTCAGAACATACTTCATTATTAATCACAACATTTGATGATTCCATCACAGTTTTGGTTATCAGATTATACACTCTATATGCTCTACTAGTAGAGGAGTACCCTAGAAAATATCCATTGTCACTCTTAGCATCAAATTTTTCTAGGTTATCTCTCTATCACGTAGAATGTAACAATCACTACAAAAAATTCTGAAATACTTAACAACAGGTTTCTTTCCTCTCCAGAGTTCATAAGGAGTCTTCTTTGAATCAGGTCTGAAATACACCCGGTTGAGTGTATGACAAGCAGTATTAACTGCTTCTCTCCAGAAGGATTTGGGCAACTTTTTATTGTGTAGCATATCACGTGCCATCTCTTGAACAACCCTATTTTTCCGTTCCACTATTCCATTCTGTTGAGGAGTCTTGGGTGAGGAGAACTCTTTATGTGTGCCTTGATCATTGCAGAAAGTGGCTAGCTTGGTATTCTCAAATTCTCTTCCATGGTCACTTTTGATTCTGCCTATTACAATATCTTTCTCAACCTGCAACTTTTTGCATAGATGTATCATCTTCTCAGGAGCCTCAGCTTTGTCTTTCAATAGCACCACCCAAGTGTATCTAGTAAAGTCATCCACAACCACCAGAATATATTTCTTTCCACCTAAACTCTGAACTCTAGCAGGACCCATGAGATCAATGTAAAGAAGCTCTAAAGGCCTTGAAGTTTGTACATTTGCCATAGACGGATGTTTAGACTTTATCTGTTTACCTATCTGACATGGTCCACATATGCATTTATCTATCTTCTCAAACTTAGGTAAACCAACAACTGCATCACATTTGGAGATTTTTTCTAACTATTTATGACTAGCATGCCCCAAACGTTGATGCCACAAATCAACTTGATCTATCTTTGCACTAAAACACTTGTTGCTTATGCTTGGTGTCAATTCATAACAATTGTCTGCAGTCTTTACACCAACACTCATACAGTCACCTCCACCATCAAGAATCTCACATTCATACTTGGTGAAGAGAACGTTTAGTCCATTATCACAAATCTAACGGATGCTGAGTAGGTTTGCCTTCAGTCCATCGACATACCAAACATCTTCAAAGATCGGCAACCCTGGAATGTCCATGGTTCCAATCCCTCTGATTACAAATTTGCTTCCATCTCCAAAAGTGACTGTTCCAATATTTTCTTCAAAGAGAGTCTTGAATAGTCCTTTGTTACTTGTCATATGCCTGGAACAACCACTATCCAAATACCAAAGACATGAATCACGTGCCTTTAAGGCGGTTAAGGCAGTATAACACAAATAATTATTATCACATGTGATAAGAAGTCTAAGGAAAGATTTAACATGTGTAACAAGAGACAAATACCCAAAGTAAGCAAGTTGATAGATAAGCATTATACTTTGCAAAAAATCCATAATAAAGGAGTCAAGGATCAGCTCAGTGATCAAAAGATCAACAACAAGAGAGCTACCCGCTCTGATACCACTTGTTAGTTTTTAGACTCCTTAAAACCTAATTGGATTAACCTAGGAATTTAGCCAAGTTGTTACTTAGTCAAATTAATTAAATCTAGGTTAACACAATCAAATAATCATATCAAGTAAAGCAGCGGAAATATAAATAACACAAAGATATGATCACCTAGAAAACCAAACCGGTAAAAACCTGAGGAGGATTTAATCTAGCTATCCTCAAGGTAAACTTGAATCCACTATCTTGAAAGAATCGAAGTTCATACAATAAGATTTACAAGCCCCCATGCTCGACTTCTTATTGCTACCCACCAGTAGAACTTACTGACACGATCACGTGTAAGCTCCGAATCCACGGATTCCTTCTTTCTTGGATTCTCCACCAAATACAAGCACACCCGCTTGTGTTTCTTTAAGCTTCAATGACAGCAACTAGAATGATCATCAAGGTGTAGAAAAATCTTCTCCTTAAAAACCCTAAGTTTATGTGAAAGAAACCTCCTCAAAGATCTCACAAGAGATTCACATAAACCGCAATATGAGCAACACTAAAACGTGGCTAGGGTTTCCCTTATATACCTAGGGTAAATTAGAAACCCAAAACCTAATAAAACACTTAGGGCTGAGTTGGAAAATCAAATAAAAAAACGTCAGACACGATTTTCGATTGATCGAGCCTAAGCTTCGATCGATCGAAATGTACTGAAACAGTTTTTTAATTTGCACAGCAGTTTAATCCAACTTTACAACAAAGAACCAACTTTGAGCAATTCTAAAACAACTTAAATACATTGTTTTGATCATGGTTTGCCAACAATACAAATTAGGATTCTAAATACATAAAACCTAAGTCTTAGAACCTAATAGTATGAACTAAATTGGGGAAAAAAGAAAAGCTAAAGGAGTCTTACTACAAAATCATAAAAGTTCAACAATTCTTAGCTTATTTTACCCAAAAATGAATAATAAAAAGCTAAAATAGTAAAGAAAAGAGAAAAGGTGATCCCAATTGACTAAGTATCCGTTTGGATTGCGTTTTTTATCCTATGTGTCTGCGTTTGGCTGAAATATGGTGGGTCTCGTACACTGTTCACGGGAACCATAAATACCCTTTTCACTAAAAACAACTTCACCTATAATACTATTCACACATTTAAAAATTATTTTGCTACAGTGTTTTAAGTTTTTAATTTTTAGTTTTCAGCAATAATTAATATCCAAACACATCCTAATTGTTCTTCTTGCTTTGGTGCAGGGTTCATAAAAGGTTGGACTATGAGGAAGTTGTTCTTAATTGAGTGACTTTAGTGGAGTATTATACGTACAACAACAATGAATAAAGCCTTAATCCCAATAATTTGGGGTTGGCCATAAATCATAGTGGATTATTATATGTATTGTTTCATTAAAAAATACTTCATAAATATTAGTAGACTGATTACAGATAATTACAATAAGGATACTTCTCGATGAGTACAAAAATATACTTATATATGAAATTGTTTTTTCTTAGTGGTTCTTCATATATTATGTGCTTATTCACTCCATTAAGTTCTTTATAAGCCAAAAATGTCTTGTCGCTCAATTATCATTTTTTAAATATTTTAAATAATTGAAAGGTCTAAGGTAAAAATTTCTAATTCCACATTGTAACTATGAATTATATAATAATAATAATAATAATAATAATAATAATAGCTAGTTCTCTCCAAAATTTGTAGTTTTAGTCTCCAAGTCCTCCTAACTATGAAAAATATATCATAAAACCCTAGTTAATAATAGTTCTCTAATTCTCATTGGTCAAAGCGCGAAGGTAACCTATAACAGTTACAAAATGCAGACAACAATTACAAAATAGCGTATAATACCTGAGGATACCGCAAAAATACCCAAATCAATAACATTTCATACTATAAAAGAACATTGCCAATACAATGGACAAGTTCAACACTATGTACGACACTCCCTAGCTCCTCCTATCTTCACTCAAGTAATTGTTAGTGATAGTAGCATTTCCAGAACAAAGAGCAAGGATAAGAAGCTTAAGGATGATAATGGTTGATTTCAGAATAGAGGGCTCAAGGTTGAGGAAGACTGAATTGAATTTGGGAGTTACCGTTGGTTTTCAAATATGGAGGAAACGCACCGTTTCACTAAAGGTTGTTTAATAAAACGCTCTGTTTCGTATGTGCTGTTACTTAAGTATTGGTTAAGCAGAAACGGTGTCGTATGATATGCTAGAAATGCAGTTGGTTTTGGTGCGAAGATCAGTTAGTTTAGTTTGTTTTTCTTTTCCTATTTTCACGGATTAGATCCGTATAATGTGGATTTATTTGTTATTCAGTTATAGACAGATTGTACTACAGATATCTCTGTACGCTTCAGTTTATCATTAAGCAAGAAATTCAGTTTTCTTAATCAAACAGTTTCTCTCTCTTTCTTTCACTTTCTTTCTCTCTCTCAATCTTTCTTCCTTCACAAACAGTTCTAATCTTTGATTTGTTTGCTTCAACACTAAGATTTTTTTTGCACTGTTCTATAAGAAATTCTTCAGTAATTAATTCGTAAAGAAGAAAAGAAGAAGAATAAAAGACACAAATCTTAGATACTTGTGCCAATCATTTCATATACCATTAGAAAAGCCACTCGTGCAACATATATGCTGGGATAAAGTCACTCATTCTGAGCAGTATTTGCTTGAAGGAGGCCATCTCTAATCTGTGAAGCAATCTTTCACAGCACCTGGTCCGTGTGTGATGAAAATAGAGTTGGAGACTGACAATGCGCCAATTTCTTTCATTGCGTCGAAATATTGAGTCACCAGAACCATGTCCATGACATCCTTCGACATAGTTCCAGGTACATTCACAGACAAAGCAAGCACACAGTCCCTCAGCCCAACTACAATGGCCTGAAGCTGGCATGCTTACCAAGCCCAGCCAGATATTTAGATTCAGCTGTTCATCACATGGAAAAGTTTAATGACAGGTTGATTAGTATTCAGGGAAAAAGAAGCCAAACTTACTCAGAGGGAGACAGGAGAAACAATGTTCAATTCAAAATGAACACTTACCGGCATTTATCTCGGTCATAACTTATGAAGCACGGGTGCGTTTCGGGACTCGGGTACGGGTGCGGGTGCGGGTGCGGGACTCGGCAATTTTTGAAAAAGGTGGGTGCGGGTGCGGCAGGACTCGGCGATTAAAAAATTATTAAAAATATTTTTACAATATATGTTTAATATATTGCTAAGCATACTTTTACTTTTTCACATTATATAAACAAATACCAAATTTAAGAGCAATAGTAGATAATAACTAAAACATGATGTTCATAAATTAAATATAATCCACAAGATTGAAACTAAAACATTCCATGATGTTTGGAAATTAGAATACAACTCATAAGTTTGAAACTAAAACAAAATAAAAGATAATCAACAAGACAATCAAGGAGTTGGCTGGTTTGGGAGTTTTGGACGAAGTGTGAGGGTCTGGGTATTTAGGTTAAGTCAAACGATGTGTTTTGCACCTTTTTTTTTTTTTTTGAATTTCGGCCTGACTCGGCCGTTTCGGCCGATACAGGCCGATTCAGCTGATACGGCCGATACAGGCCGATACGGACCGATTTGGGCCGCGTAGGCGCCGATTTCGGCCGCGTCGGCGCCGATTTCAGCCACGTCGGCCCGCGTTGGTCCGATTCGGGAATCGCCACGTGGCACGACGCGGCACGGACGCGCAGTCTGCGGCGTCCCTCCTGCGTCGCCGCGTCCCGCCACGTCGGACGCAGGTGCGCTGGCCTGGGAGCCGCGTCCGTGCATCCCAGGTCATAACCCTCTTCACATGTTCATCAGGTTCAGTTTCCACGAGAAGCATTTGAACAATCTCAAACCCATAAGCTGACATGGGCTATGCATGTAAAATTCAAAGATATTAAAAAAGAAACAGATTTACCTTGTAACTTGACTAATACTAAACCAGAATGGAAGACAAAGAAATACCATTTCAAGTTCAAAAACAGAATGCAGCACCAACTTCGGAATACTTGCTTTAATAACTAGAAGAATAGAGACGAAAAACTTTCCCCAACCTACACAGAAAATTTCAAAACTACTATAAGAACTTTTTTTTCTCTCTCTCTTTCACTAGGCACCATTTGGGCCAAAATGGCCAAATACCACATTTTTTGGAAATTTTTAGCAAAAAAACACTGTTTCGGAAATAAATGGCAAAGTATCACTTTTTCTAGAACTCGAGTTTCAGAAACTCGAGTTCCTCATCAGTTCTGCCTCCGTGGCACTGTTGAGTTGGAATTTGTGTAATTAAAAAAAATTATGTGGTACTCGAGCTTGGTAAACTCGAGTACCATGCAACACAGTACTCGAATATACCAGGCTCAAGTACCTTTTATAAAAAATAAAAAATAAATAAAAAAAACAATGCTAAAAACACAAAAACCATTTAAGTGCAATAATTGTGCCAATGCTAAAAACAATTTATGCAAGAAAATAGTGAACAGTTTAACTTAATGCAAAAAACAGATTTTATGAATGCAGTAAGCAAATTCGAATATACAATAAACATGATGTGTAGAAAGTAAATTTTATTAACGTAGAAACAGATTTTATCAATGCAAAAAAACAAATTCGATTATTGTGAAATTTAAACATGAAAAAAGCCTTCAGATTTGGCTTTTAAATTTAGAAAACACGATTTCACTAGGTGTTTTATGAGAAAATAGCGAACAATTTTTTAAATAGTGAACAGAAAATAATATATGCATAAAAGAGAGTGAACAATTTTTTTAATAATGTTGAACAGAAAATAATTTTATGCAGAATGCTAGAAATAGTTTATGTAGAAAACAGTGAACAATTTTAATTAATGCAAAAAACAAATTTTATGAATGCAGTAAACAGATTTGAATATACAGTTAATATGATGTGCAGAGAGAAAATTTTATTAATGTAGAAACAAGTTTTATCAATGTAAAAAAATATATTCAATTATTATGAAATTCAAACATGAAAAAGCATTTAGATTTGGCGTTTAAATTTAGAAAACACGATTTCACTAGGTGTTTTATGAGAAAACAGTGAACAATTTTTTAAATAGTGAACAAAAAATAATTTATGCAAAAAAGAGAGCGAACAATTTCTTAAATAATGCTGAACAGAAAATAATTTTATGCAAAATCGTAGAAATTTTTTATACAGAAAACAGTGAACAATTTTTATGAGAAAACAATGAACAATTTTAATTAATGTAGAAATTAAATTCATATTTCGAAATTAAAATCTCTATATTTTACAATGCTTTTATTTAAATAAATAAAAACATAAAAAAAAGCTACTTATTTTTTATCTTTATGTTTATTTGTTGATTATCCCAAAAAAAAAATTTACACAGTACTCGAGTTTACCAAACACAAGTACTGCGTAATTTTTTTTTTTAATTTTTTTTTTTATGGTACTCGAGCCTGGTATGCTCGAGTACTGTGTTGCATGGTACTCGAGTTTACCAAGCTCGAGTACCACATAATTTTTTTTTAATCGCACAAATTCCAACTCAGCAGTGCCACAGTGGCAGAACTGATGAGGAATTTGAGTTCTAGGAAAAGTGGTACTTTCCCATTTATTTCCGAAACAGTGTTTTTTTTGGCTAAAAATTTCCAAAAAATGTGGTATTTGGCCATTTTGGCCCACCATTTGTCCTCATAATATTCACATCTGATGCCTTGCCTCCAATGGTTCTGTTCACATGAACATTATTGTTAAAATAATCACTTTTCCAAGTCCAAGAAAGCATATCAAGCACATGGTAAATCATGATGCATTAGGCATATCATAAAGAACATTAAAACATTAAACAGTTATCCTATATAGCTGCTTCACTAAGAATAGGCATTTCAATTGTTTTTGCATAAACTTTAAAAAATCAACATCAAGCTAGAAAAGAAGTCCACACTTCTCAGCCTAAACTTCAAAATTCCATATCAAGTTAGAAAAGCCCAGACTTCTCAGAATTTATTTATTTTCCTAACAAATACGGACCCATGGGACATTATTTAATAGTAAAGGACATGACTCTTTTAATTTCATTATTAAGACAAACATGGTGACTTTCAACTTCAAGGTCCAGTTACACATCCATACCATCAAAGACATAGGATTGGATCTGTGCTCTGGTGTCACTGAGTTTGTAGAAAGCATTCGCAGCTTTGTTTGACAAGGCCCTGTACTGAATAGAAGTAACAACAGTAACAAACACATTATCCTTAAAAAAAAATAAATAAATAACAAATATATATTTATATATTTATATATTGTGCTTTACTACTTTTAACTCCAAAAAAAAAAAAAAAGAAAAAAAAAATCCAGATAAATTCTGCTTTCACTCATGATTTGACAACAATTAAGCAAAACAAATCTCCAGGCAAAATTTCTTGCAAATCTGTATGATGCTAATTCTTTCCAAGTAATGACATTTATATTGAGACAAATTGATTGTTTTACTCTCTCTGATTGCTACAAAACAGAAAAATTATTGTAAAATGTAAATTTAAAATATTACCTTTGTCTTCCCATATAATTTCCAAAGTATATGATTCTTTTTTTCACACTATTACATATTCGAAAAAAAAAAAAATTAAATCCCACTAGGACTCAATGATACAAGCATGTTCCAGCTAAATTCCTAAGATGAAAAAGAAATGAGAAATTAAGGCAAAAAAAAAAAAAAAAAAACAGCAACAAACCTTTTGTCCTTGTTTCACATCAAACAGTGCCATCCGGGCTCAAGCACATCATCAAACTTCCTAAGAGCTCTTCTTTATTGTCAGTTTAACAGAGTTTGGAATAAGAAAAGTATTTTTTTTTTTTTTTTTGGAATTTTAAACCCGAAAAACCCTTATAAAAAGTGCTTGAAACAACTAGTTGACTAATCCAAGGTGACTTACAATTTGTGGAAATTGGAAACCGAAGTAGCAAAACTCACTAGGAATACGTTATCAATTCATTAACTTTCTAAGCTTTCCCCACAGCTAATATGTAATTTAGAATCTTATTGATAGACACCTCTCAGATATATAAAAATGTAAAGATGTACAGGCTTTTTTAAAGTCTGCTTCTTATATTTTACCCAAGTTTCATTTAAGAATAATTATACACAAACAATCATCAAATCCTAAACCGTAAACTATTGCTAAAACCCCTAGGTGAAAAGAATTCTGATAATAACAAAAATATCTTAAAAGAGAGAGAATAGGAACATTAAGGATCAAGAACGGGCCAGCATAAGGAAGATGAATAGCAATATAAAATATTTGTAGAAGAAAAAATAATTATTCAAGCATCTAGGAACATCATATAACAACGATGTAACAATTTGCTGCTAATTTGTTAAACAAAATATTTACAAACAATGAAATGAAATTGCAGAAAAACCATCTTCTTTAACAGCTCAAATGGTTTTTCATCATATTTCCCAAATTATCTTGTTGTTTTTCAAATAAACTAAAACCTAAGAAAATACAAAATAGGACATATTATAATATGATTTTCCCTCAAATCAAGTCAACAACAAACACCATTCATTAAATGCATTTAGTGTTGTAAATAAAATGATAAAAAAAAAAATACTTGTATCAAGGAACGTAAATAACTTAGTCAATAATAGGACAATGTGATTACAGGCCTCAAGTAGGAGATCTATAACATGCTTGATTCGGACTCCTCCTATGGAGTAGTTGTCAGATTTCAACTTTTCAATCATGAAAGATTAAGCAAGACTTGAAAATACATTTTTATAGATAATTTTGTTTTTATGATTCTTCATTGATTTCATTTTTTCAATTATAAACATCGATCTAAATTAAAATAGATGAACATGTAAAGTCAAAATTATATATAAAGTTAAAACTGTTTAAAGTGAATATGTATAGATAATATTTTTGTTTTAATTTCTCATTATTTTAATATTTAGTTATAGTATTAAAATTAGAGTACATGAATATGTAAAGTTAAAACCTCCTAACATGAATTTGTAAAGCCAATATATTTATATATTTAATATTGTCAAAATTTTATAGATTAAAAATAAATAAAAAACAATTATGATATAGCTAATGATGGGGTAGGTGAGATGATTTAACAGGATCTAGTTTAGTAACCATAAATACTATGCTTCGGCTTTTAGATATACTAGCCTCAAACCCGTGCTATGCACGGGAAAGCTATTGAAATGATAAACATAATTGTATTTTCTCTAATTTATTCAAAATGAGGCATGTGCCTTAGACAAAAGAATAAAAAAAAGAAAAGAAAATAAGGATATTATTGAAGTAATGAAGTTTGATATAACTAAAAAGAAAAGAAATGAATGAGATTATTAAAGTAATGAAGTTTGATATAAGTTAGAGCCAATATGCCATAATTTTCATTTTATACAAATTATTACACTGTAATAATTATACATATTAAGCATGCATTACCACCATGTCAAAATATCAAAGCTTGTATAAGAAAGGTTAAGGGCGTCAAAACTCAGAAAAACTATTGGTCACATGGCACATCTGACATTCATCCTTTAAGACAACTATATTAATGACATTGTAGTGTTGAATTGGTAAATCAATTTATGTCTGTGCATAACATTAAGTTTATTTTATTCCCAGCAAACTTTTTTGATATGAAACATTGGCTACCCCATGCCATATAATCCTTCTAGATGAGGAAATAATTTTAATAATGAAAACTCACATCACATCCCAATAAATATAAAACTAATCTAATTAGTGATTATACATGGCTTCCACTTGTCATGAATGACAGCAATCATTTATTGTATCCATATGTTGTAGTCTCTTTTTTCACCACAAGACAGGGCAAAGTTAAATCGTGGTCTCAAAGTACAATAAAAAGTGGTTTCCAAGCTCTTGGCATAGTTCTTCCTTTCCCATGGTGACTTATATGCTCCCAAAAGTGTAGAGCTCACATGCCTTCAGGGGGAAAAAAAAACTTTATTAATTTCCTCAAAGAAATAGAAAAGAAAATTTCCTTTCAATAAATTAAATAATCTCTTCCTCTAGTTTCACCATTCAAAAGTTGAATTTAGTAAATAATCATATAACCAATTGCTGCACAAAAATAAAACTGGCAACGTCATCTTCATCTAACACATATATTAGGTAACTTTAATACAATGCTTTATTATGTTAATGATGAAAATCTATACAATGCTAACAAAAGAATTATAAAAAAGATAAAGATAAAGATAAAGATAGAGATAATTTAGTAGAAAACAAACCTGAAAGAGAAAGGATTTAAAGCAATACCACAATCAGAGTAAATCTTTTCCTTTCACTTGTGGCTCAATTGACCTGAAATTTCATGGAATTAAATAGCTAAACATTTAAGTTACTGAATTACATGCTCTTTCTAGAAAATAATTTGCCTTAAATAATGTAGTATATTTAAGCATATAGTGTCTGAAAAAAGAATTTGACTTTAAGCAACAACACCACCAGCAATTATGCAGCTACTTAAGCCTCCAGTAGTAGCACCAACATGAGTTATGCAACAACTTAAGTTGAGCATTATTGCCACCAATCATGAGCATTGGTTCAGCCATCATAAATCCTGAAAATCAGTCTCATTCTGGTAAAAACTTGAACATTGAAAATCATTGCATCAAATCAAATATAATCTTTGCCAAACTCAAGGAGAATATTATGCAATAATAAATCATGACAGATCATATTTAACCCCACCCTCAAATTTCATAGTGAATACAAAATTAAGAAAAAAATTATAATAAATGAAGTACATTACTAATTACATAAAAACAAAAGGAAAATATAAAACAAACTAATA